>CM068751.1:20653056-21085330 GCA_035084275.1 Hydrolagus colliei | reverse complement strand
TTGACTGCCCAGGGCTCGTGTGTGTGTGTGTGTGTGTGTGTGTGTGTGTGTGTGGGGGGGGGGGGGAATGACATTCAGTTGTTGTTGTTTCCTGGGGTGTCTGCTCCCCAGGTTATGTCAGTCTTTGCCCCCCCCCCCCCCCTACCACCCACACACACAGATATGTACGGTACTGTACATATTTATATCATAATAACCCTTGTATTGGATATAGCTGCTGTCCCGAAGCCCCTGACGAGACGAGACGCCAAGCGATGTGGACTGCGCGTGGCTGTATTCATTTTGGGGGAGAAACATATATTTTGTGTGGGTCTGAGGGGGAAACAATCAGTGACTGTCCATCCCCCTGCCTGGCATATCTAGCAGCTTTGTACTGAGCCAGAAAGATAGAAATTACATATCTATATATATATTTAGAGAGAGAGCGAGAGACAGAGAGAGAGAGAGCGCGAGAGACAGATAATTGGTAGGTAAGAGGCAGTGTGTCGACGTACCTTCTATGATATTTGTGATCTCATGAATCATATGCTTCCCACAGCTCCCATCCCATTCTCGCTGTCACTCGCTCCGAAGCCCTGTTTAACGTGATGCGTTATTTCCCTCAAACTCCTCCTCCGTCTCTGCCGGTTTATTCAATTTGTGTCCTAGAGAACCAGGAAAGGTCCTTGTTTGTTTGTTTGTTTGTGGGGTTAGTTCATCTCCGCATCCTACTTTAGAATCATTCAAACAGAATCCCCCCACCCCCCTCAAGCCACCAAAAAAAAGGACTCTTTGACTTTAATACTCTCTGACTTGCTTTTCATTTCATTTAATTTCTTACTTATTTCCTTCATTTACCCCCCCCCCCCACCCCCACCCCCACCCCCCCACCCTCCAGACAGGAACATTGGAAGCTTCTGGGAAGCTTGAAGACCACTGTGGAGGGGCTGCTCTCGACTAACAACCCGAACGTCTGGTCCAAGTATGGTGGGTTGGAGAGACTCTGTAAAGACATGAACAACATCATGTGCCACGGACTTGTGGAGGAGAAGGTCTGTGAGTGATCACGTATTATTATTATTATTGTTATTATGTTTTTTAGCTTTGCTGTACCTAGTGTCTTGTTTCGGTTCAGTGGCTAACACGGCAGGCTCTCTGCACGGTAGGCCCATTCGTGGATGGAAGACACGAAGGGTTGTGCGTTCTGTCGGATTTGCGTTCGCAAATTGCCAGAACTCAGCCCCTAATGAAGCGAATGGGAAATTTACAGGAGTCAACGACCAAACCTGAAGCATTGGGGGGGGGGGGGGGGGGGTGAAAAGAAACCCAAAAGGCTGTTATGATTCTACAAACCCTCTCGAGTCCTGACCTGACTTGTTCAGCGCCCTTGGGATGTCCTCTTGTCGTGAAAGGCGCTCTATATAAATGTCATTTTGTTTTGTTGTTGTTGTTGTTGCCTGCTCCCTCCATTCGTTCACGCCAAAGGATATCAGCTTTCTGTACAGAAAGGGAAAAAAAATGTACCAGAACTAGAATTTGCAACTTCAACCTCTCTGGGTGTTCTGTTGTTGCTGGAGAGAGAGAGAGAGTGTGAGAGAGAGAAGAGAGAGGTAAGGCAACCAAACAGGTAAATTGTATCTGGCCTCAGTGGAGGACTGATCACTGACAAATTCATCAGTACTTGACAGATGTAGAATATTCTGCTGCCAAATGCTTTGTGTGCGACAACAGCCCGACTCGCGAGCCAGGCTCCCTCGGACTTCTGCAAAGGCTCGCTTTCTAAACCTGCTGCGGAGGGAAGGTCTGACTGACCGCGATATAAATGTCACTGTGTTGTTGTGGTGGTGGTGGTGGTGGTGGTTGTCTATGGAGGCAAGCGAGCTTCTCATTTTAAATGGCTTTACTGTGGTGGTAAAGTGTGTACCTGGGATTCAAAGGCCAGTGAAAAGGCAGCGTGCTGGGACACACGCACCTTTTTAAAAAAAAATAGCTTTTAACTTGATTGTTTTTTCCCCCCGCTAAAGCTCCTTTGAGTTTCGATCAGGGTAGAGCAATGGCAAGGTTTTAAAATGTGGAGGAAATGGTAAAAAACAGGAAGCGTGTCTGACGTTCGGCTGAACCGTGAGGTCAGGGGGCACGCACTCAGCGGGCCCTAATGTGCATTGCAATGAATAGAAACAATTTTATTATGTGACCCCCCCACCCACCCCACCCCACCCCACCCCACCCCACCCCACCCCAGGAAAGCAGATCTTTGTGTTCCATATGCAGAAATCAGCGGCAAGGGCAATGGTATTGTGGGCAGGGCAGAGGCCAGCCGGAGAGGCAGCTCTGTGACCTGCGCTGCTGTGGTTACTGGTTCAGTGAAGCGTTCCTCCCCCCGATCCAGGCGTAGTCACCAGCAACAACAACAACAACACCACCAACAAATTACACTTATAAAGCGCCTTTCACGTCGGGAGGGCGTCCCAAGGCGCTGCACAGGAGGCGTGTGACCCGAGCTGGGAGGGGAGTGTACGGGAAGGGGTGAAACACGTAGGGGAGGTTGAAAAGTTCGGGGGGGAACAAAAGGCACGGTCGAAGAGGAAAGTCTTCAAACCGGCCTTGAAAGAGGAAAGGGAAGAAACGAGACGGAGGGATTGAGGGATGGTATTCCATAGGGTGTGAGCGGAGAAACTGAAGGCCCGGCCTCCGATGGTGGGGTGGTTCGGGCGGGGGGCTTGGAGCAGGCCAAGTCCTGCTGAACGGAGGGTCCGGGTGGGCTTGTAGGGGGAGAGTAAATTGGTTAAATAGGGCGGGGCAAGGCCATGTAAGGCCTTGAAGTTGAGGACAAAATGACACTTGTGTTGGGCCTTCCACGTCAGGAGGACGTCCCAAGGCGCTGGACAGTCAGGGCTTCAGACCCGAGCTGGGGAGAGGGAGGGAGTTGGAGAGCGTTTGTTTGCCTTGGAGAATGGAGCAGCACGCCCGTAATGACACAAGCGAAATCCATTGTGTATTGTGTATCTCTCTCTCTCTGTATAATACACAATGGATATTACAGAGACTGTAATGTTGTGATCCTTCAAGGATTTAACAAGTGCTTTCGCCAGTGCAGCTGTAGTTAGTGTATGTTATGTTTTGCAGTGAGACAACGCATTGTTGAAATGAACCGATATCGGTTTCCTGCTGATCAATTGTAGATCGACAGTCAGTTTAAATTCAGCACGGCTGAATTTAAAGGGGGGGTCGGGGGGTGAGCTTGATGAGCTTTCATGGAAGGTCATTTTTGTAACTCTGGCACAGGACACTCACCATCTTGCCTAATGCAAAACAAAGCCGCAGAGAAAGTTCAATGCTTAGTGGGGGCATTTCACACAGTGTTATTAGTTCTCCGCAGTGTACGCAGTGTGCAGTATCTCTCTGGTAGTCCGGGGACTTCTAGACAATTATCAGGTACGCAGTTGCCAGCACATCGCGTGTTGACGTCTGACCCAGGCAAAATGAAGTTAATGTACTTGTACTCAGAACTTCTGTCATTTAGTCAGTGATAGCAATACGTTAGGCTGGATTGAGACATTCAGCTCCACATTAGGAGAAGAAAGCTGCCAGTGTTGGGAGATTTCAGTGAGTGAATTGTTAACCAACCAGGAGTTGCACTGTTTTCTATGACCAGGTATATTCGCAGGAGAGGGATTACTGGGCGTTCGTAAAAGACGTTCGCTGGGTCAGCCCTCGCTTTGCTCACCATATCGATCAGGTAAGTCAGAGTGCGAGAGATATTCACTCTCTCACAGTGTTTACCTGAGTTACCGCTGTGTTGTTGTTTTTCGGACCGTCGGTAATTTGTGACAACAGTGGGATAGTCACCAGCAAAATCGGAACTTCTCATTTGTGGGCATTCATAGAGTACAGCAATTCCAGTCTATATTCTGTGCTTTCTGTAAATGCTAAACTGTTTCAAAATGAGGTGTGCATGTATATTCTGTATGATTGCTTCGAAAACTACCTAGGAAGTAAAGGATTCAGATTTTTTAAGCCACGTATTTCGTCGGACTAAAACTGAGGTTGATGTTCAGATTAGTATTTCTTGCTAAAGTGATGAGCGGCCGAACCCTCTATCGTAATAATCACTGCATTTTTATATATTTGATGGCAATACAGCATTGGCAGAGTAGAACCCAGGACAGAGGAGAGCCAAAGACAGAGTTGATAAAAACGGAAAGATGGAGAGAGGAGAAACCAGGAGTTCAATTCGGAGGAGCAGAGAAAGCATTGAGAGGCAAAAGGTTTTAAATTATTTTAAGTGCCACACAGAGATAGAGAGCTGGAACTCCTAGTTATCTGTCTGTGCCTTGGGTGGGACATCCTCCCAACGTGAAAGGCGCTCTATAAAATGTAATGTTGTTGTTATTTGATCGCCATCAAATACATAAAATACAGTATACATTACAGACACTGCATTTTCACAGTGAATGCTGTGAAGCACTTTGCAATCTCCTCCCGACATGAAATTGCAAGGGATTGTTGTTATGATCACAGTACCGGTATCCTGTACTTGGTCAGAACGCACGCGTATTTTAAGAGAGCGTTGAATTGTGGTGAAGCAAGTACATTTCCTGTAACTTAGGGAAAAATACAATTGTGCTTTTTCTTTCTCTCCTTCCTCAGTTTATGGACCGCGATGAACGATCTCGGAGTTGGTGTGCGCCAAGCAGTAATTCTCAGAAAGCAAATTGTTGGCTTTATCACAGTCTCCAACTACACTGCCTGTCCTCGCAACTCAAACCACTTCTCAGCAACTATCAGCACACCAATAAATTCTACAAAGGTATAAAAACGTAGCTAAAAAACTAACGTGTTGAGTTTCCCAAGGAAGGGTCAAACTCTGGGACCGGCCCAAAGAGCAGGGCATCAACAAGGTTGAAAGAGCTTGGGAGAGAGGCTAATAAACTGGGGACAATAGGCAAAATGCTGAAGATATGGCAAATCTGAAACACAAACAGAAATGGCTGGGAACACTCACTCAGCAGGTCAGGCAGCAACTATGGAGAGAGGAAAAGTGAGTCAACGTTTCGGGTCCACGACCCTTGGTCAGAACTGGAGAATCTTGGGAGGGAGAGGCTTTTAAGGACAATCAAAGATGGGGTGAGGGGGTTGGGGGGTTGGCGGTTTGTGGCAATCACACTCTCTGTTATTACCACGAATGTCCAAGAAGTTCCTTTGCACCACATCCTGTTGAGGACCAGCCACTCCGTGCGGAAGGAGAAGTTGTGTTTCGGAACCGTTACCAGCTGCACATCTCGAGGCACAGTACAGTCACACCGAAAGCAAATACAATCTGAAGTAGTTACACAGAGCAGCGTTTGCAAAGGTTCAGGGCCCAAAGCTTAATATTGCTATTGTACAATTAACTGATTTCTGTGTCGAGTGAGAATGTGTTTATTAAGTGTGAATTGTTATTAATATTCTGTGTTTACCCTGAGCTGGCTGTGGAAAGCTCTTTGATGATGTTTTCTGTCCTACAGAATCTGCTTTCCTGTTGAGTGACGCCCATGTAACTGCTATGTTCCAATGTTTGGAGGCTGTGGAACAGAATAATCCCAAAATCCTTGCTCAGATTGATACGTCTGTGGTAAGACACTTCCTGAGAAAAAACACTGACCTAATATAGAGTTTAATTTTAAATTAATGCGTTTGTTTTGGTGCAATGGGAAACCTTGCCGAATTCTAATAACAATAATAATTTTTGCATTTTATAAAGCGCTTTTCACATCTTATCGACGTCTCAAAGCGCTTAAGATCCGGAGTCCAGTGTTTCAAAAGGTAAACTATATATACTATAATAATAATGATAAATATTATAATGCTACAATAGCAAAAGCACCCAAAGGAAAACAGGTCCCATGTCAGTCAATGTGCAAAAGCAAACTGAACCGATTCGCTCAGAATCTTCTGTGTTTCCTGGGGAGAGTTGAAGTGTGCCTCTCGTCTCTGTTGTTCTTGTAAACGTGCGCTGCCTCTTAATCCTTCAGTTTGCTCGGAGGTGCAGCTGCTCTTTGACAATGATGAAAAGTCGGAGTTTGACTGCGTTACCTGCCGTACCTCCTGTGGAGGGAGTCCAGCGGAGACACACTGCTTCATACACTGGCCTCGCGTATCATTCTTCAACTGGGATCATTCCAGGTAACAGCTCAAGAGTGCTTAATACTCGAGAATGCTTTCAAAAGCGTCTTGCCTCCAACTCAACAACCACAACAAAATTACACTTGCACAGCGCCCTTCGTATCAGGGGGACGTCCCAAGTCCCTGGACAGTCACCGTTTCAGACTCTCCAGATTCTCCCAGATTTGTGAGAAGCTTGAAGACACGGTTAGAATGTCTTTATAAAATGAAATCAAAATCGTTCTTTTTATCAACACATAAGGCGTGTGGCAAACAGAGTGTACCCACAGGTAATTACATAAAACATACGAGGAAATCTGTAAAGGGGCCAGCAATCTTCATTAGATTTTAGAAAAATGATGAACAGTTATAAAGATTAGACTCTGGTTAAATGATTTCGCTACTAGTTCCATAGGAATAGTTTTTACTGTTTAACTTAATGTTTGCAAGTATGATATGATACTTGCATCCTTCAAGAATTCAAAGGTACTTTTAAAAACAGTGAGCTTTAAGGCATAATTTTAAATTTGAGTGTCTTGACTCAAAAGTGTTGATGCTATGTCTATTTGAACTGTTAACAAAAACAGTCTTATATTTATGTCTTCTAGAAACAGACAGTGCTTCAGCAAGTTTCTTCGATGAGAACCACCCTCAACAAGAAGCCAGAAAGACAATGTCTCCAGTACTGCCTGTTTCCCAAGACGTGCCAGCGTCTGCTCAGGTTTCCGTAATCCCGCAGTTCAATATCACTCCTGCAATGGAGCCGTTTTCTCCTGTCAGCGAAACAACAGTCAGTAGCCCTGTTAGCCCCAGTGACGACACGCGGAATGAAGTGCAAGACGAGGGATCGAATGAAATGGACGATGGGCCCGAGTACTTGGCTATCGGGAACCTGGGTCGGAGGGATTGTAGTTCAAGCCAGTGCAGCGCGACCTCCTCCGGCTCTGGGTCCACAAAGCCACCCTGCAAACCCGCAAACCAAATTCCTCCCAGCGTCGGCTGCGGGGCCGCTCTGCTGGCCTCCCCGAGGAGGTCCAGCTTCTCTGAGGCCGAGACCCTGGAACGGCGAGGAAGTTTCAAGAAAGGCCACGTTCGTTCCCGCTCTGATACTGGTTTAGCGGCTGCGAGGGCATCCCGTTCAGGTGAGACTTGGTTCTGGGGTTTATTTAAATCGGTGTTTCTTTGTTGTGCGCTTCCTGCCCGACGTGAAAGGCTCACTCTCTACAAATTGAGTTATTGTTAATGTATATCCCGTCCGTGTGAATTGATATCATGGGGTTTGTTTTGATGGATGAAAGTTAGGAAAAATTGGCCTGAACTTGGCTACGCGGTAGATACAAAATCAGCCAGTGCCTCCGCTCCTGATCATTTCCAATGCTGATTCCTGCAGTAGATCTCAGATGGCGAGAGGTTTGGGCTCCAGTTTCCAGTGTGTCACCGGCTGAACACTTTACAAACAGGATATTCTCACCCTCCGCTCCACGCTGCCTTTTGGCTCCAAGGTTGATTGTGATATTGGAAGATGCAAGAAAGTGCTAGACAAATCCATTAAAAGTAAAACTAAAAGTTTCCTTCACAGGGGAGGGGATGAGTAAAGAAAAATGATCTTGTTATGACAGAAGTGATTAGGCCCAGCTACTGATGCCTTGGGACGTCCTACCAGCGCCTTGGGAAGTCCTCTCCACGTGAAAGTCTCTCTGTAAATGTAACTTTGTGGTTGTATTTTGTTGTAATGATATCAAGACTTGGCATGCCTCTAGCGAGGTAGGTAGACCTGGAGTTGGGAAAGAAACTCACTTGAAAATGTTACCTTTCCACATCCCACAAGTGTCTTCGGTGTGAGGTATGACAGCGAGTAGATCTTGCAGGGGCTCTGTCACACTTTCTCTGTCCTTCTCCCTTCCCGGGCGTCTTGTCTCAAAGAGATGTTTCGAATGAGGGGAAGGGTCTGGAATCTGATCTGCACTAACGCTTTCCTTCCGTCTTTAACCTCTCGTTTCCTGTATTTGGCTTTCTGAAGGAGACGTCCGGGAAATCACTCTGATAGTGGAGGATCCAGTGGAAGGTTTGGAAATAATTGTGGCAAAAATTTTCATTTTCAGTATAATGAAGCCACCGCATGCAGCCCTCACCACAGTTCATCTCCACCGTTTCCTTTCAGTTTTGTCGTGTACAGAGCACAGAATTGGAGCCGTTGATTATTTGACATTTCTGAGAGCGCCACCCCTTAAAGCCTCTGTTATCTGTACCCTCTGCTTTCACGACGGAACAAAGTTTAACCCAATTTAACTTAAATAAATAAAACGTGCAATATTCGGGGGCAAATCGTTGAAGAAAGAACAAAATATTTCAGCTTTTCTCTGTTGTTTTTAAAGAAATAAAAATAGTTGACCCATCAGACCTTAGAATAAGTGGGACACACTAGTTTGAAGGAACCACTTGGAAAGGTTTTTGAGGATTAGTGTAAATGTTTAGTTTGGTGTTTAAATGCAGCCCATGTCGACCTTGGGCTTTCGCTGGTGCTGTCGATATGACCAATTGTAACATTTCTGTGCCCTATTTGCATTGTGAATTATTACGCTTTTTATTTATCTTTTCTTCTCATTTTCATTTGGTGTCGCGCAGCGCGGTTAATTTTAAGTGTGAAATCCGACGTGTGTATGTGTGTGCATATATATATATATATATATATATTTTAAAAAATATTGAATTCCCCATTCCATGCGCCCGCCGGCTTCTGGTTGTGAGAGAACCTGGTCAGCTCCACAAACACAAACAGTAGAATTGGAGGCAAAGTCGTTTGGAAGAAAGAGGGAGTGTTTTGTCTCTTCCCGCATCGTGTTGTTAAGGATCTGAAACACAGAATTGTGGGTTGGTTGCTGCTGTTTGGATCAGAGAAATAGAAAGGCGTACAAGAGCGAGAGGAGAGAGTGCCCCCTATCAAACCTGATATCTTCACTGTATTGTAACTCTACTGTCATCAAATGCATCACAGAAGGAGTCTATTCAATTGAAGTAACCTTGATAGAGTTTTAAGGCACGGATTGATTGGTTATATTTAACATTTCCTTAGCAAAGCAAATTCAGCATGAGCTCTGAGCAACACACGAGTGGCTCAGTCACTGGCCTCACTGACACTTGTTAATAGTGGTCAAGTCAAACCCACTCATATCTTCCTCGTTTCGCTCGGTGCCTGCTTCAGCTCACAAATCATTCAATCCCTCGTAACATTTTTTATTGGCGCCTATATTTTCTTGAATGCCAGAGCAGTCTGCTATTCTGTTGAAACCTTTCAAAAAGCCTTACAAAGTGACATGCAAAGGTGTTCGATTGCAAACGTAAAGCTGGGGCGGATGGACAGACTCTTAAATGTTGAAAGATTGAAAAGGAGGAGGAGGCTATTTGGCTGCTTGAGCCTTGTCCCTCCGTTCTATAATCTCACGAAAGGTGACGGAAATCTTTTGTTGTCAGAATCCCAGGCAGATGTCCCAGCCCTGAAGGAATGTGGCCCGTTCTCAGCTCCGAGCAGCGAGGTCAGCACTCCCAGCTCACCCTACATGGAGGCCGGTGAGTCAGACTGTGTTTACAATAGATTCGATCTACTGTCACTTGTAAGCTCAAGTATTGGCTATTGCGGCCAGTGTTTTATCCATATGATGGGATGACATTTTCTTCTAAGTATGCCTTGTGAAATGGGTTTGGGATATTGGGGACTGACAAAGTCACACACGGGTACCACATTTTAATTGATAGTGTGTGTGTGTGTGTGCGTGTATGGTGGGGGGTGAGGGGTGGATGGACATTGGTGAGGTAGGGTTTGAGTTTGGAATTGAGGCACATTGAGGTGGAATAATTGAGAGGGAGCTTGACTCTGTAACTAACCTTTATGTAACTCAGACATCTCTGACTGGTTTGGTAGTCTCTGGACGGGTGTTCAGTATCCACTTTGGTAGATGGTAGGGCAGTGTTCTCCTCTGACCCTGTTTAACCTGATTTCCTCGTGTCCACAGAAGGTCTGCATTATATAAGCAGCTCTGACGGGATGTTCCGCCGTCCTTCCCAAGGCCAGTCTCTGATCAGCTACCTGTCCGAGCAGGATTTTGGAAGTTGCGCTGATTTGGAAAAGGTGATCCTCAAAGTATTCGCTTTGTTAACTACATGGCTCTCCACCTTTCATGAATTCTTGAGACCTCAATTCAGCTTGTGTGTGTGTATTTGTGTGCGTGTGTTCATTGTGTGTGTTTATGTATTGGATGTGTGAGTGTGTTGATTGTGTGTATATGTGCGCATGTTTGTGTGTTCATTGTGTGTGTGTGTGTGTTCATTGTGTGTTTTAATTGTGTGTATGTGCGTGTGTTGATTGTGTGTGTGTTGATTGTGTTTTGATTGTGTGTGTGTGTGTGTTGATTGTTTGTGCACGTGTTGAGTGTGTGTGTGTGTGTGTGCGCGTGTGTATGTGTATGTTTTTGCTTGAGGACTCGCGTTTTTCTGTGGTTGTAAATGCTATTTCTAGGACTGTAACTTTTTATTTGTGCGACATTTCCACCATTAGCTTCGTTCATATTTTCACCCAGAGAATGCTTGTGTACCACATCCCCAAACATTTGAGGAATGTGGGGGAAATAGGGATTTACTCTTCACCATCAGAAGTCCAATTGCGTTTTATTTGACTAAATTTTAGCCACAGAGAGTCGTTCTCTCTCCCATCGGATTCCATTAACATTGAGCCTTGTCCCCGCTTAGGAGAACGCCCACTTCAGTATCTCCGAGTCGCTGATTGCCGCCATCGAGCTGATGAAGTGTAACCTGATGAAGAAACAAGCGGAGGACGACGACGAGGACAGTGACACGGAGATCCAGGAGCTCAAACAGAAAATTCGCATTCGGCGTCAGCAGATCCGGAACAAGAGGTTCCTGCCGGGAATCCGGAACGCCGAGTCTGACAGTACGTGAGACGTGATAACGCAGAGGAACTCTTACACGAGCAGTCAGTCGTTGCAGGTTTTTGTTGGTGTAGACACAGTGTGTAGACGTAATAGTGATAATAATAATCCTGGCATTTGATAAGAGCGCTTTTAACATCTTATCAATGTCTCAAAGCGCTTCACAGAATATACTGTAAAGTGTAGTGACTGCATCTTTGTGGGAGATCGAAACGCAGCAGCTAATTGCGCACAGCAGCGTCCCCCCCCCCACACCAACAGTCGTGGGTTGAAAATGACCAGTTGTATTGTGGGTGTAATGATGTTTTCTGAATGTTTTCTGTTTCTCCTCCTCGGCAGCCTTTACCACCACAGAGAGCGGGTCCATCAGCTCCCATGGCTCCTCACCTGTCACTGATTCAGGATCCACGGACGGAGTGGATGAATTTGAGCTCAGAGGTATATCAACGTTTAGCGTCAAAATTATCTTAACTCCTCTGCGTTTACAGTAAAACCTTCACCTTCAGAATGAGGGAAATTTAAAAGTTCCGCTGAGCAAGCCTTCTTAACAGGCGGCGAAGGATTTCAACTCGCCCAAGTTCCCGAGAAGGGAATTTGACACAGGCAAATCTGCAGTCGTTAACACTGAAGGTGTGTCGGAGACTTGGGGGGGAAGCTAACACATTCCTTAGTTGTTAATCCATCATTGCAACGTACATTGTTCCACAGGTGGTTTTTCCCCCAGCGGCAATGGAACCTTCAGCCTCCCATGTTACTCGAGAAATCGTCTCTATATTTATCCTGTGGGCAATGATTAAACAGATATTCGTGCTTCTCTGTGTGTAACTGTCATCCTATTCCTGCTACACTGGAGGTGGTCCTTGTAATAATCTTGCCCAGTTAGTGTTGATCGCTCCCATCCACACCAAGTACCTTCCTGTCTTTACGGATGTATAAAATGTGCATTATTGAGATCACAAACCTTTCTACCAACCTGCTGTGGTACCTCACTTCATAACCGTTGTTTCTGGGGGGGGGGGAAACCCTTCAGAATGATCTGAATCTTCTTGTCACTATGTCACACAGATGGTATTGATGAGTCAAATCTCATTCACATGTCTGCGAATGGGCTCTCAACATCAATGGCATCCTTGTTTTCAGGTATTCACTAGCAATTAGCCGTTGTGTCTTCCTTCCCCTCTTCCTCTCCCTCGGGGAGTGCTCTGTCTGCTTGCATCCTACAGTAAAACCTCGATAATCCCCAGCGACTCCCTGAAAAAACAGCAAGATTTAAAAAATACACAAACGGCGTTACATTTTTTTTCTCCCCCGTTTCCGGCAAATCCCTCAAATTATCGGAACGGCTGCTTGTAGCTCGCGCCGGCTCCGCGGTGATACCTGGGCGCCTGTGGTTGCCTCTCGGCCACAGCTTGGCTTCAGGGCTGTGGTGACCTGGACATCCTCCCCGGACATTTCTAGGGAAGGTTCTACACACCGGCAAACTCCGAAATCCGGGCCCGACCGTGCCGGATAATCAAGGTTTTACTGTGTACCTTCAAAACATGTTTGATAGTTTCCAGGTTCGTTGTGTGCGGAAAGTTTAGTGTGAAGAGGTTGCCGGTGGATTGAAGCCTTGGAGGATTTGTGTTCGTTCTCTGCCCGTGTCACTGAGTGTTGCGTTTGCAGCCGTTTTTCTTTATAAAGTGATAGTCAGAGGTTGGGTGCCCACCCCCCATCCCCATCCCCCCACCCCCACCACCACCCCACCCACCACCTGAAATGGAAGGAAGAATAAACAATATCGTTTAAGGCACTGACAGACTGAGGCTTGATCCAACTCTCTCAGCTCAGGTTAGCACTGTTCAACAGTGGGGTCTCAGTATTGTGGAGCTCCGGACTTGCCTTACAAGTGTGAGACCTGTGTTTGAACCCAGGCAGGTCAGGGCAATGCACACACACACACACACACACGCCTGATAATAATCCGTCCCAAAAAACCTCACAATAATAAAAATTGGTCATTTGATTCCACGACTGTTTATGGGGGACGCTGCTGTGTGCAATTGGCTGCCACGTTTACGGCCACAAATATACAGTCAGTATATATTCTGACTATATAGAGTACATTCTGTGAAGCGCTTTGACACGTCGATAAGATGTGAAAGCCGCTATATCAAATGCAAGGATTATTATTGTTATTATTATTATTGAGTGACTGAACTATTGAAAACCGTTTATCCCAAACGCATTTTTTGCTTTGTGCCACTAAATGTCTGTAGCACTCCCTGGGTCCTGTGATTGAGTGTGCTGAGTTTTGCTGTAGTTAGACTGCACAAAAAGGACCTTTCCTCAGGAATAATGCTAACAGTCTGTCTGGTGGAATTGATTGCAACCGTACATCTGTATAATATGCTAAACAGAAATACAGATCTATAAACAAATACACAGGAAAGATCTTGCTTCACTTGTGCGTACTTTAAAAAAAAAACCTGGTTTAATTTAAATTCTCCATTTGAATCAGCACTTGGGAAATGATGATAGGCAAATGATCTTGTCATTCACCAAATGCCTTTGCAGGCAGCCACCCCATAGCTATAAATGTTTGCAGCAGCCGATCAGCGATGGTAAACTTGTTCCGTTCGAACAAGGTTTTCTATACCGTACTGAGGAGTACAGACAGAGTGTAAAACTCCCCCGAGGTTTAGAATCGAACCTTTAGACTCTTCACGACAAAACTAAGGGCTGAGCAACTCTGGGTGGCGGAGAAGTCTGAGAATGCCTCGGAAAGTACGATGATTGAATTTAGCCATTCTTACCACATTCTTGTGGTTTGTTTACTTCTGGATTACTTTCTAAACTTAGATTGCAGAATCTGTTTCCGGAGACTGTTAGCTGCTTTCTTGAGGAAAAGTCTCTTCCCATGGTGTGTGTGTCTCTGAGAAATGTTCTGTCCTGGCTGGCTTCAATCTCTAGCTCCGTGTGGTAGAGAAGTTGCTTTACAGCTAGCTAAATCTCTGGTGCTGCTTGTGTTGAGTGTGGTGAGCCGGCAACTCCTTGTTAGATAACACACATCATTTTTTATTGCTTCAGTCTTTTAACACGAGTGTTGACGTCACTGCCTAAAAAAACTGTCTGCGTCCAGATAGATATGGAATTATCAAAGATACAGCAATTCTAGACCTCTGAGCCTTTCTCTCCCCCTGGAAAAAACAATACAACAGGCACTGTTCCTCACAAAGTAGTTTAGTTATTTTATAATCAAATTCACTATGTGCCTGTGTTGATGGGTTTAGAGTCTGTAGCTCAAACTCCTGGATTTCCCTGTTGATCATTTTTTTTGAGTGTTATATACCAATCTGCCAGAAGATATTGAATCATGACCTTGTTGGTTTGGTGTTTTAAATGGAGGGGATTACAAACTGGAAAATGTTCCAGAAAATGCTTCCATCTCATTAGCAGATTGAAGCTTCTGGTGTAAATTTGGACAGTTAGTCCTGGTTCCTATCGCTGGAACTAGTTAAAGATTTAGGTTTTTTCCCCCAACTGAGTCAGTAAAATAGGGATAAAAATCAGTGGGGGTTTTATGGTCAGGTTAAGCCGATAAACCGTCATTGTTTCCGACCAGAAATGTGGGGAAATCGTCTTTCTGAATCCCAAGCTGTGTGATCCTTGCTGTGTCTGTCCGGAGTGGTTGTAACTTTGTGTTGTTTTTCCAGATGCGGATATAAAGAGGAGTGTGGATTTCAGCAGCAAGTCCAGGATGAATCCCGCACCTGTGTAAGAATAACTCTTTGATTTAAAGAGCTCCAACCTGTGGAATCACCATCGAGTCGGGTAAAACTCACCCGAAAGTAGATTGCTGACGCGAACGGCGTCCTGCCCCACACGCCTTCAGCAGAATGTTAATTAATATTATTATTATCATTATTCTGACTGCTTTGTTCTTGAAACGACAGGAAGACGCTTGAATCAAGCAAGCGCCTGGACGGTAACCGTGTGTCCCTCGTGTGTTGCAGCTCGTTCTCGTTCCTTCATTCGAACTCGGCTGAAGCCGTGGCCATGGGCCTCTTGAGGCAGTTTGAGGGGATGCAGCTTCCGGCTGCCTCGGAGCTCGACTGGCTGGTACCAGAGCACGATGCTCCTCAGAAGGTAAGAATCCTGGCGTTTGGATTATAGAGTCTGGAGCTCAGTGGTTAGAGCGCTCGCTTTACAAGAGTGAGACCTGTGTGCCAATCCAGGCAGGTCAGGGGCGAGTTTCCTTACTCACTCCACACACACGCCTGATAATAATCCCTCATTAAAAAAAAATACAATAATAAAATTGGTCACTTCAGGCCACGCCTGTTTGTGGGGGGACGCTGCTGTGTGCAATTGGCTGCCGCCAATTATAAGATCATCGTCTTATCCGAACGCCTCAATTGTTTTTCTGCTTCTGAGTCATGTCGTACATTTTGCCACATCTGCAGATTCGAGTGAGACGTTTGCGAGGGAG
The DNA here is from genome assembly GCA_035084275.1 of Hydrolagus colliei. Lineage (NCBI taxonomy): Eukaryota > Metazoa > Chordata > Chondrichthyes > Chimaeriformes > Chimaeridae > Hydrolagus > Hydrolagus colliei. Next base: position 21,069,793 of record CM068751.1, on the reverse strand, counting down.
ATAATTGGGAGACTCGGGAAGTAAAGGCATTGCGTTTTGCCAAAATAATCTTAAAAATACATGAAGGAAACGGCAGAGCAGGGTCCAATGTCCATTTCCTCTGTAGTATCCTCTAAATCTGACCAGATGCTGCAGTAACAATTCGCATTGTAACCGACTTCCAATTGTCCAATCTGAGGATTGACTTGGATTCATCCTCTTAGTATTTGACGTTCAAATTCTGTTTGTGTCGCTTCCTGCCAGTGTGGTGTATGTGAGCCGACCCGTTTCTCCTCAGTCAGTTCCTCCCGCTGTGTGTGTCACGTACAAAACTTCCTTTCCCCTTCCAGCTCCTGCCGATCCCGGACTCCTTTCCAGTGTCTCCAGACGACGGGGAACACGCTGACATTTACAAATTACGGATCCGGGTCCGAGGGAATCTGGAATGGGCGCCTCCCCGACCACAAATCATCTTCAACATTCACCCATCACCCAAGTACATTACAATTACATTTGTGTGTGAGAGGGGCTGTGTTTGTGTGTGTGTGTGTGTGTGTGTGTGTGTGTGAGAGGGGCGTGTGTGTGTGAGAGGGGTTGTGTGTGTGAGGGGCTGTGTGTGTGAGGGGCCGTGTGTGTGAGGGGCCGTGTGTGTGAGGGGCCATGTGTGTGTGTGTGAGGGGCTGTGTGTGTGTGAGGGGCTGTGTGTGTGTGAGGGGCTGTGTGTGTGTGTGTGTGTGTGAGGAGCTGTGTGTGAGGGGCTGTGTGTGAGGTGTGTGAGGGTGTGTGTGTGAGAGGCCATGTGTGTCTGTGTGTGAGGGGCCGTGTGTGTGTGTGTGTGTGAGGGGCTGTGTGTGTGTGTGAGGGGCTGTGTGTGTGAGGGTATGTGTGTGTGTGTTACTACCAACACAATGGTATGCTGAAGGTCATATTCAGTGGTAAAATGAACTTTGTTTGCTGGTAGGAGGAAAGTGGTCGTAGCCAAACAGAATTTCCGCTGTGCAGGATGTGGCATCCGAGTGGAACCAGGTCAGTTACTTTCAGGATCCTTAATAATAATAATAATAATATAGAATGATCGCTGCGTTTGATTTCACATCAACAATCCACTCGACAATATATTCTGTGAAGCGCTTTGAGATGTCTCAAAGACTTGCCCACAAACATACTGTCAATTCACTTTACAGTAGATTTGATGAAGCGCTTTGAGACGTCAATAAGATGTGAAAAGCGCTGTATAAAAAGCACTATATAAAAAAATGCAAGGATTATATCATATGCATGGACTATTATGCATGGAGGAGGTGTACTTCATCTAAGGTTCGTGTAAATATAAAAAGTTGCAAAATGTATGTAACTTGCAAGTTGATTCTCCCTTTTACACTGTTGTTAAGATCTCTTTCTACTAATGGCAAATTCTGGGCGGCATTTATTGTCTGTAGTAAGCGAGCTGTTTCACTGTAATTCATCAACAACAACTTTGATTTATATTGCGCCCTCCACGCCGGACGGCGTCTCAGAGCGCTTTTCCCGCACTTCATGACCGTCTCTGCTATCTTCACCAGACTACATCAAGAGGTTACGCTACTGCGAGTATCTGGGCAAGTATTTCTGCCAGTGTTGCCACGAGAACGCCCAGGGAATTGTTCCGAGCCGAATCATGCGCAAATGGGATTTCAGCAAGTATTACGTCAGTAACTTTTCCAAGGATTTGTTGAGTAAGATCTGGAACGATCCTCTTTTTAACGTGCAGGACATCAACGGTGCTTTGTATCGCAAAGTGAAATCCCTGGATCAAGTCAGGGTAAGCCGCCGTTTACCATTCTGCATATGATTGTGTTGGTGTCTCTGCTCTCCAATGCATCTGTAGAATCACCTGCTACTGAGCCTCGGACATCGCGGGCATGTGTTGGTATTGTTCCTGCTGATACAGCATTCGGGGTACCCCCCCCCCACCCACATTGTGGCAGGAAATATAATGAGGGAACAATAAATCCTTCAATCGATGTCGGTTGCAAACTTTTGGCATCTAATTATTCAACTACTGACACCTATCCAGTGTTCATCTATCACCTGTCCAGCATCTACTGTAAATCTAGTGGTGCAGAATGAGATTCTACCCATTTTCCAATTGACAGTTTGAATACAACATCAACAAAATTACGTTTATCGAGTGCCTTTCACGTCAGGAAGACGTCTCAAAGCGCTGGAGTTTTCCAATGGCAAAGTATGGGTGTTTTCTGTTGGCTGCAGGGTTGTGGAGATTCTGACCTGCAATTATATCTGTGTGATAGTGATGACTAAACTGGATTTGTTATTGCAAACTGATTTTAAACTGCGGTAACTGTTGTTCTTTAACCGACCGTTCTGAGTGAGCTACATTCTTGTTGTCCTCTCCTCTCTATTAAAAGATGCTGAGAATCCAGTTGGTTCACATGAAGAATCTGTTCAAGACGTGTCGGTTGGCAAAGATGTGAGTGAGCATTTTATGCGTAAACTAACTGACGCCTCTCAATCACTGTGTATAATAATTCTAATAATAATAATTCTTACATCTGATACAGTGCTTTGCATTTGATACAAGGTCGAATGATCTCAAAGCACTTTGCGGTATTTAATGTAAAGTGTAGTGACTTTGTATTTGAAAGCGTACACACCATTTGAGCCACTCTAACACCTCGCGCGGCTGGTTCAATAGAAGCTCCACAGTGTGAGACAGCAGCACCAGCTGTGAGAATAATAAAAGCACCTAAACTTGGGTGAAACATGTTGACAATGTGTACGATGTCCCATCAGTTTCCATACTGATGCACTCAAGCAGCCACAATACAGGAGGATCTGGATTTCTGAGTAATATAAAACGTAGTTAGTGTAAAACTAGCTTCTCTTTGCAGCGTTGACGTTTCTGTACAGAACTGGAAATAACCTGAAGCGAGAACTGTGAGCTTCCTCTTGAAGGCTTTGGTTTTTTGCCTCCGTGTAGACCTGCAATAATAATAATAATCCTGGCATTTGATACCGCGGCTTTTCACATCTTATCGACGTCACAAAGCGCTTCACAGAATACATACTGTAAAGTGAATTGACTGTATATTTGTGGGCGAAACAATTAACACTGCATTTCCTTTCCAGTCTCCTTGATACCTTCGACACAGAGCCTGGCCACCTCACTGAGGACCTCCATCTGTATTCATTGAATGACTTGACGGCGGTAAAGAAAGGGGAGCTGGCCGGCAGGCTCCGGGAGCTGGCGAAGACTGGATTGGCACATGTGGCCAAGTGTGTGGTATGTATCATCTACACAGCTCCTGTAGCTCAGGGGTTAGAGCACTCGCCGTGCAAGTGAGAGACCTGGGTTCGAATCCAGGCAGGTCAGGGCCAAACCTTGGGCAAGTTTCCTTACTCCACACACACACACCAATAACAATCCCTCAAAAACACACAATAATAAATTGGTAATTTCAACCCACGACTGTGTGTGTGTGGGGGACGGACGCTGCTATACGTAATTGGCTGCCGCGTTTCGCCCACAAATATATATACAGTCAATTCACTTTACATTATATTCTGTGACGCGCTTTGAGACGTTGATAAGATGTGAAAAGCCGCCGTATCAAAATGCCAAGATTATTATTATTGTATGACTGAGGTTTGTTTTCGTGTAGCTTTGTCAAGGAAAAGGCTTCATCTGTGAGTTCTGCCAGGACGACTCTGACATCATCTTCCCCTTTGAGCTGAACAAATGCAGGCGTTGTGAAGGCAAGTGCTTTACATGGCGTCACACGATAAAACCGTTGTCGCGGGAACCTCCAAATGCTAAACGTCCCATTAATTAACACATGGCTGGGATTCGGTGTATCTCTGGGTGGAATTGGGACAGTGTGAGCGTTACTTCTATCTAAGGATCGTCTCCTACGCCGTGTCAAGGATCGTTAATTATAATTCCGCATGTGTGACTGGCATAATGTCTGCGTTTTCGTTTCACTTACAGAATGTAAAGCTTGTTATCACAAATCCTGCTTCACTTCCGATCAGTGTCCTCGGTGTGAGCGGTTGCAAGCTCGGAGGGAACTGCTTGCCAGACACAACGCTGAACTGTACTTTTCCGATCCAGAGGAGGCCACCTCCAGAGGGGAGCGGCCGTTGTGACTCGCGTCCAGAGGTTACAGACCACTTGAATGTTTGAAAGTTCAATCTATTATGATGCACTATCTCTCAACGGGAGCTTGCATTGTTAGGCTTTGTGTCCCCTGTTGCTATAATGAAGATGTAATCTGTCTTGCCAGGTGTAGACACTTTGGTAACTGCTCCTTGCCTGTACTTACGAATGTTAATAATTTACTTTGTCCATCCTGGCTGCTTAATGAGGTTATTTAGAAGAGTTAATTTGCTTGATTTCATAGAATCCCAGAGTGAGGAGCAAACCGTAATAAGCAATCAACTTTGCTGGCCCCAATTGCAACAAGTTTCTGTCCTGCCCTGATTACCTCGCTGGCTTTAGCTAATTAGCTAAATCTTGTACGTGTCTCCACTCGTCTCACTCCTTGCACACCCTCCTGTCTCCATGTTGTCTCTCCCCTCATCCGTGTCCTGCGTAACCTGGCTGAAGGAGGATATGTTCAACATTAAGCTCACGGTAGGATCCCCCAAGATCAAATTTTAAGTTGAAAGGGCAGCAAAGTACTTCTCAGCCCCTAGTGTTGTGCACTGTTATTGCTTTTAGCTGATTTTGTGACTGATGCCCAATGTATTGTTTGGTTTAGCTGCAGCCTGGACTACAGTGCTGTGTATGCTCACTGGCCTCATCTAGTGTTTCGAGGCAGGAACCACAGGGATAATGATGTCATATTATATAGATTAATTTATTTTTTAAATCCACTGAAAACCACATTTGAATGTGCAGGTTCTGCTCCGTTGAGCAGCTGAGTGTATCGTCACCCTGTTCAGAGTTAGTGTCACTTACCTCAGGCGGTGATTGAGGGCTGCAAAAGGAGATGAGAGTTTTGTTGTGAATCTACCTTTCGTGGGTGTGAGAAAGAGGGCGGGCACTGCCATTTAAGAATCAAAAATACTGTAAACGATCAAAAGGAAGCCGTTGCCGTGTCCTGGTTGCTACTGCCTCGCAGAGCTGAACCATCAAAGCATCTCACTGTCAGGGAAACCTGGAGTGCTTGTGTTTTATGCAGTTATTAATCAAAACCATTTGATTGTATCTCCTCTCCCCCACACCCCCCAAGTGCTAGAGTATAGTTGAAACGAAGTCACACAAATGGCCAGGTCCCAAAGTCAATCTCCAGGCAATGCTGGAAGCTACATTTGGCCTTAAGGTCGGGAGGGAAAGTCAGCCAGGGATCCTGCTCCTGGTATCATTAGGAGCTCTGTAAAAAGTTAATATATTAAGGTGGCGAAAGGATTAATGCACACACCTTCATGTACTGCACTCGGACTTGATGTCCGAGCTTGTATGCAAAAGATGGTCACTTGGGTAAAGCAGCCTTAAAACTTTCGAAGCCTTCAGGATACTTGAGGTCATGGAGATTTTATTTAAAATTGTATACGTATATTGCTTTGAGTTTAAATACTTGATGGTTTTAGAATTTGTGCGAATGAACACTGCAAACAGACTAGTTTTTCATCACTTTTCTCCACTGTGAGGAAGGTGTTGGCTGACTGATTCAGAACTGTAATGTATGTTGCACTCCAGCCGATTGTGAATGCAGCAAATGTGAAAGCCCACTGATAAATCATCAGTTTCAGGAGAGATTAACGCAGAACAGAGGGAGCTGGGAAGAAGCTCACTGTTGACCAAAGAATGTGACAAAAGAGTGAACTTTGGGACCATTTGCTCTTTGAATCAACAACCTGATAAAATGCACAGGAAATATGTTTTGGTTAGTTAGTTAAGGCCACAAGGATGTCTGCCGAATGTGTGCCTTTATGTCGTACGCTTTCAAGCATTAGATTTAATGGTATTTCTTTTCAAACTGATAAATATCCATCTGCTTATCAATTACTTCTGCCCGGGGGGAGTGGGGGGGCGGGGGGGGGGGGAGTTCTTCAGATGTCTAGAGCGCTCTGAGCCCTGGCTGACATGGAGGGCGCTATATAAATCCAAGTTGTTGTTGTTTAGATGTCTAAATGTTAGAAATATAAAATATTGTTTTCCGGCACAGGCTGTCTGTCCTTCAGAAAACATTCTGGCTAATATATTTAAAACTTGTTTTTTTTCAAAAAAACAGCACCTTGATTGATGCACTATCAGGATATGTTAGCACTATATTAATAATAGTAACCCTGGCATTGGATATCGCGGCTTTTCACATCTTATCGACGCCTCAAAGCACTTCACAGAATATACTGTAAAGTGAATTGACTGTATATATATATTTGTGGGCGAAACGTGGCAGCCGATTGCGCACAGCAGCGTCTCTCCCCCCCCCCCCACACAAACAGTCGTGGGTTGAAATGACCAATTTATTATTGTGTGTTTTTGAGGGATTGTTATTAATGTGTGTGTGTGTGGAGTAAGGAAACTTGCCCAAGGTTTGGCCCTGACCTGCCTGGATTCGAACACGGGTTTCACGCCTGTAAGTCCCTGTAAGGAGAGTGGCTTACAGGGACTCCGCAGTGTGGGGGGGCCTCCCCCTCCCTATGCACACACAGGCGGGCAGAGCTCTCTCTGTCTCTGACAACTGACAGCGCTGGGCTTTGGCTCCTCTCTGTCTATCTCTGAGCACGTGGCCAACGGTTATTATTTAGCCGGCGCCTGCGCAGTGATTTCTGGCGCGTGGCTGACTTGTTTTTTTTAAATCTGCGCGGGTGCCGGGGCTAGCCGTTTATTATTTGAACTCACCGTGACTTATCTCACGGTCCGTCCGGCTGACCGCAAAGTGGGGCGATGGCGGAGACCGAGATTCACGGTGAGGAGAGAGGGAGGGAGGGAGATAGAGGAAACGAGATGAAGGGAGGAAAGGAGAGAGGGAGGGAGGGAGGGAGGGAATGTGTGAGGGAGACCTGGGAGGGAGCTTTGTCTTTCTATCTTCTTGAGGTGTGGGGTAGGATTGATCGTGTTGGGTTTGGGGTTGACCGGTGTAGGAACTGGTTATTTTAATCTGAGGGAGAGGCGATGGCAGCTGGAAGGAAATGCCTTGTGTCCAAAGCCCATCAGTGATCCCGCCTGCCTTACCTCCACTCATCGCCCTCTCAACTGGCCCATGAAATGACAAATCAGAGGGATGTCAATTAGATCCTCTGGAGGAGATATTGCCGTCCGTGTGAAAGGTGCGAAGCCCACTGTCCCTCACCCTTGTGCTTCATTGCTGAAAAGAGTGCCTTCGCATTTTTTTGCTTTTAAACTACAATATATAACAAAAAGTTCTTGGGAGATTGTTGAGGTGAATTAATTAAAATTACATCTCTACGCAGAGAAGGAGTTTTTAATGCTTTGCAGAGTATGTAATGGGTTTATTTCGCTTGCAAGTAAATTACAAAATCTGCAATGATTTGGTCTGAAATATTTCTTGTGGAGATTAAATTGTGATCTAGCATTTCCACTTTAATTTCCTCCATGTAGTGGCGTCTGAGCTCACCCAGGGGCTTGATGAATCCCTGAGAAATACATAAAGTCATATTCCGAAAACGGTCAGTACATTATTTGTTTTTTTTTGTTAACAAATAATAGGTTGTGTTACCTTCTCCATTAAGGTACAATCCACTGAATGAACGAAATCATGCAGAAATGTGTGCACATTTGATCTATATAAAAAATTGTATGAAAACATTGTGAAATATTATGTTGAGTAGCACTTTGTTGGTTTCCCAGTTATCTGATTGCTGTGGAGTGGATGGTTTAACTCCTTCTGAGGGATGTAATGTGCAAACTTTGAATTTTGCACTTCAACAAGCAGTGTAAAATTCGGTAGTGTGTTTCCTCTGTCTACTCCATAGAGAGGAAGGGTCTAGTTTATTATAGCAATGTAATAACTCCTCGGGAGCGCAAGTGTGATTTGGTCATTTCAGTGCTCACCTTCCCATGTCAGGGGTTTCTTGGAAGGTTTACAGGTTTCTGAGTCTTTTGTAGTTTCCTAACTTTGGGCTACCGTGATCTCACTAAATACTTGTACAGTACGTGCAAGCAGGAAAAATTAGATCTTTACATCCAGTCGCAAGAGACTGGAAAGCAAACTTGACACTGAATGGCATTTAAAGTTGTACATATTGTGAAGAAGAATTCAAAAAGGTCTTTTGTACATAGAGATGGTCTATTCTGCCTGTAGGATAAATATTTGCTTCTCAAGTATGTGTGTGTGTGTGTGTTGCACGCGCGCAAACGATTTGAATCCAGGAAGTTGTATAATCAGCAACCGTCCACAATAAAAAATATCTTCCAACAAATGTATTGGTTTATTAATATGCGGGTATCAAATAAAACTATACCGAGATGAGTTTCCAGTGATTTTTTGGAACATTTGCTAATACTGATCCCAGTCACACTGTGCAATTGCATTTTACAGCTAAACAGAAGATTGGGTATGGTGGCCTGGCAGTAGTTCCATCTTGACAAAAACAATAATAGACACAAGCCCTAGAAGAATATGAATGAGCTGCCAGAACCACCAGACAATATAGTAACATTTCAATTAATATAGTAAATTTAGAGTATATTCTGTGAAGCTATTTGAGACATCTCAAAGAGATGATAAAGCCACTATATCAAATGCAAAGATTATTATTAAGATTGACTAAATCAACAACGATATAAATAATGTGTAGCAGATATCAAGCAATACAAGCTTGTAGATTCATTTAATATTAGAGGTGAAATTACACAACAATATAGCAATCTTCACAAATTACTTTGAACTGCAAAATGAAGTGAAAACAAAAGAGATTCTTATCAAAAGATTATTGCTTTGTTTCATCTCAGATTATTCCCAGTTTTTCTTTTATCTGCTCAAAATAAACAAAAGATCATTGTTACTGAGATAGTTACTGCACAGATTTATAAATTATGTTGCTTAAAGTACAACATCAAATTACATTTATATTGTTCAAAAGCAGATATAAATACTGAAATGTTATTTAAAAGGAAATTAAGCTTTTTGGATGCGACACCAATAATGGAATAACGTTCACAATACTACTTGAGCATTATTTTCAATGGATTAACAATGGATTTAATGTTCAGCATTAAGAGACAAACTATGGTTGTAAAACTCCACTGATCTTTAACGATATGCATCTAAAATGAGCAAATCTCTACACAGGGCAACCCAGGTTGACTCCATCATGGTTAACAACACTATTGACCATTAGAATTTTACCTCAAAGTTTCCTTCATGTCTCAGTTGCTAAATTCACTTTCACATGGAACCAAGTACAGTAAAAGCTTGTTTATCCGGCACCCTCGGGACCTGCCGGTTAATTAAATATGCCGGATATTCAAGCGGCAAGTTGCCCGAAATCCTACACAAAAAATTGACTTATTTTAAAGCATACCATGTTAATAATAGACTAAGTAATAACAGGATATTGTATGGATACTTACCAATAAAGCATTCCAGCACATTTGGTAAAATGATCGGTCGAATAGAAATTCCAACGTTCGTTAAGTTTAATAAGTGCGCATGTGCACACATGTGCAAAGTGAGCATACTCGCGAGTGTCTCGGATGGCTCTGGTATGAGAACCGTTTGCTGGGAGGTGCCGATTGGAGGTTGAGCGTTCCCGGTTGGTTGGGTGCCGGATAAACAAGCTTTTACTGTACTCTATTATGAAAGCAAAGAACTTACACAATTTAGTTAATGTCACATACCATTTGATGCACCTGTAGCAAGCCTTCATCCGTAAGACTCTGATGTACAACAAAATCAATTCTTAAACCAATGCTCAACGGACCTGTAAAAGATAATGTCTTCCTAAGTGTACAAGTCTAGTACACTAGACTTATACTAGACACATGTTTGGTAATTGAATGACAGACCTATGTGTTTGGCATGGGTCTGTTGACAATTGACAAATACATTTGCCTGATCTGTTGCATTCGTTTGAGAACATTTCATCGGTTAACTCAGTTATTTTATCAGACTGCAAAAACATTCTGAATCTCTTTATCATTTTATAAAGAACTAGACACTATTAAACAACAACTTTCATTTGATAATAGTGCCCTTTATTCAGAGCACTTCACAAGTGGGAGATGATGATAGATGCAGTTGAAAAGGTAATTTCTGTTATTCCTCTTAACATAAGTTTCCTTTCTATTGCACTAGCAATGGAAATTCAAATTATAGGATTTAATTCCTTTAGGTTCTTTGATGAAAATATTTTTTATTCAAGTGTTCAGGAATGATAGAATTAGCCTTCTCAAACAGGTTATTTATCAGAAGATAATGATTAATTTTAATTTTGGCCCCAAATTGTATTGAAATGTCACACGTTTGGACGAGGTTTGATTTTTGACAGCTAAAATATAAGGTATATTCAATGTAATTGTTAAAAGTATTATTTTAGACAGAGATTACATGGAACCAACTTCAGCTAAATCTGACACCTACATCACCATGTATCCTGTGTGATTTTTTTGTGCAAATTTTATTGTATTATTTATTGAATATAATCATATTGTGGTGTCCTGTATGTGGCTCAGTAGTTGGAGCATTTGCCTTGCAAGCGAGAGACCTGGGTTAAATTCCTAGCGGGCGAAACCTTTGGCAAGTTTCCTTACTCCACAAGCTGATACTAATTCCTCACAAAAAGCAATAATAAATGCTCATTTCAATCCATTACTGTTTGTGGACACTGCTGTGTGCAATTGGCTGCCACGTTTTGCCCACAAATATACAGTCAATTCACTTTACAAAATATTTTGTGAGGCGTTTTGAGATGTCTAGAAGATGTGAAAAGTGCTATATCACATTCAAGGATTATTATTATTATTATTACGAGCAGAGACACTGATTGATTACCTTCTCCATACTCCAGTAGTACTCAATCTGATCGCAGAATGTTTATTGCCATCAAGGCAGAGTTCAATTTATCAGTGAACCCTGACCACCATAACCAGTTGGACTAACTCATCAGTTGACAAATGAACCCAAAGGAGGAACCCACCCAAAAATCATTCCATGTCACTGCAAGAGGGAGGGTGACTGATTGGGGATGGGTGAAAATATTGGTGTTACCTGTGAATCCTTGTTTACACGTGCAACTGATGTTTCCTGTGGTGTTGGTACAGACGGCATTGGGTGAACATCGTACGTCAGCGCATTCATCAATATAGCAGCAAAGGGTTCCGTTGCCTACAATTATATGGGAACCAGGGATCAGGGTTTAAATTAACGCAGCACGGAAATCAGAAATCACTGTTTGAGGATTGTGAAAACAAATTTACTCAAGTGCAAAATTGAACACTGATCGCTGACTAGATGGAGTAGCTTCTCAGCGGACAAATGACATAACGGTGGACTACACACAAAAACCATTTGGTGTCACTGCAAGAGGAAACATGAGTGTTTTGGGATGGGGGCAAATATTGTTGTTACCTGTAAATCCTTGTTTACACGTGCAATGGAAGTTTCCTGCAGTGTTGGTACAGATGGCATTGGGTGAACATGGTGAGTCAATACATTCGTCAATATCGCTGCAAAATGTTCCATTTCCTGGAATTGTATGGGAAACAGAGATCAAGGTTTAGTTTAGCACAGTGTGGAAGTGAAAAATTATTGCGCATTGGGGAAAAGGACTTTATACAAATGCATCAGTGAAATCTGACTACTACGACTATTCTGAGTAAATTATCAGTGGACAAATGACACAGCGGCAGAGCACACCCCAAAATCATTGGGTGCCACTGCAAGAGGAAATGTGAATGATTGGAGATGGTGTAAAATGTTGGTGTTACCTGTGAATCCTTGTTTACAATTACAACTGATGTTTCCTGTGGTGTTGGTACAGACGGCATTGGATGAACATGGTGAGTCAGCACACTCATCAATATCTCTGCAAAATGTTCCATTGCCTAAAAATATATGGGAAGTAGAGATCAGGGAATAATTTAGCACAGAGTGGTAGTGAGAAATAACTGTTTAAATATAGGAGCAAATCACTTTACACAAATGCACAAGTGAGCCTTAACCACGATAAATAGTTGCAGTAACAAAAACAACAACAACATTGCACTTATATAGCGACTTTCACAATGGGAGGACGTCCCAAAGCGCTGAACAGTCAGGTCGGGACCCGAGCGAGGGGGGGGAGGAGGGTCGGGATAGGGGGAAAGGGAAGGAGAGTGGGAGAGGGGGAAGAGTTAATGGGGCAGCGAGACCGGCCTTGAAGGAGGAAAGGGAGGAAGCGAGGGGGGAGGGGCTGTGGGATGGAGTTCCACAGTGTGGGAGCAGAGAGGCTGAAAGCCCGGCCACCGATGGTTGGGGGGTTAGGGCGGTGGACACGGAGCAGGCCTGAGGCTGCTGAACGGAGGGTGTGGGCACAGGCTGATAGGGAGACAGTAGGTCAGAGAGATAGGTGGGGGCAAGGCCATGAATGGCCTTGAAAGTGAGGCCGAGGATCTTGAATTGGATCCTCTGGGTGACGGGGAGCCAGGGGAGACGGGCGAGGGGGGGAGTGATGTGGTCGTGAAGCCTGGTACAGGAGAGAACACGAGCTGCAGAATTCTGAATGATCTGCAGCCTGTGAAGGGAGGAGCTGGGGAGGCCGACGAGGAGAGAGTCCTGTAATGGAGCCTGGAAGTGATGAAAGTGAGGATGAGAGTTTCAGCGGTGTGGGGGGTGAGGTAGTGGTGGAGTCTGGCAATGTTAAGTGGTGGTGGAAGGCTGTGCCGGTCATGGAGCGGATGTGGGGGGGGGGGAAGGATAGTTCAGGGTCGAACAAGACGCCCAGATTCCTGATTGGCTTTGAGAGGTGGAGAGAGCAGCCTTGAACGCTGATGTTGTCAGCGCCTGAGGTGTGGAGGCGCTGATGTGAGCCAATCAGGAGGGCCTCCGTCTTGTTGATATAAGTAACTTATCAGTGGACAAACAACAAAGGGATGGAACCCATCCAAAAATAATTCACTGTCACTGCAAGAGAGGGATGGTGACTGATTGGTTATGGAGGAAAATAGTGTTGTTACCGGTGAATCCTTTATAACAAGTGCAATTGTAGTTTCCTGCAGTGTTGGTACAGACGGCATTCGGTGAACATGGTGCATGAGCACATTCATCAATATCGTAGCAATATCCGTTATAGTCTAGAATTATATGGAAACCAGAGATCAGGGTTTAGTTTAGCACTGTGTGGAAGTCAGAAATAACAGCATTGGGCAAAAGAACTTCACACAAGTGCACAATGGAACGCTGACCACTACAACTGCATGGAGCAAACTATTAACAGACAAATGTCACAACTGTGGAGCACATCAAAAAATAACTTGGTACTTCAACAAGAGGAAAGTTGAGCGATTCGGGACAGTGTGATCAACTAGTGTTACCTGTGAATCCTGGGTTACAAGTGCAATGGAAGTATCCTGCAGTATTGGTGCAGACGGCATTCGGTGAACACGGTGAGTGACCATGCCATGGGAAGAAGAAAAGTAACTGATTGGCGCATTCATCAATATCGTAGCAATGTCCATCATAGCCTAGAATGATATGGGTACCAGAGATCAGGGTTTAGCTTTTCACAGTGCGGAATTCAGAACTAACTGTTTGAGCATCCACAATACCTATGAATCCTTGTTTACAAGCGCAACTGTAGTTTCCTGCGGTGTTGGTACAATCGGCATTGGCTGGACATGGTGAGTCAGCACATTCATCATTATCGCTGCAAAATGTTCCATTACCTGGAATTATATGGGAACCAGAGATCAGGGTTTAGTTCAGCACGGTGTGGAAATCAAAAATAACTGTCCATTAGGGAAAAGGACTTTACACAATTATGTTAGTGAACACTGATGACTGCAATTAGTTGGAGTAACCTATCAGTAGACAAATGATACAATGGTGGAACCTGTTCAAAAATCATTTGGTATCACTGCTAGAGGGATGGTTACCGATTGAGGATGGGGGAAAATATTGGTGTTACCTGTGAATCCTTATTTACACGTGCAACTGATGTTTCCTGTGGTGTTGGTACAGATGGCATTGGGTGAACATGGTGAGTCAGCACATTCATCAATATCTTTGCAAAATGTTCCATTGCCTGGAATTATATTGGAACCAGAGATATGGGTTTTGTTTGCACGGCGTGGAAATCAGAAAGAACTATGAGCATTGGGGAAAATCACCTCATGCAAGTGCACAAGTGAACCCTGACCACTCTAAACAGCTAGAGTAACTTCTGAAAGAATAAGAGACCCAAAGGTGTAACCCACCCAAAAATCATTTGGTTTCACTTCAAAAGGGAGGGTGACCAATTGGGGATGGGGTGAAATAGTGGTGTTACCTGTGAATCCTTGTTTACAAGTGCAACTGTAGTTTCCCACAGTGTTGATACACACGGCATTAGGTGAACATGGTGAGTCAACATGCCATGGGAAGAGGAAAGGTGACTGATTGGCACATTCATCAATTTCGTAGCAATATCCGTAATAGCCTAGAATTATTTTGGAACCAGAGGTCATGGTTTAGTTTAACACAGTGTGGAAGTCAAAATAACAGTTTGAGCACTGCAAAGAGGACATTACGCGTGTGGATAAGTGAACCCTGACCACTATGACCAGATACAGAAACTGATCAGTGGACAAATAACACAATATTGGAACCCAACTAAAATCATTTGGTGTCACTGCAAGTAAAAAGGTGACTGATTGGGGATGTGGTAAAATATTAGTGTTACCTGAAAATCCTTGTTTACACGTGCAATGGAAATTTCCTGCGGTGTTGGTACAGTCGGAATTGGGTGAACATGGTGAGTCAACACATTCATCAATATCGCTGCAAAATGTTCCATTGCCTAGAATCATATGGGAATCATCAATTAGGGTTTAGTTCAGCACAGCTTGGAAGTCGGAAATAACTGCCTCTCGGGGCAAAGGACTTTATACAAGTTCGTAAGAGAAACCTGACTGCTAAGAGTAAGTTATCAGTGAACAAATGACCCATAGGGGAATACGCCCAAAAATTATTCGGTACGATGGGAAGGGGAAAGGTTCCTGATTCGGGACTGCAGAAAATAATAGTGTTACCTGTAAATCCTTGTCTACAAATACAACTGATGTTTCCGGTTGTGTTGGGACAGACGGCATTGGTTGAACATGCTGCGTAGTCACATTCTTGAATATCTCTGCAAAATGTTCCATTGCCTAGAATCATATTGGAGCCATAGATCAGGGTTTAGTTTAGCACAGTGTGGAAGTCAAAAATAAACATTTGAGCATTGCGAAAAATCATTTCACACAAGTGAAGCCTGACCAATATGACCAGCTGGAGTAACTGCTCAATGCACAAGCGACACAACGTTTTAATCCACCCAAAAATCATTTGGTGTCACTTCAAGAGGGATGGTGACTTGAAATGATCTCGTCACCCCCATCCTCACCCGATTCAATTGGCTTCCCATCGCCCAGAGGATCCAATTCAAGATCCTGCTCCACACATTCAAAGTCCTCCATGGCCTCACCGCACGCTACCTCTGTGACCTCCTAGTCTGCTACCAACCTGCCTGCCCTCTCCTCTCAGCAGGCTCCAGCCTGCCCCATGTCTCCGACCCACCCGCCGCACCAATGGTGGGTGAGCCTCAGCCACTCTGGCCCCAAACTGGAACTCTGGAACTCCATCCCACACTCCCTCCGACTTGCCTCCTGCCTGGCCTCCTTGAAGTCCCGCCTCAAGACCCTCTCCTTTGATGGTCCCATCGGTCAACACAATGTCTCTCTTTTCCCTCCATCCTCCATCCTCCTCATCCCCGGCCCCAGATGAAACAATAACTGTCCAGTGTCTTGGGACTTCCTCCTACCATGAACGGAGCTGTACAAGTGTAATTTTGCTGTGTTGTTGATTGGGGTTGGGGGGAAGTATTGGTGTTACCTGTGAATCCTTGTTTACAAGTACAATTGTAGTTTCCTGCAGTGTTGGTGCAGACAGCATTGGGTGAACATGGTGAGTAAGCACATTCATCGATATCGAAGCAATATCCATAATAGCCTAGAATTATATGGGAACCAGAGATCAAGGTTTAGCTTTTCACAGTGCAGAAATCACAAATAACTGTTTGAGCATTGGAGAAAAGCACATTAGATAAGTGCACAATGAAATCTGTCTAGAATAATCAGATGGACGAACTTATCAATGGACAAATGGCACAACTGTGGAGCCCACCAAAAATCATTCAGTGCCAATACAAGAGGAAAGGTGACTGATTGGGAATGGTGTAAAATATTGGTGTTACCTCTGAATCCTTGTTTACACGTGCAACAGAAGTATCCTGCAGTGTTGGTGCAGTCGGCATTGGGTGAACATGGTGAGTGAACACATTCATCAATGTCACGGCAGAATGTTCCATTGCCTAAAATTATATGGGAACCAGGGATCAAGGTTTAGTTTAGAACAGAGTAGAAGTCAGAAATAACTGCGCATTGGGGAAAAGGACTTTACACAAGTGCACACGTGAACCCTGACTACGATGACTAGCTGGAGTAACATATCAGCAGACAAATGACATAACGATGGAATCCATCCAATAATCATTGGGTGTCACTGCAATAGGAAACTTGGCTGATTGGGGATGTGGGCAAATATTGGTGTTACCTGTGAATCCTTGTTTACACGTGCAACTGATGTTTCCTGTGGTGTTAGTACAGTCGGCATTCGGTGAACATGGTGAGTCAACACATTCATGAATATTTCTGCAAACATTTCCAGTGCCTAGAATTATATGGGAAGCAGAGTTCAGGGTATTGTTTAGCACTATGTGATTGTCAGGATTAGCTGTTTGTATAATGGGAAAATTACTTTACAGAAGAGCACACGTAAACTTTGAGCACTGGGCATATCTGGAGTAACTTATCGGAGGACAAATGACGCAACGATGTTACACATACCCAAATGCACTTGGTGTTGCTTCAAGAGGGAGGGTGAATTATTGGGGATGGGATAAAAAGTATTGGTATTACCTGTGAATCCTTGTTTGCAAGTGCAACTGTAGTTTCCCGTGTTGTTGGTACACACAGCATTGGGTGAACATGGTGCTTGAACATACCATGGGAAAAGGAAAGGTGTCTGATTGGCACATTCATTCATTTTGGAGCAATATCCGTAATAGTCTATAGTTATATTGGAAACAGAAATCATGGTTTAGTTCGACACAGTATGTTAGTCAGAAATAACTGTTTGTACACAGCAAAAAGGACTTCACACAAGTGCATACGTGAAGCCTGACCACTGTGACAAGATGGATTAGCTTATCAGTAGACAAATAATACAACTTTGTAACTCACAAAAATCAGTTGGTGCCACTGCAAGAGGAAATGTGACAGATTGGGGATGGGGTAAAATATTGGTGTTACCTGTGAATCCTTGTTTACAAGTGCAACTGTAGTTTCCTGCGGTGTTGGTGCAGTCGGCATTGGGTGGACATGGTGAGACAGCACATTCATCAATATCAGAGCAATTGCTCCAAAAACCTAATAAGGGAAGCAGAAATGACACTTTAGTTTAGCACAATGTGGGAGTCAAAAATAACTGTTTGAGCATAGCAAAAATGACTTTCCATAAGTGCTTAAGTGAAGCCTGACTACTGTGACCAGATGGATTATCTTATCAGTGGATGCTTCTACAAGAGGAAAGTCAAGTGATTCGGGGTAGTTTGATAAATTAGTGTTACCTGTGAATTCTGGGTTACAAGTTACAATTAATTCCATTGCCTAGAATTATATGGGAACCAGAGAGCATGGCTTAGTTAACACACTGTAGAAGTCGAAAATAACTGCAGTTTGGGGAAACAATATTCACACAAGTGTCTTGGAGAACCCTGACTACAAGGTCTAGTTAGAGTAACATATCAGTGGATAAGTGACACAAAGGTGTCACCCACCCCCAAATCATTTGGTGCTCTCTGGAAATAAAAGGATCTTTTAAATGTTCAAGCAATATATGTACAGCCTTATATTACTTCAAATTGCAAATTGTAGTTGTTAAATTGACATTGTTATTGTCAATTGCAAATTGAAATTGTTATTGCAGATGCTCAATTTTTCATTCCTTGTCTGTGCTGAGTTAGAAAAGTTGTTACAATTTATCTGATTGTTCTTTTAAGCTGTTATAATTTACATTAAGTATTAAAAAGGATTGCTAATGTGACACTGAACCTAAAGGGCGCACAGAATTAATCGAGCATGTTTTATGGAAATATTACTTGTCGAATTCAAACACTGAGCAATGATAGATTCAGTCATCTCTCACGGGTTATTTATCAGAAGATGTGGAGGACTCGGGAACATGTGAATGATTCATTAACAAAGCCTGAACTTCTCCTTGTCTTAGGCTCAAGTTTCTTTCAGGACAATCACCCTCTCCATACCCCAGTGGCTCTGAATCTCACTTGCCAGAGTGAGATTGCCAGAGCCATTGCCAGAGGGAGGGCGACTGATTGTGGATGAGATCAAATATTGGTGTTACCTGTGAATCCTTGTTTACACGTGCAACTGTAGTTTCCTGCGGTGTTGGTGCAGTCGGCATTGGGTGGACATGGTGAGACAGCACATTCATCAATATCACTGCAAAGTATTCCATTGCCTGGAATTATGTAGAAACCCGAGATCAGGGTTTAGTTTAACGCAATGTAGAAATCAGAAATAACTGTTTGAACATTGGGGAAACTCATTGCACACAAACAGCAAAATGATCCCAGTGAGCTGATACCATGCTCTATGGAAACAAAATAATCCTCAAAATATTCAAGCAATATATGTAGAGCCTCATATTACCCCTGTGCAAACTGACATTGTTATTGCAATGGCTCCATTTTTGATTCCTGGTCTGTGCTGAGTTTTCAGAGTTGTTAGAATTGATCTGATTGTTCTTTTAAGCTTTTGTCATTCACACAATGTCTGAGAAATAGATTGATAACGAGACACTGAACCTGATTGACCCACAGAATTAGTCGAGCAGGTTTTAGGGAATGACTAATGATTACCTGAAAATCCTGCATCACAGGAACAACTGTAGTTTCTGATCAAGTTGGTGCATGTTGCGTTCTGGGAGCATGGATTCATGACAGTGCATTCATCTATATCTGTTGGGAAATTTCAACGAATGAAAAAAAGATAGATTAGTGTGTATTTGCAGCGATCATATCGTGTGAGTGCACAGAATGCTTTCAGTCTAGGATAGCGCAGAAGTCTATCATTGGCTCTTTACATAATCCATTGTACAATGGGTGTAGGTTTCCACTTTAGCGTTCCCCAAGACAGCTCTATTCCCAATACCAGCTGTGCTGTTATCCTGGACACAACTGCCCATTTACAAAGTCCTGGATAAGGAATACCGTCCTGAATATAAACAGTATTTATTTGTGCGATTGCAGCGAAAGGTAAAGCCTCGTATTTAAGAGTAAACATGATCACGCAGGAAGAGAAGGGTTTGGAGTGTTAGACAAGAGCGGATTGGGAGTGGTGGAGATGCCTTATGCAGTATAAACCCTGACAGGTATTAATTGGGCCAAATGCCTGCTTCATACCGTATCATTCTCTGTCATTCTTTGTGATACTGGTTGCAATTACAGTTCTTTTCAATGTTCCTATCATTTGTGATGTATGAAATGCACCACGCAAGTGAAAATTGGTGTTACAAACTTTGTGGATTGCTGGAAATTAAAAGGTGAGTTACCTGTGCATTGTTGTCCGTCCCCACTCAATCCCGCAGGACAGAGACCACAGCCAGACGAGTCACTGCAGTTTACCCCAGGGAAACAGCTGACAGTCTGACACACTTTGGTTTTAGTCTGACACTCACTGCCACTGAAGTTAGAATTACATCTACAGCTCGCTTTCTGCGGGAGACAAAGGCGTTCAAATGCAGATAAAAGAAGTCCTTTTGAGTTGTGTTCCTGATGGACAGGATGGCTCATCCATAGCCTTTGATGCTTAGCTGTCACTGATTGAATTATTTCATTGGTAATATTGGCACTTTTGAAGGACCTGTAGCAATGTTTGTTAGATGGATTCATTATAACCAAGTATTTTTCAATCGCATACGAATAAAGTATTCAGTTTATACTCACGTAAAGTGAGGATCCGTTGACTCGCAGAGTTTGGTTCACATTGCACTCCCCGTTATTATTGCAGTTGCAAAGCACAAATCTGGGATTAATAACTGAAAGTGCATTATTGGATCCAATTGCTTCAATTTCAAACGAGAATCCATCTGCACTTCTTGGGATCCAGGTTAACGTTCCATTTGCTGTGGGATTCAAAACAAAGTTGTTGATGGAATGTATTTTGAATAATTCTCTCTTTATGGATATTCTGAAGATGAATTATTCTCCAAACCTATGGCACTTTTTTCAATCTGATTTAAGGTTTTACCTTTCCCAAATTCTATTAGTTGAGGTGTGTTCTCATTGAGGTGATGCTGGTTAAGTGTAGTACTCAATGTATGGGTTACTGCCAAGTTTGCCATTCCCAGTCTTTATTGAGAAATTTATTCTGGGTTTCAGCAAAGCCAGGTGTTCAAGCATTGATTGGTATGTTTACTTTCTCTAATGGGCCTCTAACAGTGTTTGGGGAAAGATCATCTAAATGCAAGTTCTATTTCAATTCAGCAATAATTCCAGCTACTTTGATTCCTGGTTTTGAACAATGAAAATATTTTACATTGGTACAGTGGAGGAGGCAATTTACTGAAGTTAGTTATCAAAAAAACATGTTTTTGTCAAAGAGTAGAGAGAACTTTACTCTGTATCTGGATACAATCTCATTGACCTGTAAGCGTTGATGTTAATACATGGTGGGCACAAACACACAGTGACATTTTATTTTTGTTAATCTTCAATAAAATATCACTGGACAGACAATTGGAGCAGATGGTTTTACAGTGAAAATTGTAATTTAACTCATTACCTGTAAGATTCAAATATTGGGAGGTTTTAGCTGTAAACGTAACATTTCCTTCTGCTGTATAGTATGAAATTGTTTTCTGCAAGAGTGTCCCCAAAATAATTTGGTTTCCTTTAATAACTGGTGGGAATTAGCCTAAAAAGAAAAGGGTATTTGTTGACTGATGTAAATACAGAAAGAGAAATAGAGCTTTTGTAATTATAAAACTGTAATAAGTATTTGTGTATGTATTTTATGCTGTATTAAATTACCTTGTGAATATTCCTGCTATTGGTTGCACAATCAAAGATTGATACAAACATTTTAGTCTGAATTTCTGGGATGTTAGTGGAGTGCTGTTAAGTCACATGTGGTTATCTGGCGTGCAGAGATTCATTGTTGTTGTATATTAATACAGTTGAGACGCCGTTCGGTGAGGAGGGTGCTATATAAATCCAAGTTGTTATCGTTGTTATTTTAATAAAGTATTTAAAACCCAAGTTTGGAATATTGAGGAGAGTGAGGAATTCCTCAGTTTTGGGTTCCGGGGGGAAAATGTACTTGAGCATAATCAGGACAACAGGCCTGGGTTTCAACAGTGAAAATGCAGGAAAGCGGAGATAGAGTGTGTAGGTTATCGGGTTAGGAAAGTACAGAGGAAGAATAATCACAGCCTTTATACTTGGGACAGAATAACCAGGACTAGCTGGTGTGGATTGCTAGGTGAGCACAGGCTGAACACAATGTATTGAAAGATTCATTTAAATTTGCCAACAAAACTGAAAATTCTTACGAACACTGGGGGTACTTGGCAGGGTAGTGGTTGTCACTGATGTGGTGGTGTTATTTATCTTTGGTCCAGGTGTGCTTGCTATTGTTGAGGTCATATTTCCTAAATCAGGGATATCTAAAGAAGAAAGGTTTAGTTTGATACACATGATGTAACAATCATTTCTACTGCAGTTTAAGACTGATAATTGGAAGAACAACCATCAAGTTCCCTTCATTCCGCAGCTTTAGGAACAGGGAACCACCAAGAGGATTTGGGTGAAGCACATAATCAGAAGAGGTTTGGCTTGATGCCAACCTGCAACCCAAAGTGGAAGCTGCTCTATAAGTCTAATTTTGTTGTTTGTTGTTGTTTCAACTGTCACTGCTATCACCTTTGAAGATAATAACTGGGAAAAACTATTCCCTCCCTCAACAGAATGGTTTCATTGAGCACGTGAGTTCTGTGCACGGTAACTGAAATATTTTCATAAGTATTATGTATTAACTATACTGCTCAATTAAAATCTTAGTTTTTTTTAAAAAAAAGACCAATTGATTTAACCTCAGTAGGCAGACTGTCACTGCACTTTTATAGTCCACAGAAAAGTCTGTCCAGTTCTGACGAAGGGCTGTAGACCCGAAACGTTGACTCTTTTTCCTTTCTCCATGGATGCTGTTTTCCCCACCTGCTGAGTTTCCCCAGCTACTTTTGTTTTTGTTTCAGATTCCAAGCATCTGTAGTATTTTGTGTTTTAGAAAAGTCTGTGCTTCTTATATCAGCTGTGGTTGACAAAGTACAGGGTGTCTCGCTTGTACTGAGGGCAACCTGTGTTTAAGATGTTTTCCTTCTATACAATATGTGCAAGTACAACTTTGAAAGATATGGATAGTGGAGCGGGGGAGGACAGCACGGAGGAATAATCAAGATGGGAGGTGACAAAAGGTAACATACTGAAATTGATTAAAAACAAAACCTTGCATTGGATATAGCGCTTGTCACTTCTAGATGTCTCAAAGCACTTTATGGAATATACGTTACAATAACAAGAAAAAAGAAATTGCACTTTTATAGAGCCTTTCAGGAGGACATCCCAAGGCGCTGGACAGTTATAATTATGCTTCAGACCTGAACTGGGGGCAGAGAGAAGAGGGGGATTAGGTGTTGCCGATGGATCCATCGAAGGGTGAATTTAAAATCGGGAGCTGAGGAGAAATGTTTTCACTTAGCGGGTTGTTTAAATCTGGAATGCATTGCCTGAAAAGGTGGTGGAGGCAGATTCCAAGACAGCTTTTAAAAGAGAATTAGATCTTTATTTAGGGAGAACATTAGATTAGATTATGGGGAGAGAGCTGGGCGGTGGGATTGAGTTGCTCTTTTTAAAGAGCCGGCACAGACTAGATGGGCCAAATGATCTCCTTTTGTGCCGTAAAATTCTATGATTCTACGATTTTTGTTTGGTCAGGGTGGCTGACAAATGCGGAGCTGTGGGGTATAGCAACATTTTTCTGAAATGTTACCAAAAAAATCTCTTAATCTAATTTTTAAAATATGTTTCTTACCTGTTGTGTTTTGAGCTTTACATGATGCTTGAGTTAAGGAAAACAACAGCATGAAGTAAATCCACATCTTGCTGCTGCACACAGCTCTGTGATGCTTCTTGAATCCGTGATAGACAACTTTACTGTATGATACAGATCATATACTGCCGAGTATTGAACAAGTGTGTGAATATGGTTCAAACTACTTAAAATATTGGGAATGAAGGCGAGATTTATATTGACTGATTTTCTTAGGTAATGGTTTCAGACTTCAGTATGTTTCCAGTCCAACCAGTATGTTTCCAGTCCAACAAGGAAGGAAGCAGCGCTGGATCTAGTTTTGGGGAATGAGGTAGGGCAAGTACAACAGGTTTCTGGTTAGAAATGAGGAATAAAAAAGGTGCAGTTACACTGTTAGGGGTATACTATAGACCACCAAATAGTGGGGAGGAGATAGACAAGCAGATCTGCAAGCGTATCAAGGAGAAATGCAGAGCTAATAGAGTAGTGATAATGGGTGACTTCAACTATCCCAATATAGACTGGCAGAATAGTAGAGTAAAGGGCAAGGAGGGAGAAGAATTCCTGAAGTGTGTGCAGGACAACTTTCTTGATCAGTATGTTTCCAGTCCAACGAGGAAAGAAGCATTGCTGGATCTAGTTTTGGGAAATGAGGTAGGGCAAGTTCAACAGGTTTCTGTAGGTGAGCATCTAGGGAATAGTGACCACAATATCGTTAGATTCAGAATAATTATGGAAAGGGATAAGGAACGATCACAGGTGAGGACACTCAACTGGAAAAGGGCTAATTTCAATGAGTTGAGGGGGGACCTAGCCAAGGTGGATTGGAAAGAAAAATTGGCAGGTAAGACAACTAACGAGCAGTGGGCAGTGTTCAAAGAGGAGATAGTTCAGGCACAGGTCAAAAGCATCCCCACAAAGGTGAAATGTAAGGCATCCAAACCTCCCTGGATGACTAAGGAAATCGGGGCCAAAATATAACAAAAAAAAAGAGGCTTATGATAAGTGTCAGGCTCAAAATTCAGAAGGGAACCAAGCAGAATATAGGAAGTGTAGAATAGAACTAAAAAAGGAAGTTAGAGGGGCAAAGAGACTGCATGAAAAACAATTAGCGAGTAAGATTAAGGGGAACCCTAAGGTTTTTTACCAACATATTAAGAGTAAAAGGTTGGTCAAGGATAGGGTGGGGCCAATTAGGGACCTAGGAGGAAATCTCATTGTGGAGGCAGAGGGCATGGCTGATGTACTGAATGAGTACTTCGCCTCTGTCTTCACAAAAGAAAATGATACAGCCAATGCCATGGTATTGGAGGAGAGGGTAGGAGAAATGGATAGAATAATTATAACCAGAGAGGAAGTGCTAAAAAGGTTGACGTCGCTCAAGGTGGATAAGTCACCTGGTCCGGATGGGATGCACCCTAGGTTACTAAGGGAGCCACGGGAGCAAATAGCAGGGACTCTGGCCATGATCTTTCAATCTTCCTTGGACACAGGGGTCGTGCCAGAGGACTGGAGGATAGCTAATGTTACTCCCTTGTATAAAAAGGGGCAGAAGGACAAGCCTGGTAACTACAGACCAGTCAGTCTAACGTCGGTAGTGGGCAAACTTCTAGAGTCCATAATCAGGGACAAGGTAGATCTTCACTTAGAAAGATATAGGCTAATAAAGTACAGTCAACATGGATTTGGTAAAGGCAAATCTTGCCTTACAAATCTGATAGAATTTTTTGATGAGGTATCGGAATGGGTGGATAATGGTAGCGCAGTTGATGTAGTTTACATGGACTTTCAAAAGGCATTTGACAAAGTGCCATATGAGAGACGTATTAGGAAATTAAAGGCCCATGGCGTAAAAGGAACAGTGGCAGCGTGGATCCACAACTGGCTGCGAGACAGAAAGCAGAGAGTTGTAGTGAGCGGCTGTTTTTCAGACTGGAGGGCAGTGAGCAGTGGTGTGCCACAGGGATCAGTTTTGGGACCATTGCTGTTTGTAATCTACATCAATGATCTGGACTTGGGTGTACGGAGTACAGTTTCCAAGTTTGCAGATGACATTAAGTTAGGGAGAATAGTAAATAGTGAGGAGGATAGTAACCATCTGCAAGAGGATATAGACAAATTGGTAAAGTGGGCAGACACATGGCAGATGAATGAAGAAATGAAGGGAGGCAATATAGGTTAGATAGTAAAATTTTAAATGGTGTGAAGGAACAGAGAGTCCTGGGGATTTGTGTTAGTGACTCGTTGAAGGTGGCAGGACAGGTAGACAAGGCTGTTAAGAAGGCATATGGGATACTAGGCTTTATAAATAGGGGTATAGAGTACAAAAGTCAGGAAGTGCTGACTAACCTCTATAAGACTTTGGTGAGGCCTCAGCTGGAATACTGTGTTCAATTCTGGTCACCACATTACAGAAAGGATGTGAAGACATTGGAAAGGGTACAAAGAAGATTTACTAGGATGGTGCCAGGAGTGAGGGACTTCAGCTATGAGGAGAGGCTAGATAGGCTAGGGTTATTCTCTCTGGAGCAGAGAAGATTGAGGGGAGACCTAATAGAGGTTTATAAAATCATGAGGGGTTTCGACAGGGCAAATAGAGAAAAACTATTTCCACTCGTGGGCGAATCTGTGACTCGTGGTCACAGATTTAAAATAGTTTCAAGGCGAAGTAGAGGGGAGCTGAGGAGAAATGTTTTCACTCAGCGAGTTGTTCGAATCTGGAATGCATTGCCTGAAAAGGTGGTGGAGGCTGATTCGATAACAACTTTTAAAAGGGAATTAGATCTTGATTTAGGGAGAACAGGTCTATTAGGCTATGGGGAGCGGGCAGGGCAGTGGGATTAAATCGCTCTTTTCAAAGAGCCGGCACAGACTAGATGGGCCAAATGGCCTCCTTTTGTGCCGTAAAATTCTATGAATCTATGAATCTGTAGGTGAGCACCTAGGAAATTGTGATCACAATATCATTAGATTCAGAGAAATTATGGAAAGGGATAAGAAACACTCAAAGGTGAAGACTCTCAACTGGAAGAAGGCTAATTTCAGTGAGTTAAAACGGGACCTAGCCGAGGTGGACTGGAAAGAACGATTGGCAGGTAAAACAGCTAACAAGCAGTGGGCAGTCTTCAAAGAAGAGATAGTTTGGGCACAGGTCAAAACATTTCAACAAAGATAAAATGTAGGGCATCCAAACCTTCTTGGGTGACAAGGGAAATTGGAGTTAAAGTAAAGCAAAAAAAAAGGAGGCTTATGACAAGTCAAGCCCAAGATACAGAGGTCAACCAAGCAGAATATAGGAAGTGTAGGAGAGAACTGAAAAAGGAAATTAGAGGGGCAAAAAGACTGCATGAGAAACAATTAGCAGGTAACATTAAAGGGAACCCTAAGGTATTTTACAAACATATTAAGAGTAAAAGATTGGTCAAGGGAAGGGTGGGGGCCAATTAGGGGCTAAGGAGGAAATCTTATTGTGGAGGCAGAAGGCATGGCTGATGTACTGAATGAGTACTTTGCCTCTGTCTTCACAAAAGAGGATGCAGCCAATGCTACAGTACTGGAGGAGAACATAGAAGAAATGGATAGGATTAGTATAAACAAAGAGGAAGTACTAAAAAGGTTGACAGCGCTCAAGGTAGATAAGTCACCCGGTCCGGATGGGATGCATCGTAGGTTACTAAAGGAAGTACGGGAGCAAATAGCAGAGACTCTGGCCACAATCTTTCAATCTTCGTTGGACACAGGGTTGGGGCCAGAGGACTGGAGGGTTGCTAATGTTACTCCCCTGTGTAAAAAGGGGCAGAAGGACACACCTGGGAACTACAGGCCAGTCAGTCTAATGTTGGTAGTGGGCAAACTTCTAGAGTCTGTAATCAGGGACAAGATAGATCTTCACTTAGAAAGATATAGGCTAATAAAGGACAGCCAGCATGGATTTGTTGAAGGCGAATTTTTCAATGAGGTAATGGAATGGGTGGATGAGGGTAGCACAGTTGATGTAGTTTACATGGACTTTCAAAAGGCATTTGACGCAAGAGAGGCGTATTAGGAAAGTAGAGGCCCACAGCATTAAAGGGACAGTGGCAGCGTGGATCCACAACTGGCTGGGAGACAGAAAGCAGAGAGTTGTGGTGAGTGGCTGCTTTTCAGACTGGAGGGAAGTGTGCAGTGGCGCCCCCCAGGGATCGGTATTGGGACCACTGCTCTTTTTAATATATATTAATGATCCGGACTTGGGTGTAGGGAGCACAGTTTCCAAGTTTGCAGATGATACTAAGTTAGGGAGAATAGTAAATAGTGAGGAGGATAGTAACCATCTGCAAGAAGATATAGATAAAATGGTAAAGTGGGCAGACACATGGCAGATGAAGTTTAATGCAGAGAATTGAGGTGATAAATTTTGGGAGAAGAGATGAGGGGAGGCAATATAGGCTAGATAGTACAATTTTAAGGGGTGTGAAGGAACAGAGAGACCTGGAGATTTGGAGTTAGGGTTAGCGACTCTTTGAAGGTGGCAGGGCAGGTAGACAAAGCCGTTAAGAAGGCATATGGGATACTTGGCTTTATAAATATAGAGTACAAAAATCAAGAAGCCTGACTAACCTCTATAAAACTTTGGTTAGGCCTCAGCTGGAGTACTGTGTCCAATTCTGGTCACCACACTATAAAAAGGATGTTAAGGCATTGGAAAGGGTGCAAAGAAGGTTTACTAGAATGGTACCAGGATTGAGGAACTTCAGTTATGGGGAAAGGCTTTTCCACTGTTTGTTCAGCTAGGACCCTACCCATTAAGGTTTCGGCTTGTGGGGTGAGCAGAAGCTAAGTGAGAAGAGTCCTGGCAGTGATTAGTCTTTCCTGCCAAGTCCTGGGTTGTACTATCAATAGGCATGAGCTATGATCAATGATTAGATGAGCTAGGAATCTTCATTCTTGAGAGTAGATGACTCGGGGGTGGGGAAGCTAATATGGGTATTACATATAAATATTACATATTAAATGGGTTTGAAAAAGTAAGCCCAGATCAATAATAATAATCCTTGCATTTGATCTTTTAGACATCTCAAAGCGCTTTAGAAGTGAATTGAGTGTATATTTGTGGGCAAAACGCAGCAGCCAATTGCGCATGGCAGTGTCCCCACAAACAGTCGTGGATTGAAATGACCAATTTTTATTGTTGTGTTGTTTTTTTGGATGGATTATTATTAGGCATGTGTGTGGAGTAAGGAAACTTGCCCAAGGTTTTGCCTTGACCTGCCTGTATTCAAACACAGTTCTCATACTTGTACGGCAAGTGCTCTAACCACTGAGCTATAGGATTCCTGCTTTAGGATGCAACAAGACAATAGAACAAGAGGACTAGGATTTAAGTTGTGATGGGCAATGTCAGGACAAATACCAGAAAGTTTTTCTTTACACAGTAAGAGACATGTAGCAACAAGTGGTTTGAGTTCCTGGTTAGCGAGCGATAGGATCCTAGTTTGATGCGCGTCAAAAACTTGTGTGCAGTTTTGGTTTCCTTATTTAGAAAAGGACATACTTACCTTAGAGGGGGTGCAGCCTAGATTCACAAGGTTAGTTCCTGGGATGAGGGGACTGACCGAATAAACTAGGGCTGTATTCTCTAGAGTACAGAAGAATTAGGGGAGATCTTATTGACACATATAAGATTCTCAAAGGGCTGGATAAAGTAGACACTGAGGGACTCTTTCCCCTGGTAGGAGAATCTATAACCAGGGTCACATCTTAAAATTAAGGGTCAGCCTTTTAGAACACAGTTGAGGAAACATTTCTTCACTCAGAGGGTAGTGAATTTATGGAATTCACTACCCCAGAAGGTTGTAGATGGTCAGTCCTTGAACATTCTCCAGGCTGAGACTGATAGATTTTTGAAAAATAGAGGGATTAGGGGATATGGGGATAGGGCAGGTAATCAGAGTTAGGTGAGAAAATCAGCCCTGATCTTATTGAATGGCGGAGCAGGCTCGAGGGGCTGAATGGCCTACTCCTGCTCCTAATTCTTATGTTCTTAAAAGGGGGGAATTACAACAAAACTGGAGAGAAGAGGTTTTAATAACGTGAAACAAAGCGGGGTGAAATTGCAAAAGAACAGGCAGATCAGATGGTCACAGAAGAGGGGGAACGAGCTTTTAAAAGAGAACTAGATCTTTATTTAGGAAGAGCAGGTCTGTTAGGTTATGGGGAGAGAGGTGGGCAGTGGGATTGTGTTGCTCTGTTCAAAGAGCTGGCACAGACTAGATGGGCCGAATAGCCTCCTTTTGCGCCGTATGATTCTATGATTCTATGTTACGGTCTGAAATTATTGAAATCAATATTAAGGCTAAAGAGCCCCATTTTCTCCTTTGTCTCGCTTGCCCTGCCTCTCAGCTCGGTTAGACGTTAAAAGCCTCTCCCTCCCAACATGCTCCAGTTCTGACCAAGGATCATGGACTCGAAATGTTGACTCACTTTTCCTCTCTCCATAGTTGCTGCCTGACCTGCTGAGTGAGTGTTCCCAGCCACTTCTGTTTGTGTTTAAGATTTCCAGCATTTGCAGTATTTTGTAAAAATAATATTTAACAACAACAACAACAACAAATTACATTTATAGAGCGCCTTTCACTTCGGGAGGACGTCCCAAGGCGCTGCACAGGAGGCATGTGACCCGAGCTGGGAGGGGAGTGTTTGGGAAGGGGTGAAACACGAAGGGGAGGTAAAAGAGTTCGGGGTGGAACAAAAGGCACGATCGAAGAGGAAAGTCTTCAAACCGGCCTTGAAAGAGGAAAGGGAAGAAACGAGACGGAGGGATTGGGGGATGGTATTCCATAGGAATGATATTAAATGATAATTGATATTAATATCATTTAAATGATATTTGGGAGGAAAATTAGCAAGCGAATGAAGCAAATCTTATTTGACCTGACTTTGCATACAGTATATGCTGCTGAAAGAATATTCTCACCATCTAGTGGCAAGAATGACATGTTCCAGGTATAAATAATTCGACAGTCGGAGATCGGAATATAAAGGAGCCAGAATTTTATCAATTGCACAATTAGTAAAATAAACAATAAGAGTAGAAAACAATGAATTAGTAATATTCGCATATTAAAATTTATTTGTCACTCATGTTACACTCTTATGCCCTAATAAAAAAGTAAGGAATGCTATATTAAATAGATGATGAGTGTTTGGTTAAACTATAAAAGTATCCTAAACAAAACTCTTAAAAACAGTAACCATCACAAATATAATTTAACACAGATACAATAGGGTGGAAATCATGGTAAGGATACATAAAGACAAATTAGTTTATAATATCTTCCTCTTTACTGTAGAATTCACCTGCTCAGTGAAAATATCAAGGAATACAATACAGTAACATTTCAATTTAATACCGTCAATTCACTTTACAGTATACTCTGTGGAGCTATTTGAGATGATTAAGGTACTACATCAAAGGCAAGCATTATTACAGTATTATAATAATCAACAACAGAAATAATGTGTAGCAGATGTCAAGCAATACAAGCTTGTAGATTTATTTAATAATAAGTGAAATTACACAACAATATAGCAATCTTAAATATAGCAATACTTTGAACTGCAAAATAAGATGGAGATTCGTATCAGAAGATTATTCCTTTATTTCGCCTCAGATTATTCCCAGTTTTTCTGTTATCTAGTCAAAATAAACAAAAGATCATTGAAGCTTTTTGGATGCGACACTAATAATGGAATAACGTTCACAATACTACTTGAGCATTATTTTCTCAGTGTAATCAATCACTGTCATACCTATCTCTTAAAATTTCTGATCTTTTTGTAACTTGTTAACAATGGATTTAATGTTCAGCATTAAGAGATAAACTATGGTCGTAAAACTCCACTGATCTTTAACAATATGCATCTAAAATGAGCAAATCTCTACACAGGGCAACCCAGGTTGACTCCATCATGGTTAACAACACTATTGACCATTAGAATTGTACCTCATAGTTTCCTTTATGTCTCAGTTGCTAAATTCACTTTCACATGGAACCAAGTCACACAGACCTGATATAATTTCTGGTTGGTAGCGGTTTAACTATTCTTAGAAGGAGACGGAAGGTGGGAAGGAAGAAATTGGCATTGGGCTGAGCAAGTTAACAGTAAACAGACACTCATCCTTGGTTGAGAGCAGGATTGGGTTTTGCTGAGTTGCACCTCTCGGTCTCGTAATTCACTCGCAGCCACTTATTGGGCTCATACGGAAATAATAGCCACTGCAGCAATGCAAGAGGAAAGCCGTTTTGCGTGGAGTAATGCTCACTCAGAGCCAGAGGGAAAGGGGAGAATGTTAGAGGGAATTAAAAAAAACAGAAAGCCAATTACAAAATAATGCAAAATAAAACAGAATTTACCAGTCAATGAAACTTTCAATGGATTAAAACAAAGAACTTGCAGACTTTAATTTACTTAATGTCACATACCAATTGATGCACCTGTAGCAGGATTTCAGGTGTAAGACTCTGATTCACAGTCAAAGTAACTCTTACAACAATGGTGAGCGGACCTGTAAAAAAAAAGAATGAATGCTACCATGTTTAATAGGTACAGGCAGAGAGTGGATCCACCGATCACAGGAAAATAGCATCACCTGATCCAAACAAGCTGTTTGATAAATGTGTTCAATATTTATCCAATTAAACTATCTGCTGTTGATTGGTGACATTGTGTAAAATACAATTGAGGATAAAGGCCAAAAGAATCTGAAACAGCAAATTTTCAAGCACTGTACAATGAATGTTTCCTAGTTCTCAATATTATTTTCAATTTTCTATTGCCATACTGTTGTTATAAGTGCTTTGAACCATCATAAACTTGGTGAACACAAATCCTGTGGTGATACTCATGACCTTCTTATTAACCACATACATGTTCTAAATATATATATTTTGAAATTGAAAAAACCTATTATTAGTGTTTGCGGTGTTGATACTGGTATAGTTGAAACTAAACTACGAAAGTTGGAATGATTAATTTATCAAGAAAATAACTATTGATATTAATTTATCAATAGTTGGAATGATTAATGGATCTGAACCAACTTCTGAGAGTTTTCCAGTATAATATTTTACTAGACTCAATGTACAAGATATTTCTGTCCAATTTCTACTCAAAGTAAACTGCAGAATTGATGGTGCTGTTGTGTTACGTGCAGTTGAAATTGAAATACAAAGATATTTAATCATGCAAATATAATGCAACACACAGTCTACAATCAATTTCTAATAGATTTCACCGTCTCATAAATCTGTTTTAAAATGCGATGTGTGTTACATGATATCACAGGTGTTGAAGAAGGAGTTGTGAATGTGCCTAAAGTAAGGAAAAGAGAAGAAAATGTTTTAATGATACTATAATAAGTGACAAACTATCCCAAGGTTTTGGTGTCGCAAATAGAAAATTATCTTTCTATGTAGGATCAAGTACGTGTTGTTTCCGAGGGTATGAATGGTGTTGTTCTTTAAATTTAGTTGACTGGAGCAAAATACAATACTTGGAATGATAAATTTGTCAATGTCAATGTCACATTTGTGAACTCTGTGTTTCAAAATCGTGTATTCTAATTTTTTTCCATAATTAAATGTTTCTGAACCGTTTGCTATCTTGGTTAATTTTTACAGAAGTGAGACTGTACCGGTTATCAAGGGAACTGTTGTGTTAGCAGTGGTGGAATCTGAAATACAAAAATATCACGATTATGAAAATTTTGAGCATGAGACATATAGATTTATTTTAGATTTCACAGTCTTACAATTACTTTAAAAATTAGGTGCATTTTACCTGTTGACAGAGATGTTGATGGAGCTTTTGTGGATGTTCCTAAAATGGAAAATAGCAAAAGAGGAAAATATTTGAATCATGATAATTTCAGTGACTCGCCATCCAACGATTCTGTCTCAGAGGCTCTTATTGTCGATGTTGGAATATTTAATTTGCTATGTCCATTAATTTTACAGAAGTGAGGCTGTACCGGTTGTTGATGGCGATGCTGTGTTAGGTGCAGATTTCTTTTAACCTACAAAGAAATTTAATCATGACAATTTAACGCAACATACATTGTACAATAGATTTCTGCTAGATTTCACAGCCTCGCAATCCTGTTGTAAAATGAGGTGTGTGATACCTGTTATCAGAGATGTTGAGGGAGAAGTTGTGAATCTTCCCAAAGTTGAAGAAAGAGAAGAAAACACTTAAATGGCAATATGGTGAGTGAGTAACTATCCAACGGTCTTGTATCAGAATGTTTTTATTGGTTACATTACATCATTCCTTGAAAATAGCAAATGATGTTCATTTGTGGAATGATATACCTGTTGTTTCTAAGGTTGCGAATGGGTGTTGCTGTTTAAAAGCAACAAGAAAGAGAGGAAACAATTTGAATGATGATAAATTCAGTGACTATCCATCGGTTTGTATCAGATTGTTTTCATTGACCACATTATGCAATTCCCCGAGAACAACAAACGTTGTTGATTTGTAGGGTGAGATACCTGCTTCTTCAGTGGTTGTTAATGGTGTTGTTGTTGTTTCAAATGTAGTTGAATTTAAATAAAGCCAAATACAATAATTGGAATGTTAAATTTATCAATCAATGTAACAATTGTGAACTTGTCATTAAGTAATAATGATAATAATATAATCCTTGCGTTTGATATAGTGCTTTCCACATCTTATCAATGTCACAAAGCACCTCACAGAATATATATTATAAAGTGAATCGACTCTATATCTGTGGGTGAAACATAACTGTATCAGAACCATACGCTATTTTTTATAAATTTTACAGAAGTGAGGCAGCACCTGTCATTGCTGGTGATGTTGTCACAGGTAACTGACACACAAATAAATCTGAATCATGATGGGATCAAGCGTAAGTCATATCGATAGTTTTTAGAATTTATCTTCTCATAATTATGTTTAACATGGGGAGTATACTACCTATGGCCAGAGGTGCTGATGGAGCAGGCGTGGAGGTTTCTAAAGTGGAAAATAGCAAGAAAGAGATGACAGCATTTGAATGATGATCCACTCAATGACTAACTATGAATCGGTTTTGTATCACATTGATTTGATTGATCACATTACATAATTATTTGAAAACAGCAAAGTTTGTTGATTTGTAGGGTGAGATACCTGTTGTTTCTGTGGTCACCAATGATGTTGTTGATACTATGGTCACTAATGGTGTTGTTGCTACTGTGTTTACAGTTGTTGATGTTTCTGTGGTCACCAGTGGTGTTGTTGTTGGTAGAGTAGTTTCCAATGGTGTTGATGTTCGTACTGTGGTTACCAATGGTGTGGTTACTGTGGTTTCTAATGGTGTTGATGTTGGTACTGTGGTTTCTAATGGTGTTGATGTTTGTATAGTTACTATTGGTGTTGATGTTGGTACTGTGGTTTCTAATGGTGTTGATGTTTCTATAGTTACTATTGGTGTTGATGTTGGTACTGAGGTTTCCAAAGGTGTTGATGTTGGTACTGTGGTTACCAATGATGTTGTTACTGTAGTTACTAATGGTGTTGTTGTTGGTACTGTGGTTACCAATGGTGTTGTTACTGTAGTTACTAATGGTGTTGTTGTTGTTTCTGTAGTTTCCAATGGTGTTGTTATAGTAGGTATTATTAGTGGTGTTGTTTCTGTGGTTACGATTGGTTTTGATGTTGGTACTGTGGTTTCCAATGGTGTTGTTACTGTAGTTTCTGTTGGTGTTGTTACTGTGGTTACTATTGGTGTGGTTGTTTCTGGTGTTGATGTTTCTGTGGTTGTTTCTGTGGTTAATATTGGTGTGGTTCTTGGTTCTGTGGTTTCCAATGGTGTTGTTACTGTAGTTTCTGTTGGTGTTGTTACTGTGGTTACTATTGGTGTGGTTGGTTCTGGTGTTGATGTTTCTGTGGTTGTTTCTGTGGTTAATATTGGTGTGGTTCTTGGTTTTGTGGTTTCCAATGGTGTTGTTACTGTAGTTACTATTGGTATTGTTATTGGTACTGTGGTTTCCAATGGTGGTGGTGTTGTTGTTTCTGTGTTTTCCAATGGTGTTCTTGTTGATACTGTGGTTTCCAATGGTGTTGATGTTTCTGTGGTTTCCAATGGTGTTGTTGTTGTTGTTTCTGTGGTTTCCAATGGTGTTGTTGTTGTTGTTTCTGTGGTTTCCAATGGTGTTGTTATTGTTGTTTCTGTGGTTTGCAATGGTGTAGTTGTTGGTACTGTGGTTTCCAATGGTGTTGTTGTTTCTGTGGTTACCAATGCTTGTGTTGTTGTTGGTACTGTGGTTTCCAATGTTGTTGTTGTTTCTGTGGTTTCCAATGGTGGTGTTGTTGTTGGTGGTAATGTGGTTTCTAATGGTGTGGTTACTATAGTTACTATTGGTGTTGTTGTTGTTCCTGTGGTTTCTAATGGTGTTGATGTTTCTGTAGTTACTATTGGTGTTGTTGTTGATACTGTGGTTTCCAATTGTGTTGTTACTATTGTTGTTGTTGTTGTTTCTGTGTTTTCCAATGTTGTTGTTGTTGTTTCTGTGGTTTCCAATGGTGATGTTGTTGATACTGTGGTTTCCAATGGTGTTGATGTTTCTGTGGTTTCCAATGGTGTTGTTGTTGTTGGTTCTGTGGTTTCCAATGGTGTTGTTTCTGTGTTTTCTAATGGTGTTGTTGTTTCTGTGGTTACCAATGCTTGTGTTGTTGTTGTTTCTGTGGTTTCCAATGGTGTTGTTCCTGTGGTTACGGTTGTTGTTAGTACTGTGGTTTCCAGTGGTGCTGTTATTGTAGTTACTATTGGTGTTGTTTCTGTGGTTTCCAATGCTGCTGTTGATGATGCTATGGTTTGCAACCGTGTTGTTGTTATTTCTGTGGTTTCCAATGCTGCTGATGTTAGTGCTGTGGTTTCCAGTGGTGTTGTTACTGTAGTTACTATTGGTGCTGTTGTTGTTTCTGTGTTTTCCAATGGTGTTGTTGTTGTTTCTGTGGTTTCCAATGGTGTTGTTGTTGATACTGTGGTTTCCAATGTTGTTGATACTGTGGTTTCCAATGGTGTTGATGTTTCTGTAGTTACTATTGGTGTTGTTACTATAGTTACTATTGATGATGTTGTTGGTTCTGTGGTTTCCAATGGTGTTGTTGTTGATACTGTGGTTTCCAATGTTGTTGATACTGTGGTTTCCAATGGTGTTGATGTTTCTGTAGTTACTATTGGTGATGTTGTTGGTTCTGTGGTTTCCAATGGTGTTGTTGTTGATACTGTGGTTTCCAATGCTTGTGTTGTTGTTGGTACTGTGGTTTCCAATGTTGTTGTTGTTTCTGTGGTTTCCAATGGTGTTGTTGTTGTTGTTTCTGTGGTTTCCAATGGTGGTGGTGTTGTTGTTGGTGGTAATGTAGTTTCTAATGGTGTTGTTACTATAGTTACTATTGGTGTTGTTGTTGTTTCTGTGGTTTGCAATGGTGGTGTTGTTGTTTCTGTGGTTTCCAATGGTATTGTTGTTGTTTCTGTGGTTTCCAATGGTGGTGTTGTTGTTTCTGTGGTTTCCAATGGTGATGTTGTTGGTACTGTGGTTTCCAATGGTGTTGTTGTTGTTTCTGTGGTTTCCAATGGTGTTGTTGTTGTTTCTGTGGTTTCCAATGGTGTTGTTGTTGTTTCTGTGGTTTCCAATGGTGTTGTTGTTGTTGGTTGTGTGGTTTCCAATGGTATTGTTGTTTCTGTGTTTTCTAATGGTGTTGTTGTTTCTGTGGTTACCAATGCTTGTGTTGTTGTTGGTACTGTGGTTTCCAGTGTTGTTGTTATTGTAGTTACTATTGGTGTTGTTTCTGTGGTTTCCAATGCTGTTGTTGTTGATGTTGATGCTATGGTTTGCAATAGTGTTGTTGTTTCTGTGGTTTCCAATGCTGCTGTTGTTGTTTCTGTGGTTTCCAATGGTGCTGATGTTGGTGCTGTGGTTTCCAATGGTGTTGATGTTGGTGCTGTGGTTTCCAATGGTGTTGATGTTGTTTCTGTGGTTTCCAATGGTGCTGATGTTGGTGCTGTGGTTTCCAATGGTGCTGATGTTGGTGCTGTGGTTTCCAATGGTGCTGATGTTGGTGCTGTGGTTTCCAATGGTGCTGATGTTGGTGCTGTGGTTTCCAATAGTGTTGATGTTGTTTCTGTGGTTTCCAATGGTGCTGATGTTGGTGCTGTGGTTTCCAATGGTTTTGATGTTGTTTCTGTGGTTTCCAATGGTGTTGATGTTGTTTCTGTGGTTTCCAATGGTGCTGATGTTGGTGCTGTGGTTTCCAATGATGCTGCTGTTGGTGCTGTGGTTTCCAATAGTGTTGATGTTTCTGTGGTTTCCAATGGTGCTGATGTTGGTGCTGTGGTTTCCAATGATGCTGCTGTTGGTGCTGTGGTTTCCAATAGTGTTGATGTTTCTGTGGTTACGGGTGTTGTTGTTGTTTCTGTAATTTCCAATGGTGTTGTTACCGTAGATACTATTGGTGTTGTTGTTTCTGTGGTTACTGTTGCTGTTGTTGTTACTGTGGTTTCCAATGGTGTTGTTGTTACTGTTGTTATGGTTGTTGAAGTTGGTTCTTCTGTACTTGACACTAAAGCAAAATACAATAACTGGAAAGTTAAATTTATCAAGAAATGGAACAATTGAAAATTTCCTTTTTCTAGGTCGTGTATTATAAAATTATGTGATTCAGTAAATGTTTCTAAACCATATACTATGTCTCTTGACTTTTTTGTTTTGTTGTTGTTAACTTTACAGAAGTGAGGCAGTACCTGTCATTGCTGGTGATGTTGTCACAGGTTGAGGTGTAACTGACACACAAATAAATCTGAATCATGATGGGATCAAGCGCAAGTCATATCGATAGTTTTTAGAATTTATCTTCTCATAATTATGTTTAACATGGGGAGTATACTACCTATGGCCAGAGGTGCTAATGGAGCAGGCGTGGAGGTTTCTAAAGTTGAAAATAGCAAGAAAGAGATGACAGCATTTGAATGATGATCCACTCAATGACTACCTATGAATCGGTTTTGTATCACATTGATTTGATTGACCACATTACATAATTATTTGAAAACAGCAAAGTTTGTTGATTTGTAGGGTGAGAGACCTGTTGTTTCCAAAGGTGTTGTTGTTTGTATGGTTACGGTTGTGGTTGTTGTTCCTGTTGTTACGGTTGTTGAGTTTGGTTCTTCTGAAGTTGGCACTAAAGCAAAATATAATAACTGGAAAGTTAAATTTATCAAGAAATGGAACAATTGAAAACTCTTGTTTATTGTATATTGTAACGTTATGCGATTCAGTAAATGTTTCAGTAAATGTTTCTGAACCATATGCTATGTCTCTTAACTTTACAGAAGTGAGATAGTACCTGCAGTTGTTTGTGATGTTGGCGTAGGTAGAGTTGAATCTGACACACAAAGAAATCCGAGTCATGAAGTGCAAGGCATATCGATAGCTTTTAAAATTTACTGTCTCATAATTATGTTGTTACATGCAGAGCATATTACCTGTTGACAGTTGCGTTGAAGGAGCACTTGTGGATTCCGCTAAAGTGGAAAATAACAAGAAAGAGAAGAAAACCTTTGAATGTTGATCAACTCAGGACTAAATATCCATTGGTTTTGTATCAGACTAGTTTGATTGACTATATTATATAATTCCTTGAAAATCGCAAATTTTGTTGATTTGTACAGTGTTTCTGTTGAAGGAGGGTGTTTCTGTTCATGAAGCATGAAGGCAGAGTCCTATAGCAGTGATTAGAGTACTCGCCTTGCAAATGAGAGACCTGGGTTCGATTCCAGGTGGGGTGAAACCTTGGGCAAGTTTCCTTATTCCACATACCTGATAATAATCCCTCCAAAGAAAAACAATAATAATTTGGTCACTCAATCCACAATTGG
This sequence comes from Hydrolagus colliei, assembly GCA_035084275.1. Classification (NCBI taxonomy): domain Eukaryota; kingdom Metazoa; phylum Chordata; class Chondrichthyes; order Chimaeriformes; family Chimaeridae; genus Hydrolagus; species Hydrolagus colliei. The sequence goes on along the minus strand of CM068751.1, from coordinate 21,030,533 downwards.
CTACCGCATTTCGTCAACAAATATGCAGTCAATTTACTTGACTGTATATTTGTACAGTCAAGTACAGTACAGTATAAATACAGTATAATCTGTGAAGTGCTTTGAGATGTTTAAAAGACTTGAAAAGTGCTATATCAAATGCAAGGATTATTATTATTATGATTAAAGATAAGCCGTAAGTGGATGCAAAGTGGAGATGAAAGATGAGATCGAAACCAGGAAGGATAGCAGCATGAATGTAAAGATGAGATATGACTACACCTCCTCCTCTGGGAATGCTACTTTCCATATGATATCAATCTATATTTATATCGCTCAGTTCACATTGGGAGCATATAATAATAATAATCCTTGCATTTGATTTAGCGCTTTATCACAACATCATAAAGAGGTTAACACTGGCTGTGCGTTTGAGCTGGGGATGGGAACCCAAATGCTTGGGGAGGGGAAAGATGATCGAAAGCATTTAAGCATGAAGGATACACAAAACATGGGAAGTCTGTGGTCATTTTCTGACACATGTTCAGCAGAAATAAATACAGTCTGTTAGAAAATATCAAGGTGCATCTACGACTTCAACCTTTGAAAATAGTGTAAAAAAATAATCTACAAGTTCAGTGTCTTTCCCTCTGCCACTTGTACTCAGTACGTCAACAATGCCAAGAAGATGATTGGCTTCTTTGAATGTCAGACTACTCACTTAACCTAGTATTAACTATGATACTGGGGGCAACAGCCGCTGGGAGGGGTTACGCGGAGTCCGAGTTGGTAATCTCCTCTGAAGACCCTCATCTCCACCACACGCTGCGGATTACTAAAGCCTATATTTGTACATTTGTTATACAAATGCAGTCTGTTGTTCTCGTCGTCGTCGTTGTTGTTGTTGTTGTTGTTGCTGATCAAACGTATCCTATTCCCAGCACCTGGAATCCTGCAGGGAAGCAAAGCCGCTGCGGCTTAAAACTCCACACCCCCAGCTGGTGGAGATGTCGCTTGATGGGAACGTTCCAGTGACCGAGCTGCGGTAAGAAACAGGTGACAAGCGCTCTGAGACGCCGTCCGGCATGGAGGGCACTATATAAATCGATGTTGTTGTTGACAATCCTGTTCTGCGATTCACCCTGAGCTGTGCTGCCCATTGGGAGGCCTGTGGAGAGCTCCTGGTATCTCTCATCCACCTGGTGAGGGCTCAACCCTAACTTTGTCAGTGGCCAAATGACCAACTTCTGTCTAGGCGCCTGGGGTGGGGGAATAATAATGGTTTTCCGGGAGCTGAATTGGCTCCAGAATGACGTGGTTGGCAGTAGAATTCAGCCAGCGCTCCGTGGCAGTCTTGATAGACTGGTTCCTGAGCCAGGCAGGTCCACAGTAGTATAGGCTGCTAATCAAACCTGTATATAACCTCTGTGTCAGGTTGATTCACAGCTGTCCTTCCTCTCCTGTCTCAGGTCCCTAACCGCAAACCCTCATCCCAAGGCAACTGAAACATTCTATGTCTTGGTCATCTCCCTCCTCGCTGGGCTCCCTGGCTCCACCAGCCACTAACTACACCTGAATCAGAATTACACCACTCATATTTTCACCCACGCAAAATTCCCCGTCACACCAGCTCTCGCCAGGTTCCTTTACACCCTACTACAGAATAGATAAATTTCAAGACCCTCGCATTACAATCTACAAATCCCTACCATTCTGACATGACCTACTCCACTACCCACTGCCTTCACTCAGCTGGCTCTGACCTCACACTTGTCCTTCCTCCCCTCCACTCCGTCATCGCTGGCTATGCTTTCAGCCATTAATAAGTATAATAATAATCCTCGCATTTGATATAGCGCTTTTTACGTCTTCTAGGTGTCTCAAAGCACTTCACAGAACATATACAGTACATAGCAGTGTCCCACAAACAGTCATGGATTGAAATGACCAATTTGTTTTTATGGGATTAAGGAAGGAAACTTGCCCAAGGTTTCGCCCTGATCTGCCTGGATTTGAACACAGGTCTCACACTTGTAAGGCGAGTACTCTAACCACTGAGCTACAGGAGCTCCACAATAGAATATATAATTGTCATCCTTGCTTAACAAGCAGCTGGAAAGATACATAAAACAGATAGCCCACTGAAAACGAGTTAACCCATTCTATCAGCAGTTGTATTTTGCTGGTGGAGTTCACTTTACTTGCTCACCTGTTGTCATTGAATGAATGGAGCTCTTGAAGGTCAGTAAAAGGAAGGGATAAATCCACAGGAATATTTTCTCCATGTTGATATTATCTTCAATCCAGCCGAGAAGAACTTGTATGAAATGAATAAACCAAGATGATACTTGGCGTTACTCGCTGCACTCACTCCCACTGATGTTTAGAATATTTCCGGCTTTATTGTATGTGAGTGACGCGTTTATTATCTCACATTACAGAGCCATGTAATGGCTCTGTTTTATGTCCAATTGTTCTGAGCTTCAGAGATCATTGCAGGGTTCAGGGTTAAACCGGTTTCTGTCTGTTGTTTTAACCAAATAATTTACCATTGAAGAGCTACAGGTCCATCGCAGTGTATCGACTGCAGGATTTTATAACCCAACCCCCAGAGCTTGAGATTGAAAGATGAACTTTGATATTTCCAAATAGAGTATATTTATTTCGTTAGAAAACCACCGTCTTGAAAAAAAACAAACAGAATTGCAGGGAAATCATATGATTCTTGTATGAATCATTGATTCAGGACTCCTCCCAGCTACGTTTGCCAAACATTGATGGCTATCAAGCAGGAAAGAAAAACAAGAATAAAGAAATAATAAAATCCATTATTTTAAAGAGACCACTGTAACCAGTTATAAATTACTCACTGGTAACCCCTAGAGTTATGCTTAGTACCTAATTATGGTACCGGGGCAAATTAGGCCTGAGTCTATTGACTAAATGTTCAAACTAGTTCTGCATTCCAGTTTCTCTACTACTCTTTGGGAGAGCAGACCAATTTCCTCACATGTTGAAAGGGGGTTAGGAAGTAGCAGAGGTAGGATGGGGCGAGGCCATGGAGGGCTTTGAATGTGAAAGACCAGGATCTTGAATTGAATCCTCTGGGGAATGGACATATAATGCATATAACAATGCGAATGCCATACAGAAGAGGGCTGAAAGCATAACTCTACCGTCATCAGCTCAGTTTCCCACAAATGCATTATGGAAAGGTTCAAATCATCGCAACCCTTAATTATCGAACCTCAAAAGTGACTGCAGCCTCACAGCGCAGGGGACAAGTGAGAAGGACAGAAACTACACGAGATCTCAGCCAAATGTCAGAGAAGCAAATCTAATATTTTAATCTTGTGTTTAATCTCTGTTTATTTTAGAGATCTTAATCTCCTCTGCCAGTAAACTCAATAAGGCCCCCCTCCCTCCCACGACCAGAATTGTATGTAGTTCTCCAGTTACATATCATCAATGATAAATTCCCTGTCTAAACCGCCTTTTTTTCTTCCTCCTTTGAACGAATTTATTATTTGTTTCCTTGCAGTTAACATAATGACTGCAGGCTACTCAATGTATGGTGTACCAAAAGGTACTGCATACCAGGAAGTTTGCTATCCAACCAACCAACCAACCAAACGGTTTCAAACTGGAAACCGGGTTTCACCCAGTCCTGTCATTGCAGGAACTGAATCCTATGACTCGTCTCAAAGTCATTCAAGGCCCAAAATTCCAGGAGTTGAACATTGCTAGAGTTAATTTTAGTTTACGATGTTTATTTGCGCAGGTCCAATAGTGTAGACTATTCTGCAAAGAGGTGTTTGCCTTCCCTAGAATGGGGAAGTGGCACAAACCATTACAGTCCCTCCCATCATGTGAGGGGCCCTCTTTCACCTCACTTAAGAGAGATTAATGACCTCCTGTCACCTGGCAACTACACAATAGGAGGAAGTATCCAAACCAGTAGTATAGATTCATTCGACCCCACTTGCAACAAGCGATTTATTGGAATCCCGGCATGTTCAATTTGCATGTCCATTTTAACTGTCCTTGATGCCTTTACCCAGCGTGTTGTGTCATGAGAACACACCAGTTTATCCCACATAGGAGCCCTGAACAGGACAAGATGCTTTAAAACGCTTTCACATAGGTCATAGATTTGATTCCTCCACCGCCTTGCTCCTCCCTAACTCTGTGGCCTCCTCACCCCTTACCAACCCTTGTCCGCTCTCTCTGCTCACAGACTCCGGCCTGCTTTGCATCTCCCACCTTGCCTGCCCCACCATTTGCGGATGGGCTTTCAGCCTCTCTGCCCCCATTCCCCCAGTCCCTTCGCCTCGCTTCCCTCTTTCCTTACCTCCTTCAAGGCCAATCTCATGACCCTCCTTTTTGATCGTGCCTTCCGACTCCCTCCCCTCCCCTCCCGCATACTCGGGTCCCGACCCTGATTGTTCAGCACTATGGGATGTCCTCCCGACGTGGCAGGTGCTCTATAAATGTAATTTTGCTGCTGTTGTTGTTGAACGGCTTTCCTTGGAAACAAGCTTATGATCAAAGAGGTTGTTTTTCAGTGTAGACTATTGTCCACCAAGTGGCAGTAGATGCCTCCAGGTAAGTGGTTACCATTTGTGGATTGGATGCAGCCGATATATATATATATATATATATATATATATATATATATATATATATATATATATTTAAAATCTCAGGCCCTGCATTGGGATTTTAAAAAATGTTTTGTTAAATATTAATTGTTCAGCAATGATTTGTTAAAGAGGGCCAAAATCTCAGCCAAAAAATAACTTAGATCTTCTGAATAGCATATTTAATAATAATAATTTTGCATTTGATAGAGCATTTTATCAGATCCTCGAGATGTCTCAAAGCGCTTTGCAGAATATACTATTCCGGGAATTCCTGCCTCAAGTTACTTGTTTGTCTTTTCAAACAAGTATGGTTGGTTCCGTTGATATATAGCTGTGCTGTTAGCAGTACCATGATTATAAAATAATCAGTGTATAATAAATAATGGGTAAAATATTAAAGCACACTGAAAGCTGAACAGAAACCAGTCATTTATCTCGAGGATACGCAGACACCTCATGATGATATTACATTTAAGCAAATTAAAGATACTGCATTCTTTGTCACTGGGACTATAATAATAATAAAAAAAACCGAGGAAGCCAGTTTAGATGGATGCCAGCAAAAAGTCTGACTCTTTCAACTACATAAGGACTCCTAAAAAAAAGACTTCCACCCTGATTCCCATGAGGTGGTTTGTAATGAGATGTAATTTTGAAGGCGTTGAAATAGGCGTAGGTTTAGCTCATGGGAGTCAGGCCAAAGTAAGAAGAAGAATCCTGTAGTTCGGTGGTTAGAGTGCCCGCCTTAAAAGCGACAGACCTGCCTGGGTTCAATTCCAGGCAGAGAAAACCCTGGGGCATGTTACCTTACCAATCCACAGGCCTAAGAATACTCCCTCAACAAAAACAATAATAAATTAGTCATTTCAATCCACTGTTTTTGGCACGATGCTGTGTGCAATTGGCTGCCGCCTTTTGCCTACAAAATATGCAGTCAATACGCCGTCCGGCATGGAGGGCGCTAAATAAATCGAAGTTGTTGTTGTTCAATTCATTTGACAGTATATTCTGTGAAGCGCTCTGAGACGCTGTCCGGCGTGGAGGGCGCTATACACATCAAAGTTGTAGGCATCCATCTACGGAAATTCTCTCCTCGTCGGCCTCCCCAGTTCCTCCATTCACAGGCTGCAGGCCATCCAAAACTCTGCAGCCCGTGTACTATCCCGCACCCGCCTCCGCGACCACATAACCCCCACCCTCGCCACTGGCTCCCCATCCTCCAGAGGATCGAGTTCAAGATCCTCGTCCTCACCTACAAGGCCTTACACGGCCTTGCCCCACCCTATCTAACCGATCTACTCTCCCCCTACACGCCCACCCGGACCCTCCGTTCAACAGGACTTGGCCTGCTCCAAGCCCCCCGCCCGAACCGCCCTACCATCGGAGGCCGGGCCTTCAGTTTCTCCGCTCCCACCCTTTGGAATGCAATCCCTCAATGCCTCCGTTTCGTCTCTTCCCTTTCCTCTTTCAAAGCTGGTTTGAAGACCTTCCTCTTCGATCTGATATTTTCACTTTGCATGCATTATATGAACGATTCTGTAAATTAGTTGCGTCGAGATAATAATACTCGCGATTCGGTTGGTCTAAATAAAGCTGCGTTGAGGCTATGGGAGTTGCAATTCAGTTATTCTAATCCAAGAGTGCATCCTGAGGAACAAATAACCTTTAATATGCGAATATTATGGATCGGTTCTTTTCTACTTATGCCGTTTGTTTTCACTAATTGTGTGATTAATAAGACTCAGTCTTTCGGTAGATAATTTATATCTCATTTACACTATATCTCATTGCACTATATATTTATCTTCCGCATCCCCTCAACTGCCAACCGCAACTTTGTCAAGTACTTTGGGATGGTCACCCTACATGAAAGGTGCCATATCATTGTAAATTGACATTTATTGCAAGCTATTGTGATCCGAGCCGAGAACTGCAGAGCTAGACTTAATCGCATGAGATACAGAACTGAAATACCTCACTCCACAATCTTCCATTTTCAAAGAAGAGACTATATCTGACTGTGTTGGATAGAACCCAGAGAGAGAGAAAAAAACACACACACAATGTCCAATTCTGCACTAGCTAATCCATCATCACAGGGAGGAAGTTTTCATATCACTGTCGCCTGGATTCAAGCCCATGTTACTGAAGTGAGAATCCAGCCAAGACTTTATACAATTATCCCTTTCACAAAAGTCGAAAATGAACCTAAAATAACTGATTTTAGATCATGGTATGGCAAGAATAGTCCTGAGAGGGTTTGTTTAGGTTCAAAACTACCAACAAATTGAATAGTTGGATTTCCTCACAGAGAAGGGATAGGTGGAATGGAAAGAGGGATTTGAATTGTAAATCGGGATGAGGTGATTTTTCCACTTCCTAACCCAAGGTCAATTGTGATGTCTAAAAAAGCACTGCTTTGGTGTGAGTCAACTCCCCACAAACCAGGCTTTGAACCAGCTTGGTTTGCGTTTTGGGGGGGTCAGTAAGTGCCTCTATCAAGCAAATGGAAATAAAATTGGTCACTCATTCGATGGTTGCTTGTGGGACATTGAGGGGTTGGGGAAATTGACTCTTGTGTTTGCCTACAAATACACCTGCATGTTTCACTATTACCAACGAGACTCCACGGCAAGATGGGATGAAGCACTTTCAGACATCTCGATGACGTGATCAGGTACTACATCAACTCGCACCGATTATCACAGTTATCAACTAAGTCATTTAGGGAACATTCACACAGTATCCTTTGATCATTACAACCATCACAACATCAGGAGGTGTGGGAGCATCTGTTGATTCCCCCACGGAGTCTAAACATAGAAATTTGTCAGCAGAGTAACTATCGCACTTTGGATGAGGTTTCAAGGAAATACCAACTGCAGAGGTTATTCTTTCTTTCTTTAGAACTTAATCATTACTAGTTGACCATTGTCACTGTCAATAAAAAGCTGCTCTAGGGTATTGCATTTAAACGTAAGCTTTTGCCTACACATTTTATTATTAATTATTTGTGTTGTTTGATTATGATCTAATTGAGCAACGATTGACGGATGATTGCTCTTCCATTCAGACTTCATAGCCTTCAGTGAAATAATTTAATTAAAACTTGTAAATTTTCCGGCAAATTATATCAAATTAATTCTCGTGTTGCTGCTGTATAAGGGAACAATTTTGATCTTACATTAGTAGAGTTGACATTATTTAGAGAGCAAAATAATGTACATTCTCCTGGATTAAAGCCCATGTTACAGAAGTGAGGATCTATTCCGTTAATTCTATTTTACTTTACCCACTGGGTAAAGATTTTTGGAGAGCAGCATTGGATAGAAAAACACAGCATCCAAGTCATATTTGTTTTTATCTTGTGCCAACTTCCCGATGACCATTATTTAAGATTGTAACACAAAGGCTGTGTAAGCTCGAGATTGGAAATGTGTTTACATCAGAAAGTCAGTGAAGTGCAGAGAATGAAATTAATTCTTTATTACACTTTATTACTGTGTTTTCGGCATCATGTTCGATCAAAAACTTTCCTTCCTCCCCCACATCCGCGCCTTGACCGGCACCGCTTATTTCCACCCGCGCAACATTGCCAGGCTCCGCAACTATCTTACCCCCCGCGCTGCCGAAACACTCGTGCACGCGTACATCACCTCACGGCTGGACTACGGAAATTCTCTCCTCGTCGGCCTCCCCAGTTCCTCCATTCACAGGCTGCAGGTCATCCAAAACTCTGCAGCCCGTGTACTATCCCGCACCCGCCTCCGCGACCACATAACCCCCACCCTCGCCCGTCTCCACTGGCTCCCCATCCTCCAGAGGATCGAGTTCAAGATCCTCGTCCTCACCTACAAGGCCTTACACGGCCTTGCCCCATCCTACCTAACCGATCTACTCTCCCCCTACACGCCCACCCGGACCCTCCGTTCAACAGGACTTGGCCTGCTCCAAGCCCCCCGCCCGAACCCCCCCACCATCGGAGGCCGGGCCTTCAGTTTCTCCGCTCCCACCTTATGGAATGCCATCCCTCAATCCCTCCGTTTCGCCTCTTCCCTTTCCTCTTTCAAGGCCGGTTTGAAGACTTTCCTCTTCGATCGTGCCTTTTGTTCCACCCCAAACTCTTTTACCTCCCCTTTGTGTTTCACCCCTTCCCAAACACTCCCCTCCCAGCTCGGCTCACACGCCTCCTGTGCAGCGCCTTGGGACGTCCTCCCGACGTGAAAGGCGCTCGATAAATGTAATTTGTTGTTGGTTGTTGTTTTGTTCCACAGTAGCAAGACCATTCACCTTGTATAATTCCAGTGGATTTCCAATCAGATAGCTTTTTTTCCCAAACAAAACATCATCTCCTTCCAGTGCTCAAATCATGCCATTATTTTACTGAAGTTAGCCAAGGTATAATTTGCTGGGTAAATGGATTGTTATCCAATCCATGACTTGCTTTGTTTAAGCTGCATTATGTCATTTCAAGCCAGTAATATAACCCAAAGAACCACCGTGGACTCTGCAAGGCAAAAGTCCTAACTATTTGTGAGCACAGTAAGAAATAGAGAACACTGTTCTGAAGCCGTGAACAAAGGCAAAAGAATAATGCACTGATTATGTAGTAAATGCCTACCAGGCAGCATCATATTTCAATAATTTGTTTCATTCCTACAATACTGAGCTACTGGTCTAACCTGAAATAATAATTATTGTGTTTATGTAGACTAATCAGGAATGGATTCCAAATGTTAGACTGAGCAAGCATTGTGAATATCGCCCTTGGCATATGTCACGTGTGGCTTTCTCGCGCGCTCTCTCTCTCTCTCTCTCTCTCTCTCTCCTGATCTATGCCAACTCCCCAGCTCTCTCCCTGCACAAGATGCAGACTGCCCAGAACTGTGAAATCAGTGTCCTTTCCCGTACCAGGCTCTCTGAGCCCGTCATCTCGATCCTCTCCCTGCTCTATTGGCTACTGAAACGCCCAGCAGAATGAGTTCAATAATCCCTCCAAAAAACCCACAATAATAAAATGGGTCATTTCAACCCATGACTGTTTGTGGGGGACGCTGCTGTGCGTAATTGGCTGCCGCGTTTCTCCCACAAATATATACAGTCGATTCACTTTTCAGTATATTCTGTAAGCGCTTTGAGACGTCTAGAAGACACTACATCAAATGCAAGGATTATTATTAGCATTATCCTTATTAATGGGACTGATAGCATTTAACGAACGCAACTTCAAGTAACATCACGCAGCCTCAAGTAATAGCAAGTAAAGATGACTATAATATTTAATGGAATATAAAAGAGCTCATAAATAGCACCAAAGAACTCCCCCAGGCTTACTGTCAGACACAATTTACCCTGTTCGATTAGATCTTAAATAGAGAGAATGTGTCTGAGATAAGATCAGTGGAACTTCCTGGTAACGGGAGGAGTCAGTGTCAGGTGTTTTGTGAAATGACTTTGGAAAGAATGCTGAAATGTAAGTGAGGACCTCGCCACATTTCTTCCCAGTTGTGTTTGGAACTCCAATGTGAAGCATCCTGGACATCATAGAATCATAAAATCTTACGGCACAAAAGGAGGCCATTCGGCCCATCTAGTCTGTGACGGCTCTTTGAACAGAGCAACTCAATCCCACTGCCCAGCTTTCTCCCCATAACCTAACAGACCTGCTCTTCCTAAATAAAGATCTAGTTCCCTTTTAAAAGCTGTTATGGAATCTGCCTCCACCACCTTTTCAGGCAATGCATTCCAGATTCCAACAACCCGCTGAGTGAAAACGTTTTTCCTCAGCTCCCCTCTGCTTCGTTTTGAAACTATTTTAAATCTGTGACCACGAGTGGAAACAGTTTTTCCTTATTCACCCTCATGTCGAATCCCCTCGTAATTTTATAAACCTCTATTAGGTCTCCTCTCAACCTTCTCTGTTCTAAAGAGAATAAACCCAGCCTATCTAGCCTTTCCTCATAACTGAAGTCCCTCAATTCTGGTACCATTCTAGTAAACCTTCTTTGCGCCCTTTCCACCCTTTGCCTTAACATCCTTTCTATAGTGTGGTGATCAGAGTTGGACATAGTACTCCAGCTGAGGCCTTCCACCACCTCCGGAACATTGCCAGACTCTGCCACTGCCTGAGGAGTCAGGCTGCCGAAACCCTCACCCCTGCATTCGTCACATCAAGACTTGACTACAGAAACTCCCTCCTCGTCGGCCTTCCCAGCTCTACCCTTCACAAGCTACAGATCATCCTAAACTCTGCGACCACATCACACCCACCCTCGCCTGGCTCCACTGAGCTACAGGAATCTATCTATAACAATAATAAATAATAGTAATACATGCATTTGATATAGCGCTTTTCACATCTTATCGATGTCTCAAAGCGCTTCACAGAATTTGTGGGCAAAACGCGGCAGCCAATTGCGCACAGCAGTGTCCCCCACATACAGTCGTGGATTGAAATGACCAATTTTATTATTGTGTTTTTGTTTGGACGGATTATTATTAGGTGTGTGTGTGGAGTAAGGAAACTTGCCCAGGGTTTGACCCTGATCTGCCTGGATTCGAACACAGGTCTTACGCTTGTAAGGCGAGCGCTCTAACCACTGAGCTACAGGCGCCTTAGGATTGGGGCTGTTTAAATTAAACAAATAAAAAGGAATCACTGTATTCAGTGCATTTCTTTGGTTTGCCGTCCTTCTAGGAAAAAAGGATGGGCCCCTCAACTAATGATATTGTCATTGGCAGGACATGTTTCAATCTTGTGATTGTGAACACCGTTTGTGGAGAATTATACAAATTTATTTTTCTCTAATGTGGTTCTGTAGTTCAACCAATGCAGAAATGTTGTGAAATTCAGAAACTGAAAAGGACAATGATTTACAAGGAAGTAAGTCGTTCAATTCGGAAAAGAAAAAAATTAAAACCATGTTCTTTTTGCTGCTCTCTGATTATAAAAGACTCATTTACTTTCAATTGAATATCTGTTTCCACGTGGAAAATATGATAACATTAACACCAACTGAAACACCTTGACTGCTTTAAACAATTTCAAGATCCTTTACACTCACTATAAATCACTTCACAGACTGACACCTGCTAATCTTTTTGACCAACTCCCACCTCTCTACTCCGCCCACCCAAGTCGCTCAGGTAGTTTGTTCCTTGCTCCCTTCCATTCCGCAGTCCCTCCGCCTCGCCCCCTCCCTGGCCTCCTTTAAGTCTCTCTTCTTCGATGGACCCATCGGCAACTCCTTATCTCCCCACTTCCCTCCTGTCCTCAGCTCGGATCTGAAGCAGTGACTGTCCAGCGCCTTGGGACGTCCTCCTGACATGAAAGACACTATGCAAATATAATTTTGTTGTTGTTGTTCTCTTCTACCATCGATGATTGTACTTTCAGCTGCTGTGTTTCATCTGAACTCTCTGCAAGACGCTGCCTCAAACCCTCTGCCTCAATCCCTCCGCCTTGCCTCCTCTTTTCCCATCTTGAGGTGAAATCACTATAGGCAATAACAAAAATAATCATGCTAGGGCATAAATATCTTTAATATCTTCCGTAGGTCAATTCTTCACAAACAGACAATCCCGAAAGCAAGGTTGATCTGAAAACTCTACAAGTCAGACAACAGGTGAGCTGACACCTGGAATGCGAGACACTGTTAATACGAACAAAAAGTTGGAAGAATTCCAAAGGAGGGAGGGGTAAGGGGAGGAACTGAGAAGTGAAACCTGATTCAGCTAACTGATGCAGTTTAAGGGGGTGAGCCCTGCAGAGCACCGACAGAAGATAGAAACATGGGGAAAACTGTCCTGTGGATTTGTTCCTTTCTTCTACTGACCATTGGAGATTCAGTGAATACATCTACAACAGGTAAGCAAATTCAGCATATCCCACTATTGCCCATAACTTTTCATGAGTAGGAAAGCAAAAAAAAAACCCATAGATGTGAGTTGGCTGTAATTTGATATGATTGTATATTAATATTACCGGGTGAGAAAATACCCTCACACTCAGAGAAAATACACCTCTACTCTGTTTTGTCAAAAACAACAACAATAGAATTACATTTATAGAGCAGCCTTTCACATGGGGAGTACATCCCAAGAACGCTGAACAGTCAGGTCAGGACCCTCACTCGGGTCCTGACCTCGCTCGGTAGGGGGGAAAGGGGAGGGAGAGAGTTGGGAGGGCAGCAGAAGGCACAATCGAATAGGAGGGTCTTGAGAACCTCTTTGAGAGAGGCGAGCGAGGAAGTGAGGCCAAGGGACTGTGGAGAGCGTGGAGGCAGAGACGCTGAAAGCCCATCCGCCGATGGTAGGGCAGGTCAGGTGGGGGGACATGGAGCAGACCGGAGCCCGTTGAATGGATGGGCCGGGCAGGGGTATACGGGCACAGCAGGTCAGAAAGATAGGAGGGGGCAACAACAACAAGAAAATTACACTTATAGAGCAGCCTTTCACATTGGGAAGACGTCCCCAGGCGCTGAGCAGTCGGGTTGGGACCCGAGAAAGGGAGAGGGGCAGGGGAGGGGGCAGGGGCAGGAGAGAGTTGGGAGGGCAGCAGAAGGCACGGTCGAAGAGGAGGGTCTTGAGACCAGCCTTGAAGGAGGCAAGGGATGGAGTGAGGTGAAGGGACTGTGGCATGGAGTTCCCGAGTGTGGATGCAGAGAGGCTGAAAGCCCGTCCGCCGATGGTAGGGTGGGTCGGACGGGGGACATGGAGCAGGCCGGAGCCATGAATGACCTTGAAAGTGAGGACGAGAATCTTGAATCTGACTATTAAACTATTGGAAATGGCAGAATACAGGCCGCCAAATTATCAGAATTTCTATCCGTACTTTATTATGTTTCAGACAAGTTCAGTTGATAGGACTCTTGCCTCCAAGTCAGAAGGTTGTGGAGTTTAAGCCCCATATTTAAATTTTGAAGTTAAAAAATCTAGGCTGACACTGAAGGCGCTGCCAGCCTCAACATCCAAGGCTGCACTCTCCACCTCACAAAGCCAGTCAGGAACCTCGGCATCATGTTCGATCAAAAACTCTCCTTCCTCCCCCACATCCGCGCCTTGACCGGCACCGCCTATTTCCATCTGCGCAACATTGCCAGGCTCCGCAACTATCTTACCCCCCGCGCTGCCGAAACACTCGTGCACGCGTACATCACCTCACGGCTGGACTACGGAAATTCTTTCCTAGTCGGCCTCCCCAGTTCCTCCATTCATAGGCTGCAGGTCATCCCAAACTCTGCAGCCCATGTACTATCCCGCACCCGCCTCCGTGACCACATAACCCCCACCCTCGCCCGTCTCCACTGGCTCCCCATCCTCCAGAGGATCAAGTTTAAGATCCTCCTCCTCACCTACAAGGCCTTACACGGCCTTGCCCCACCCTATTTAACCGATCTACTCTCCCCCTACACGCCCACCCGGACCCTCCGTTCAACAGGACTTGGCCTGCTCCAAGCCCCCCGCCCGAACCCCCCCACCATCGGAGGCCGGGCCTTCAGTTTCTCCGCTCCCACCTTATGGAATGCCATCCCTCAATCCCTCCGTTTCGTCTTTTCCCTTTCCTCTTTCAAGGCTGGTTTGAAGACTTTCCTCTTCGACCGTGCCTTTTGTTCCACCCCGAACTCTTTTACCTCCCCTTCGTGTTTCACCCCTTCCCAAACACTGCCCTCCCAGCTCGGGTCACACACCTCCTGTTCAGCGCCTTGGGACGTCCTCCCGACGTGAAAGGCGCTCTATAAATGTAAATTGTTGTTGTTGTTGTTGTTGTAATGCATGCGATAATGGAGGTGGGTGCTCTGCGTTGGTGGAGATAATATCCTTCAAATTAAACATTAACTTTTCCCTTTTAAACAACTTTTAAAAGGGAATTAGATCTTTATTTAGGGAGAACAGGTCTATTAGGCTATGGGGAGAGGGCAGGGCAGTGGGATTGAATCGCTCTTTTCAAAGAGCCGGCACAGACTAGATGGGCCGAATGGCCTCCTTTTGTGCCGTAAAATTCTATGAATCTATGAATCTATGAAAAATCAAAGTCACCTCTGCCTGTTCAGCGAGATGTTAATGATGCCATGTAGACATTTCAACATTTTCTGGTATCCTGGCCAAGAATTCTTCAAATAGAATTGATCATTACTTCCTGGCTGTTTGTAGGACATATAGGATGCAAATTGACTGCCGGGTTTAGCTAGAAAAAAAACATTAATTATAATTTACCGTAAATCCCATCAGGCATTTGAAATGTCCTCCAGAGGTCAAAGGTACCATATAAAATACATGAATTATTCAGAAACTCTATATCAAATACAAGGATTATTATTATTCAATGTGTAAAGTGTGCAACACCAAGAAAATTTCCAGGTAGTCTAGATTGCTTCTATTAGCATTCATAATTATGATGATAATGGATGGTGTGTTTAGCTTCCTGTTCTGTAGCACAAATCATTTGGAGTCGAAAGTCACACAAGGAAGTCTTAAAAGTAAATTACAAAAGTGTGGGGGATGTTTGAGCAACTCATGTTTTAAAAATCAGCATGTCGTTTATGTTTCCCCTTGGCCCAAACCACTCTTTGTACAAAATATAATTATTTCGATTCAGAAAGTCAGATTTAAAAAAATATTTATCTGCCTAACATATTTCTCAAATAGAAACCGACAATAATGAATAATAAACAATAATAAATTGGTCATTCCAATCTTTGACTGTTTGTGCGCAATTGGCTTATCACGTTTCACCCAGAAATATCCAGTCAATTCACTTTGCAGTATATTCTGTGAAGTGCTTTATCCAGAAGACATTCTATAACGTGCTATATCAAATGCAAGGATTATTATTATTATTATTCATATTTTATTTTATCGGCAATCTCTTACCATACTTTATGCTTGTTTATATTTTGTACAAAGGGTGGCATGGGTCAAGCGGAAACATTAAAAAATGAAGATTTTTTTGGAATGAGTTGCGCAAACATCCTCTTAAATGCAATTTACATTTAAGGCTTCCTTGAGTGACTTGCAACTGTAAATGATTTGTACAAGAACAGGAAGCTAAACACAACAACAACAACAACTTGGATTTCTATAGCTCCCTCACTCCATGCCAGATGGCGTCTTAGAGCGCTTCACAATAACGGATCCTGGGGCCGAGCCATAGGGGGGAGGGAGGAAAAAGGTGACTGAAAGTGCGGTAGAAAATAAAGATCTTCAGCCCAGACCTGAAAATAGCAAAGATGGGGGGTGAGGCGAAGGGAATGAGGACGGGAATTCCGGAGCCTTGGGGCTTAGTGGCTGCAGGCTCGGCCGCTGATGGTGGAACGGAGGATTCGGGGGACAAGGAGGAGACCAGACCCGGTGGAGCGAAGGCAACGGGTGCTGTTGTGCACCATCTATTATCCTCACAATCTGAAACACTAATGAAGGCAATCTAGACTGAAACGGTGACAGAAGTAATCATGCAGAAATTACAGACTCTTTCTATTTTCTTAGCGTCGCATACATTGCGCATTGAATAATAATAATAATCCTTGCATTTGATATAGAGCCTGAGACGGATTTTCCAAATGTCCCAAAGCGCTTCACAGAATTTACTGTAAAGTGAATTGACTGTATATTTTGTGGGCGAAAAGCGGCAGCCAAATGGCACCCAGCAGCGTCCCCACAAACAGTGGTGGATTGAGTGATCAATTTATTATTTTCTTTGAAGGAATTATTATCCCTGAAAAACAATCGACTAACGACAGAAGGTCCTACTTCCTGCTAGGTAAACACAGGCAACAAACCAGTTTCTCTTGCTTGCGAGGCGAGGGCTCTAACGCTAACCCTAAACCTAACCACTGAGCTACAGAAACTCCAGATAAGATATTCCACTTGCCGCAAATTATAGTGACTTGAACAATGTAGGCTTATATCCTGTTAGAATAATTTTGTCTGCAAGCGGGAAATGATCAGTCTATCTTTTGTTGATCTTCGATTGTTATTCAGTGACACCTGGTTGTAAAATGCATGTGTCTGGATGAGTCCGTGTCTGGAGTTGGGTGAGGATCAGATGAGCCTTGATTGTGAATCTCCCTGCAGTCAAATGTGTGTTTGACTGCAGGCATAAATCCAGTACAGTACCAAGCTAGTAGAATAAGAGACAATTGGTTAGAGTTGCAAAAGGCTACTTCAGGATAGACTTCAGGAATTATTTATTTACCCATGTGATAAAGAGTGGAACAGGATACCTGGGCAGGATAGTCCACACCACGACACCAACCTCATTTGAAAGACGACTTGATGCTGTGAAGATAAGGTGGTGGAGTGTGTAGGATAAGATTCTGAAAGAATAAAAGGTAAAATGAGCGAAAGGCAGTTCTTGCTCCTAATTAATCTTGTAATCCTGTGATGTTTAGAATCAGCAATCAACACAACACGAGTGGCAGCTACTACAGAACCAACTGTATCAATCGCTCCAGGTAGGACCAAAGAATCCAAACGTTATATTATGCAATTTACACTGAACTAGAAGGAAATGTAAACTGAGGAGGAAAATGTCTCTAATATAACTCTGTATTCCAGAAACAAGTGTTGTTCCATCATCCTCAACAACCAATACAACAGGTAAGGTTTTATTCCTTTAACCAAACATAACTAAATATAGTGATTAGATTAACAAAAGAATAGTGGTAATTAATATTCCTTTGAAACTCATCATATATTACGGCCATAATACACTGTACAACATATACAGAATCATTAACAAGCACTCCCAAGCGATTGCCACTACAGCAGGCACCAAGTCACCAGAAGCAATATTATCACTATCAAATAAAGTTATTAAATGACAAATATCTGAGTAACTTGGTTTTCCCTTCTAACTGAGACACGGTTAAGATAATAAATTCATTTGAACACCAATCTGGAATCTGGATATTTTATCCATGAAAAAAGAAAACGTTGAAACGTAGAAACATGACCCATAGCAGCTACTGCCTTGAAATTATTTGATACAAATTTATCCACAATTAGCTTCCTGGTAACTACCTTAAAGAGCTCGAGTTTTTTTTTTCAGCCAATCTTCTAAATTCCTCTTCACTGACAAGCAGCATTATTATTGCCAATGATTTTATTCAAACATAAAAACTCTGAGTAACTTGGTTCCTTCAATCGGTGACATGTTTAAGATAAATTGTTGAGTTCCTTTATTTGAACACTGATCAGGAATTATTTATGCCAACCACTCCCCCCACTGCTCTGGTCCCTACCTGACTGTTGAGCGCCTTGGGGCGTTCTCCCGATGTGAAAGGAGCTATATAAATGTTATGTTGATTGATGATTGATTGATTGATTGATTGATTGATTTATCCATTCTTTGCTGTTTAGAAGCACCAACATCAACAGCTACAGCATTGGAGACATCATCAACATCAACATTAGGTACAGTTCATTTCTACTAAACAAACACATTAACAAAAGAATAGTGATACTGAAGATACCTTAGAAATTCATGATATGTTAATGTCATCATACATTGTACAACTTGAATTCCCAAAGTACATCCGATTGCTTGTTCCATACCAATCACAGTGAATCATTCTCTTCATCTCCATGAATGTACATCTTTTGAAGTCAAGCATTATATGCTTCTCATCAACACAGGTACAACTTTGGAATCAACATCTTCAGAATCATTGACAAGCAGCTCAGAGATTACCACAACAACAGATGCAACATCATCATCATTATTTACCGGTAAAATGAGTCAAATTATAACTACTTGTACATATAATACACACATGTTTGCGGATTTGACGATCATCAAATGAAATTATTTGATACGAATTTATCCACAATTAGCTTCCTGGTAATTACCTCAAAGAGCTCGAGTTTTTTTTTCAGCCAATCTTCTAAATTCCTCTTCACTGACAAGCAGCATTATTATTGTCAATGATTTTATTCAAACATAAAAACTCTGAGTAACTTGGTTCCTTCAATCGGTGACATGTTTAAGATAAATTGTTGAGTTCCTTTATTTGAACACTGATCAGGAATTATTTATGCCGACCACTCCCCCCACTGCTCTGGTCCCTACCTGACTGTTCAGCGCCTTGGGGTGTTCTCCCGATGTGAAAGGAGCTATATAAATGTAATGTTGATTGATGATTGATTGATTGATTGATTTATCCATTCTTTGCTGTTTAGAAACACCAACATCAACAGCTACAGCATTGGAGACATCATCAACATCAACATTAGGTACAGTTCATTTCTACTAAACAAACACAGTGATTACATTAACAAAAGAATAGTGATAATGAAGATACCTTAGAAATTCATGATATATTAATGTCATCATACATTGTACAACTTGAATTCCCAAAGTACATCCGATTGCTTGTTCTATACCAATAACAGTGAATCATTCTCTTCATCTCCATGAATGTACATCTTTTGAAGTCAAGCATTATATGCTTCTCATCAACACAGGTACAACTTTGGAATCAACATCTTCAGAATCATTCACAAACACCACAGAGATTACCACTGCACCTTCCACAACACTATCTCTATTCACCGGTAAGATGAGTGAAACTATAAACGTATACATATATATATGGAATTATTGATCATCAAATAATGTTCTCAATATGCAACACAGCAATTAATTACACACATGAAAGTGTATTATCGTCTCCTTCTCCAATACTCTTCATTCAGAAACATCATTATTGTTAACAATATTGTTGTTGAATCATAAAAATCTGTGTAAATTGGTTCCTTCAAAATGAGATACGGTGAAGTCGAATTGTTTGAACACTGAGGAGCAATGTTTATCCATTACTTGGATTATAGAAACACTAACATCATCATTAATTGTATTAAATTGATCATCACCAACATGCAGAGTTTGTTTCCGATAAACAATCATAAGACTGTAATGGGATTTAAAAAACTGATTAGAAATAAATAATTTACGTCCCGTAGAATTTGTGTTTCAAAATCATCACATTAAGGTCATAATCCATTGCCCAGATTGGAATCCCCAAATGAGTATAAATAATTTTATCCCATGCTAATCATAGTTATTCATTCATTTCAACTCTGTGAAAGCATGGATTTTGAAGTAAGGCATTACATATTTCTTATCTTTTCTTGTACTACTCTGAAAACAACATCTTCAGAATCATTGACAAGCAGCTCAGAGATTACCACAACAACAGATGCAACATCATCATCATTATTTACCGGTAAAATGAGTCAAATTATAACTACATGTACATATAATACACACATGTTTGCGGATTTGACGATCATCAAATGAAATTATTTGATACGAATTTATCCACAATTAGCTTCCTGGTAATTACCTCAAAGAGCTCGAGTTTTTTTTTCAGCCAATCTTCTAAATTCCTCTTCACTGACAAGCAGCATTATTATTGCCAATGATTTTATTCAAACATAAAAACTCTGAGTAACTTGGTTCCTTCAATCGGTGACATGTTTAAGATAAATTGTTGAGTTCCTTTATTTGAACACTGATCAGGAATTATTTATGCCGACCACTCCCCCCACTGCTCTGGTCCCTACCTGACTGTTCAGCGCCTTGGGGTGTTCTCCCGATGTGAAAGGTGCTATATAAATGTAATGTTGATTGATGATTGATTGATTGATGGATTTATCCATTCTTTGCTGTTTAGAAACACCAACATCAACAGCTACAGCATTGGAGACATCATCAACATTAGGTACAGTTCATTTCTACTAAACAAACACATTAACAAAAGAATAGTGATACTGAAGATACCTTAGAAATTCATGATATATTAAAGTCATCATACATTGTACAACTTGAATTCCCAAAGAACATCCGATTGCTTGTTCCATACCAATCACAGTGAATCATTCTCTTCATCTCCATGAATGTACATCTTTTGAAGTCAAGCATTATATGCTTCTCATCAACACAGGTACAACTTTGGAATCAACATCTTCAGAATCATTCACAAACACCACAGAGATTACCACTGCACCTTCCACAACACTATCTCTATTCACCGGTAAGATGAGTGAAACTATAAACGTATACATATATATATGGAATTATTGATCATCAAATGATGTTCTCAATATGCAACACAGCAATTAATTACACACATGAAAGTGTATTATCGTCTCCTTCTCCAATACTCTTCATTCAGAAACATCACTATTGTTAACAATATTGTTGTTGAATCATACAAATCTGTGTAAATTGGTTCCTTCAAAATGAGATACGGTGAAGTCGAATTGTTTGAACACTGAGGAGCAATGTTTATCCATTACTTGGATTATAGAAACACTAACATCATCATTAATTGTATTAAATTGATCATCACCAACATGCAGAGTTTGTTTCCGATAAACAATCATAAGACTGTAATGGGATTTAAAAAACTGATTAGAAATAAATAATTTACGTCCCGTAGAATTTGTGTTTCAAAATCATCACATTAAGGTCATAATCCATTGCCCAGATTGGAATCCCCAAATGAGTAAAAATAATTTTATCCCATGCTAATCATAGTTATTCATTCATTTCAACTCTGTGAAAGCATGGATTTTGAAGTAAGGCGTTACATATTTCTTATCTTTTCTTGTACTACTCTGAAAACAACATCTTCAGAATCATTGACAAGCAGCTCAGAGATTAGCACAACAACAGATGCAACATCATCATCATTATTTACAGGTAAAATGAGTCAAATTATAACTACAGGTACATATAATACACACATGTTTGCGGATTTGACGATCATCAAATGAAATTATTTGATACGAATTTATCCACAATTAGCTTCCTGGTAATTACCTCAAAGAGCTCGAGTTTTTTTTTCAGCCAATCTTCTAAATTCCTCTTCACTGACAAGCAGCATTATTATTGCCAATGATTTTATTCAAACATAAAAACTCTGAGTAACTTGGTTCCTTCAATCAGTGACATGTTTAAGATAAATTGTTGAGTTCCTTTATTTGAACACTGATCAGGAATTATTTATGCCGACCACTCCCCCCACTGCTCTGGTCCCTACCTGACTGTTCAGCGCCTTGGGGTGTTCTCCCGATGTGAAAGGAGCTATATAAATGCAATGTTGATTGATGATTGATTGATTGATTGATTTATCCATTCTTTGCTGTTTAGAAATACCAACATCAACAGCTACAGCATTGGAAACATCATCAACATCAACATTAGGTACAGTTCATTTCTACTAAACAAACACAGTGATTACATTAACAAAAGAATAGTGATAATGAAGATACCTTAGAAATTCATGATATATTAATGTCATCATACATTGTACAACTTGAATTCCCAAAGTACATCCGATTGCTTGTTCCATACCAATCACAGTGAATCATTCTCTTCATCTCCATGAATGTACATCTTTTGAAGTCAAGCATTATATGCTTCTCATCAACACAGGTACAACTTTGGAAACAACATCTTCAGAATCATTGACAAACAGCTCAGAGATTACCACAACAACAGATGCAACATCATCATCATTATTTACCGGTAAAATGAGTCAAATTATAACCACATGTACATATAATACACACATGTATGATTTTATTCAAACGCATGATTTTATTCAAACATAAAAACTCTGAGTAACTTGGTTCCTTCAATCGGTGACATGTTTAAGATAAATTGTTGAGTTCCTTTATTTGAACACTGATCAGGAATTATTTATGCCGACCACTCCCCCCACTGCTCTGGTCCCTACCTGACTGTTCAGCGCCTTGGGGTGTTCTCCCGATGTGAAAGGAGCTATATAAATGTAATGTTGATTGATGATTGATTGATTGATTGATTTATCCATTCTTTGCTGTTTAGAAACACCAACATCAACAGCTGCAGCATTGGAGACATCATCAACATTAGGTACAGTTCATTTCTACTAAACAAACACAGTGATTACATTAACAAAAGAATAGTGATAATGAAGATACCTTAGAAATTCATGATATATTAATGTCATCATACATTGTACAACTTGAATTCCCAAAGTACATCCGATTGCTTGTTCTATACCAATCACAGTGAATCATTCTCTTCATCTCCATGAATGTACATCTTTTGAAGTCAAGCATTATATGCTTCTCATCAACACAGGTACAACTTTGGAATCAACATCTTCAGAATCATTCACAAACACCACAGAGATTACCACTGCACCTTCCACAACACTATCTCTATTCACCGGTAAGATGAGTGAAACTATAAACGTATACATATATATATGGAATTATTGATCATCAAATGATGTTCTCAATATGCAACACAGCAATTAATTACACACATGAAAGTGTATTATCGTCTCCTTCTCCAATACTCTTCATTCAGAAACATCATTATTGTTAACAATATTGTTGTTGAATCATAAAAATCTGTGTAAATTGGTTCCTTCAAAATGAGATACGGTGAAGTCGAATTGTTTGAACACTGAGGAGCAATGTTTATCCATTACTTGGATTATAGAAACACTAACATCATCATTAATTGTATTAAATTGATCATCACCAACATGCAGAGTTTGTTTCCGATAAACAATCATAAGAATGTAATGGGATTTAAAAAACTGATTAGAAATAAATAATTTACGTCCCGTAGAATTTGTGTTTCAAAATCATCACATTGAGGTCATAATCCATTGCCCAGATTGGAATCCCCAAACGAGTATAAATAATTTTATCCCATGCTAATCATAGTTATTCATTCATTTCAACTCTGTGAAAGCATGGATTTTGAAGTAAGGCATTACATATTTCTTATCTTTTCTTGTACTACTCTGAAAACAACATCTTCAGAATCATTGAAAAGCAGCTCAGAGATTACCACAACAACAGATGCAACATCATCATCATTATTTACCGGTAAAATGAGTCAAATTATAACCACATGTACATATAATACACACATGTATGATTTTATTCAAACGCATGATTTTATTCAAACATAAAAACTCTGAGTAACTTGGTTCCTTCAATCGGTGACATGTTTAAGATAAATTGTTGAGTTCCTTTATTTGAACACTGATCAGGAATTATTTATGCCGACCACTCCCCCCACTGCTCTGGTCCCTACCTGACTGTTCAGCGCCTTGGGGTGTTCTCCCGATGTGAAAGGAGCTATATAAATGCAATGTTGATTGATGATTGATTGATTGATTGATTGATTTATCCATTCTTTGCTGTTTAGAAATACCAACATCAACAGCTACAGCATTGGAAACATCATCAACATCAACATTAGGTACAGTTCATTTCTACTAAACAAACACAGTGATTACATTAACAAAAGAATAGTGATAATGAAGATACCTTAGAAATTCATGATATATTAATGTCATCATACATTGTACAACTTGAATTCCCAAAGTACATCCGATTGCTTGTTCCATACCAATCACAGTGAATCATTCTCTTCATCTCCATGAATGTACATCTTTTGAAGTCAAGCATTATATGCTTCTCATCAACACAGGTACAACTTTGGAAACAACATCTTCAGAATCATTGACAAACAGCTCAGAGATTACCACAACAACAGATGCAACATCATCATCATTATTTACCGGTAAAATGAGTCAAATTATAACCACATGTACATATAATACACACATGTATGATTTTATTCAAACGCATGATTTTATTCAAACATAAAAACTCTTGAGTAACTTGGTTCCTTCAATCGGTGACATGTTTAAGATAAATTGTTGAGTTCCTTTATTTGAACACTGATCAGGAATTATTTATGCCGACCACTCCCCCCACTGCTCTGGTCCCTACCTGACTGTTCAGCGCCTTGGGGTGTTCTCCCGATGTGAAAGGAGCTATATAAATGTAATGTTGATTGATGATTGATTGATTGATTGATTTATCCATTCTTTGCTGTTTAGAAACACCAACATCAACAGCTACAGCATTGGAGACATCATCAACATCAACATTAGGTACAGTTCATTTCTACTAAACAAAAACAGTGATTACATTAACAAAAGAATAGTGATAATGAAGATACCTTAGAAATTCATGATATATTAATGTCATCATACATTGTACAACTTGAATTCCCAAAGTACATCCGATTGCTTGTTCTATACCAATCACAGTGAATCATTCTCTTCATCTCCATGAATGTTTATCTTTTGAAGTCAAGCATTATATGCTTCTCATCAACACAGGTACAACTTTGGAATCAACATCTTCAGAATCATTCACAAACACCACAGAGATTACCACTGCATCTTCCACAACACTATCTCTATTCACCGGTAAGATGAGTGAAACTATAAACGTATACATATATATATGGAATTATTGATCATCAAATGATGTTCTCAATATGCAACACAGCAATTAATTACACACATGAAAGTGTATTATCGTCTCCTTCTCCAATACTCTTCATTCAGAAACATCATTATTGTTAACAATATTGTTGTTGAATCATAAAAATCTGTGTAAATTGGTTCCTTCAAAATGAGATACGGTGAAGTCGAATTGTTTGAACACTGAGGAGCAATGTTTATCCATTACTTGGATTATAGAAACACTAACATCATCATTAATTGTATTAAATTGATCATCACCAACATGCAGAGTTTGTTTCCGATAAACAATCATAAGACTGTAATGGGATTTAAAAAACTGATTAGAAATAAATAAATTACGTCCCGTAGAATTTGTGTTTCAAAATCATCACATTGAGGTCATAATCCATTGCCCAGATTGGAATCCCCAAACGAGTATAAATAATTTTATCCCATGCTAATCATAGTTATTCATTCATTTCAACTCTGTGAAAGCATGGATTTTGAAGTAAGGCTTTACATATTTCTTATCTGTTCTTGTACTACTCTGAAAACAACATCTTCAGAATCATTGACAAGCAGCTCAGAGATTACCACAACAACAGATGCAACATCATCATCATTATTTACCGGTAAAATGAGTCAAATTATAACTACATGTACATATAATACACACATGTTTGCGGATTTGACGATCATCAAATGAAATTATTTGATACGCATTTATCCACAATTAGCTTCCTGGTAATTACCTCAAAGAGCTCGAGTTTTTTTTTCAGCCAATCTTCTAAATTCCTCTTCACTGACAAGCAGCATTATTATTGCCAATGATTTTATTCAAACATAAAAACTCTGAGTAACTTGGTTCCTTCAATCGGTGACATGTTTAAGATAAATTGTTGAGTTCCTTTATTTGAACACTGATCAGGAATTATTTATGCCGACCACTCCCCCCACTGCTCTGGTCCCTACCTGACTGTTCAGCGCCTTGGGGTGTTCTCCCGATGTGAAAGGAGCTATATAAATGTAATGTTGATTGATGATTGATTGATTGATTGATTTATCCATTCTTTGCTGTTTAGAAACACCAACATCAACAGCTACAGCATTGGAGACATCATCAACATCAACATTAGGTACAGTTCATTTCTACTAAACAAACACAGTGATTACATTAACAAAAGAATAGTGATAATGAAGATACCTTAGAAATTCATGATATATTAATGTCATCATACATTGTACAACTTGAATTCCCAAAGTACATCCGATTGCTTGTTCTATACCAATCACAGTGAATCATTCTCTTCATCTCCATGAATGTACATCTTTTGAAGTCAAGCATTTTATGCTTCTCATCAACACAGGTACAACTTTGGAATCAACATCTTCAGAATCATTCACAAACACCACAGAGATTACCACTGCACCTTCCACAACACTATCTCTATTCACCGGTAAGATGAGTGAAACTATAAACGTATACATATATATATGGAATTATTGATCATCGGATGATGTTCTCAATATGCAACACAGCAATTAATTACACACATGAAAGTGTATTATCGTCTCCTTCTCCAATACTCTTCATTCAGAAACATCATTATTGTTAACAATATTGTTGTTGAATCATAAAAATCTGTTTAAATTGGTTCCTTCAAAATGAGATACGGTGAAGTCGAATTGTTTGTACACTGAGGAGCAATGTTTATCCATTACTTGGATTATAGAAACACTAACATCATCATTAAATGTATTAAATTGATCATCACCAACATGCAGAGTTTGTTTCCGATAAACAATCATAAGACTGTAATGGGATTTAAAAAACTGATTAGAAATAAATAATTTACGTCCCGTAGAATTTGTGTTTCAAAATCATCACATTGAGGTCATAATCCATTGCCCAGATTGGAATCCCCAAACGAGTATAAATAATTTTATCCCATGCTAATCATAGTTATTCATTCATTTCAACTCTGTGAAAGCATGGATTTTGAAGTAAGGCATTACATATTTCTTATCTTTTCTTGTACTACTCTGAAAACAACATCTTCAGAATCATTGACAAGCAGCTCAGAGATTACCACAACAACAGATGCAACATCATCATCATTATTTACCGGTAAAATGAGTCAAATTATAACTACATGTACATATAATACACACATGTTTGCGGATTTGACGATCATCAAATGAAATTATTTGATACGCATTTATCCACAATTATCTTCCTGGTAATTACCTCAAAGAGCTCGAGTTTTTTTTTGCAGCTGGTTTTCTACTTTTCTCTTCACTGACAAGCAGTATTATTATTACAAATAATTTTATTCAAACATAAAAACTGTTCTAAACAAATAGAGATTAGATTAACAAAAGAATAGTGGTAATGAATATGCCTTTGAAACTCATTGCATATTTATGTCGTAATATACTGCACAACTTGGAATCCAAAAGTGCATCCGATTGCTTGTTCTATACCAATCACAGTGAATCATTCTCTTCATCTCCATGAATGCACATCTTTTGAAGTCAAGCATTGTATGTTTCTCATCAATACAGGTACAACTTTGGAATTAGCATCTTCAGAATCATTCACAAACACGGCAGAGATTACCACTGCACCTTACACACCATCATCTCTATTCACTGGTAAAATGAGTGAAACTACAAACCTATGTATATATAGAATTAATTAGCATCAAATGATGTTCTTAATTTGCTTCAATGCAATTACATAAACCAGTTGGTGGTGTTTTGTTGGATTTCTACTCTAATCCTCTTCATTGAGAAGCATTGTTATTGTGAACAATAGTGTTGGTAAATTGGTTCCTTCAAAATGAGACATGGTTAAGACAAATTGTTGAACTCTATGAATGTATCTCTTTTAAAGTAAAGCATTACCTGTGTTCCTATCAACATAGATACTACGTTTGAATTAACATCTTCAGAATCATCAACAAGCCCCACAGAGATTACAACAAGGATTATAACATTACCTTCTGTTTCCGGTAAAATGAGTGAAATTATCTGCTTTCCCTCACCTCTTCCATTACCTGGGTTGGGTTAAGGGAGGGCAGAGAGGAAGGAGGGTGGCTGAAGGCATGGTCAATGAGGAGGGTCTTGAGACCAGTCTTGAAGGAGGCAAGGGAGGGAGCAAGGCGAAGGGATTGTGGGATGGAGTTCCAAAGTTTAGGGGCAGAAAACCCAGCTACCGATGGTAGGGTGGGTCTTGCGGAGACAAGGAGGAGACTGGAGCTTGCTGAATGGATGGTACAGTCAGGTTGCTAGCAGGTCAGAGAGGTAGGAGTGGGCAAGGCTGTGAAGGGCATTGAAAGTGAGGATGAGAATATTGAATTCAACATAACTTAATCAATTTGTTAATCAATATATTTATTTCCTGATCTACTCTAATCTCTTATTTCTTACCTTGTAATCATTTGGGATAGTCACATTTATAATACAACACATACAATCTGTGTTTTTTCTTAAATGATGAATATGGTTTTGTTCAGAAAACTTTTCTTTCTGTATGCACTGGTGTGATTATTGTAAAGTTATTCTGCCATTTCAGTTCTACTGGTTGTGTTCATATATATTTAACCATTAAATCAGGGCAAATTGGATATTCTGATTGTGCGAGGACTGGACATGATTACAATACAGGATTTATTCTTTCTGGTGCTGGATGACATATGCAATACTTTGGATCAGTGTTTCTCATCAAGATCCTATTTTCATAATAATACCTGTGCTGATATTATGAGGACACCTGTTTTGGCTCCCCAATCCTGTTTGTTATTACTGATGCTATTTAATCATACAAGTTCTGAGCAATTTTCTTCCCTCAAACCTTGAAATGGTTGAGATAAATTGTTGGTTTAATAAATGTAAATAATTTTCCATTATTTGCCATCTAGAAAAAACACAATCAGCAACTGCTAAACATGCCAATAAAAAGATATAGTTTAGCACCTTATCACATCTTCAAAACTTCTCAAAGTGCGTCACAGAATATACTGTAAAGTGAATTGACTGCATATTTTTGAGGAGCAAAGTGCAGCAGCCAATTGCACACAGCAGAGTCCCAAGAACAGGCATGGATTGATAGACCACATTTAAAAAACAAAATTTAATTTTTTTGAAGAAATTATTTATTATTCCAGGAAAAAACTAAAAAACACTCACCAATCAACTAACAATCACGTTCCCACTTACTGCTAGGTGAATAGAAGCACGTAGAGCAAGGAAACTTGTCCAATGTTTCATCATTCCTGGGAATCAAACCCAGGTCAACAACAACAACAACTTCAATTTATATAGCATCCTCCACGCTTCTCAGAGCGCTTCACACTAGCGGATCCTGGGACTGAGCCACGGGCAGGGGCAGGAAGGTGACCAAAGGCACGGTCAAAGAGAAAGGTCTTTAGCTGTGACCTGAAACTGGGAAGAGAGGGAGCGAGGCGAAGGGAGTGAGGAAGGGAGTTCCAGAGCCTCGGGGCGTAGTGGCTGAAGGCCCGGGTGGAGCGGAGGATTCAGGGGGACATGGAGGAGGCCAGACCCAGAGGAGCGAAGGCAGCGGGCGCTGGTTTGGGGAGAGAGGAGATCAGAGAGATAGGAGGGGGACTTGAAAACAAGGGTGAGGATCTTGAAGTTGATCCTCTTAGGGACAGGGAGCCAGTGAAGTCAGGCAAGGACTGGGAGTGAAGCTTGGTGTGAGTGAGTATGCGGGCGGCCGAATTTTGAATTAGCTGGATTTTGTGGATTGTGGTGGCGGGGAGACCGGTGAGGAGGGCATTGCAATAGTCTAGCCGAAAGGTGTACCAGGGTTTCAGCGGCTTTTGGGGTGAGGTATTGCTGGAGATGGGAGGTGGAAGAAGGTGGTGCTGGTGAGGGACCGGATGTGGGGGAGGAAGGACAGTTGTGGTCGAACCTGACGCCAAGGTTGCACACAGGTTCAGTGAGTTTCATGGCGAGACCGGGAAGGTGGAGGACATGAGAGCCATGTGAATGAAGACCGTGACGAGAGCCAAAGACTATGGCTTCCGTGTTGTCGACATTCAGCTGCAGGAAGTTCGCACTCATCCAGCTCCTGATATCTGACAGGCTGACAGAACATCAGGGGACTGGGGGGGTCGCAAAGTGAGGTGGAGAAATAGAGTTGGGTATCATCCGCGTACATGTGGAAGTGTGGCCCCATGTCTGGGGAGCACTTCCAAGAGGGAGCGTATAGATGAGGAAGAGGAGGGGGCCGAGGATGGATCCCTGGGGTACCAGACGCCTATCAATTCCAACCCGCTGTCTTTCGTTCCTCATGCCTCAAATACAACATTGCTCCCGCTCATGACTTTTTCCCTAGGAACTTAGCCTGAGTAGTTTACTCTACCATATCTCGTCCTAAGCTCCCAAAACATCAGCAAAAACCATGGATATGCAAAATCTACCACAGAGAATTTGATTTGCATCAGGATAACATTACAATAGCTTGTTTTAGGAGCAGTCTTCACTCCTCTGTTTGCGAATTATGTGTTGCTGTTTCCATTTTTGTTTTCATTTGCTTCAATAAGTTGCTTTATGTGTGTTTTCATCAATCTGGTTTGCTAAAATGTTTTTCTTTTAAGTCTCTAACACTGGTTGCAGTTCTGGGAATCCTCCATGTTGCGCAGGAAGGAATGACTCTTGTAATACAAACGGTTGCTTTTGTGATGAATTTTGTGTTCAATCGAATGACTGCTGCGACGATTATAGCAGCTTATGTGGTAGGTAATTAATGGATTCTGTCACATGGATGCTATAATTGCACCATTGTACACTCGCAAACTTCTCATTAGCCTCAGAATAACAAAGTACAAAAGATACTCAAGTACAAACTTAAACCAATGTTAAGGAGTCACGCTAGTTCCATCTCACGACTCAAATCAATGACAGACTTTTTGCAGATACGTCGATTGAGCTGATTTATTAAAAAATCTGAAAACTTGTTGGATATTGTATTCAAACAGAGGGATACTTTTCTCCCAAATCCAATCCTCATATTTCCTGCTGGTTCTTACAGGTTAGCACCTGTGCACACAATTGGAGCAAAAAAAATCTGAACTCAACTTTTCTGCATTATTGAGCAAAACAAACCAAATATCTGCATCAGACATTTCCACAGGAAATCCATCAAAGGTGCCACTGGCATATCTCCATTCTATGACCATTTCCAAGCTCTGCCATAGTTCAACAAAGACTTCTTACTCCAAAGCCATATTTACGCACAGTTTTATTTCGAACAATAATAAACAAAAACAGAAAAAGATTATTCTTGATTCTTTCTGTTCTTTCTGGTGTAGTCGGGGGGAAATAAAACTGCATATGAATACTGCATGTAGACTGCATACAAACTGCATGAAAAATACATATGAACATTTTTATCAAATTATTGAGTTATTTACCAGAGGCACTGATATCTGGTTTAAACCACATCAAATATAGTTTATGAATTGAAATACAGAACAGCATCTTAAGTTCTCCAAGGCACTAACATTTTCCAAATGTATAACATCTGTCAATCATCAATAACAGCATGCAGCAAGCATCGTATAGTGTTAATATGGGCAGGTGTTCCTGAATAGATTGTGTGGATCTCTTTATTTACCAATGGTCCTGCCATTAACCAACAACTGGATTTCAGAGAACCTTCATTATTACGAATGCCTGAAGAAAAACTTAATTTTCTTATTCGAGAGAGTTGTGCTTGTGAACAAATGTATCAACCTACCAAAATAACTTTTGCAACGAAACCTCTGGCATTGCCATCAATGTTACCAGTCCTTTCCTTTATTAATACCATAATAACATTAAAGTAACATTGATGGCAATTGGAGCTTCAAACTGTGAACTTTTCAAATTAAAATTATGACTTTAAAAAAAATGTCATTCACAAATTCTCCTTTGACTGACACAAGTGTGAGTCCATTATCCATGTGCAATTGCGGTGAATTTTTTTGAACAGTTAACTTTGCAATGCAATGAATTTGTTATACCCATTGAAGCGAGAAACACATGATTTTCGCAGGAACAAGTTTTCTAAGAATACTGGTCTACATTGCTTTATTGAAGAATACCACTCATCAAACATGCCAAATCCCAAGGAGGACATTTCATAAACAACACAAATTATTTCCATTTTAATGTTATAAATATCTTGTACTCACTATTTTGCTTCACTTTTTGCATTGAACCCATAACCATCTCTCTATGCCTACCCACAGCTACCAACGAATACACCACAAGCAATTTACATTCTTTCCATTGCAAAGCTAGAAATATGAGTAAGCATTGCTTAACCCAAGCCGTGCTTTCTTGTACTTCCAAATAATCATTTGCTGCCTCGGCTGATGGAGAAAATTGCCGAGACTAGCAATGTGATGCAGCATTTCCACTTCTTTTCCATTGATGAATGCGCAACAAATGCATCATCCTGTCAACAAATCAGCTTTAACTGCAAAACTGGCTACTCAATCAACAGCACACGAACATTCCTAAGTGATGCTCCGAATCAACGATGCCTATCAATTGCTCAAAATATCCCTTTACATTATGTTCTGAGATTCTCTGCCTTTTCACATACTCCTTACAGGCAAAAACAAACCATCATAATTCAAATGTAACAAGTAAACAGCAATGATTACAGAGTCTATTCACCGAGACAGCAAACATTGTTCACGCAATGAAGATTTTTGCTTCTTTTCCCAGCTGTGGATGAATGTGCAACAAATGCATCATCCTGCCAACAAATCTGCAACAACACCATTGGCAGCTTCATCTGCAGCTGTGAATCTGGCTACACCATCAACATCACCAATGCATCTCTGTGTGATGGTATGAATTGTTTTTGCCCATTCGTATGCTGTGATTTCCCGTTTGGAGACAGTTGTAACATGCTGCAACACTCCATAATTCCCACACACATTCCTATGTAATGGTATGAATACCTAGTGCACGTTAATTTGTCCTTTGGTTCCCAAAGAATCAATTGCACTGAGTAAATATTCAATTTTTTGACATTGAAGAGATTCCTATTGTGATGAGCATCTTCACTTCCTTTCCCAGATATTGATGAATGTTCAACAAATGCATCAACCTGCCAACAAATCTGCAACAACACCATTGGCAGCTTCAACTGCAGCTGTGAATCTGGCTACACCATCAACATCACCAATGCATCCCTGTGTGATGGTATGAGATATTCCCATATACTTCACTGTACATTAAATGATGACATTTTCTACCTTTATATAAAACACTCGAGCAGATTATTCATTAGAAGGGGAGGGACAGAATAGTGTTGATGTTCAGAGGGATTCGGGTGTCCTTGTACACCAGTCCCAAAAGGTTAGTTTGCAGGTAGGTGCAGCAAGCAGTTAGGAAGGCTAACGGTATGTTGGCATTCATTCCAAACAGGTTAGAAAATCAGAGTAAGGAAGTCTTGCTGCAGCTGTATAGGGCTCTGGTGAGACCGTACCTGGAATACTGTGTCCTGTTTTGGTCGCCTTATTTAAGAAAGGATGTGCTCGAATCAAATATTCAATTATTGAGCGTGAGAAACACTCCAATTGTAATGAGCATCTTCATGTCTTTTCTCAGATATTGATGAATGTGCAACAAATGCATCATCCTGCCAACAAATCTGCAACAACACCATTGGCAGCTTCATCTGCAGCTGTGAATCTGGCTACACTATCAACAACACCAATGCATCCCTGTGTGATGGTATGAATTGTATTTGCCCACTTATTACTGTGATTTTCCCTTTGCAGGCTGATGTGCCACGCTGTAACGTTCCTTCATTAACACACTGTTCCCCTGAATGCCTTTCCCAGATATTGATGAATGTGCAGCAAATGCATCAACCTGCCAACAGATCTGCAACAACACCATTGGCAGCTTCATCTGCAGCTGTGAATCTGGCTACACCATCAACAGCACCAATGCATCCCTGTGTGATGGTATGAATTATGTGTGCCCACTTACTTACTGTGGTTTTCCCTTTGCAGGCAGATATGCCACGCTGTAACATTCCTTCATTCACACACTCTTCCCTGAATTCCTTTCCCAGATATTGATGAATGTGCAGCAAATGCATCATCCTGCCAACAAATCTGCAACAACACCATTGGCAGCTTCAACTGCAGCTGTGAATCTGGCTACACCATCAACATCACCAATGCATCCCTGTGTGATGGTATGAGATATTCCCATATACTTCACTGTACATTAAATGATGACATTTTCTACCTTTATATAAAACACTCGAGCAGATTATTCATTAGAACGGGAGGGACAGAATAGTGTTGATGTTCAGAGGGATTCGGGTGTCCTTGTACACCAGTCCCAAAAAGTTAGTTTCCAGGTAGGTGCAGCAAGCAGTTAGGAAGGCTAACGGTATGTTGGCATTCATTCTAAATGGGTTAGAAAATCAGAGTAGGGAAGTCTTGCTGCAGCTGTATAGGGCTCTGGTGAGACCGTACCTGGAATACTGTGTCCTGTTTTGGTCGCCTTATTTAACAAAGG
This sequence comes from Hydrolagus colliei, assembly GCA_035084275.1. NCBI lineage: Eukaryota > Metazoa > Chordata > Chondrichthyes > Chimaeriformes > Chimaeridae > Hydrolagus > Hydrolagus colliei. Next base: position 20,996,017 of record CM068751.1, on the reverse strand, counting down.
ATGTGCTCGAATTAAATATTCAATTATTGAGCGTGAGAAACACTCCAATTGCAATGAGCATCTTCAATTCTTTTCTCAGATAATGATGAATGTGCAACAAATACATCATCCTGCCAACAAATCTGCAACAACACCATTGGCAGCTTCATCTGCAGCTGTGAATCTGGCTACACCATCAACAGCACCAATGCATCCCTGTGTGATGGTATGAATTGTCTTTGCCCATTCGTATGCTCTGATTTCCAGTTTGGAGATAGGTGTAACATGCTGCAACACTCCATAATTCCCACACACATTCCTATGTAATGGTATGAATACCTAGTGCACCTTAATTTGTACCTTGGTTCCCAAAGAATCAATTGCATTGAGTAAATATTCATTTTTTTGACATTGAAGAGATTCCTATTGTGATGAGCATCTTCATGTCTTTTCTCAGATATTGATGAATGTGCAACAAATGCATCATCCTGCCAACAAATCTGCAACAACACCATTGGCAGCTTCATCTGCAGCTGTGAATCTGGCTACACCATCAACAGCACCAATGCATCCCTGTGTGATGGTATGAATTATTTGTGCCCACTTATTACTGTGATTTTCCCTTTGCAGGCTGATGTGCCACTCTGTAACGTTCCTTCATTAACACACACTTCCCCTGAATTCCTTTCCCAGATATTGATGAATGTGCAGCAAATGCATCAACCTGTCAACAGATCTGCAACAACACCATTGGCAGCTTCATCTGCAGCTGTGAATCTGGCTACACCATCAACAGCACCAATGCATCTCTGTGTGATGGTATGAATTGTTTTTGCCCATTCGTATGCTGTGATTTCCCGTTTGGAGACAGTTGTAACATGCTGCAACACTCCATAATTCCCACACACATTCCTATGTAATGGTATGAATACCTAGTGCACATTAATTTGTTCTTTGGTTCCCAAAGAATCAATTGCACTGAGTAAATTTTTTAAATTTTGTGACAATGATGAGAATCCTATTGTGATGAGCATCTTCACTTCCTTTCCCAGATATTGATGAATGTGCAACAAATACATCATCCTGCCAACAAATCTGCAACAACACCATTGGCAGCTTCATCTGCAGCTGTGAATCTGGCTACACCATCAACAGCACCAATGCATCCCTGTGTGATGGTATGAATTGTCTTTGCCCATTCGTATGCTCTGATTTCCCATTTGGAGACAGGTGTAAGATGCTACAACACTCCATAATTCCCACACACATTCCTATGTAATGGTATGAATACCCAGTGCACATTAATTTGTACTTTGGTTCCCAAAGAATCAATTGCACTGAGTAAATATTCAATTTTTCGACATTGAAGAGATTCCTATTGTGATGAGCATCTTCACTTCCTTTCCCAGATATTGATGAATGTGCAACAAATGCATCATCCTGCCAACAAATCTGCAACAACACCATTGGCAGCTTCAACTGCAGCTGTGAATCTGGCTACACCATCAACATCACCAATGCATCTCTGTGTGATGGTATGAATTATTTGTGCCCATTCGTATGCTGTGATTTCCCGTTTGGAGACAGTTGTAACATGCTGCAACACTCCATAATTCCCACACACATTCCTATGTAATGGTATGAATACCAAGTGCACGTTAATTTGTTCTTTGGTTCCCAAAGAATCAATTGCATTGAGTAAATTTTTTTAATTTTGTGACAATTATGAGAATCCTATTGTGATGAGCATCTTCACTTCCTTTCCCAGATATTGATGAATGTGCAACAAATGCATCAACCTGCCAACAAATCTGCAACAACACCATTGGCAGCTTCAACTGCAGCTGTGAATCTGGCTACACCATCAACATCACCAATGCATCCCTGTGTGATGGTATGAGATATTCCCATATACTTCACTGTACATTAAATGAAGACATTTTCTACCTTAATATAAAATACTAGAGCAGATTATTCATTAGAAGGGGAGGGACAGAATAGTGTTGATGTTCAGAGGGACTCGGGTGTCCTTGTACACCAGTCCCAAAAGGTTAGTTTGCAGGTAGGTACAGCAAACAGTTAGGAAGGCTAACGGTATGTTGGCATTCATTCTAAATGGGTTAGAAAATCAGAGTAGGGAAGTCTTGCTGCAGCTGTATAGGGCTCTGGTGAGACCGTACCTGGAATACTGTGTCCTGTTTTGGTCGCCTTATTTAACAAAGGATGTGCTCTAATTAAATATTCAATTATTGAGCGTGAGAAACACTCCAATTGTAATGAGCATCTTCATGTCTTTTCTCAGATATTGATGAATGTGCAACAAATGCATCATCCTGCCAACAAATCTGCAACAACACCATTGGCAGCTTCATCTGCAGCTGTGAATCTGGCTACACCATCAACAGCACCAATGCATCCCTGTGTGATGGTATGAATTGTTTTTGCCCATTCGTATGCTGTGATTTCCCGTTTGGAGACAGTTGTAACATGCTGCAACACTCCATAATTCCCCCACACATTCCTATGTATTGGTATGAATACCTAGTGCACATTAATTTGTTCTTTGGTTCCCAAAGAATCAATTGCACTCAGTAAATATTACATTTTGTGGCAATGAGAATCCTATTGTGATGAGCATCTTCACTTCCTTTCCCAGATATTGATGAATGTGCAACAAATGCATCATCCTGCCAACAAATCTGCAACAACACCGTTGGTAGCTTCAACTGCAGCTGTGAATCTGGCTACACCATCAACATCACCAATGCATCCCTGTGTGATGGTATGAGATATTCCCATATACTTCACTGTACATTAAATGATGACATTTTCTACCTTTATATAAAATACTAGAGCAGATTATTCATTAGAAGGGGAGGGACTGAATAGTGTTGATGTTCAGAGGGATTCGGGTGTCCTTGTACACCAGTCCCAAAAGGTTAGTTTGCAGGTAGGTGCAGCAAGCAGTTAGGAAGGCTAACGGTATGTTGGCATTCATTCCAAACAGGTTAGAAAATCAGAGTAAGGAAGTCTTGCTGCAGCTGTATAGGGCTCTGGTGAGACCGTACCTGGAATACTGTGTCCTGTTTTGGTCGCCTTATTTAACAAAGGATGTGCTCGAATTAAATATTCAATTATTGAGCGTGAGAAACACTCCAATTGTAATGAGCATCTTCAATTCTTTTCTCAGATATTGATGAATGTGCAACAAATACATCATCCTGCCAACAAATCTGCAACAACACCATTGGCAGCTTCATCTGCAGCTGTGAATCTGGCTACACCATCAACAGCACCAATGCATCCCTGTGTGATGGTATGAATTATGTGTGCCAACTTACTTACTGTGGTTTTCCCTTTGCAGGCAGATATGCCACGCTGTAACATTCCTTCATTCACAAACACTTCCCCTAAATTCCTTTTCCAGATATTGATGAATGTGCAACAAATGCATCATCCTGCCAACAAATCTGCAACAACACCATTGGTAGCTTCAACTGCAGCTGTGAATCTGGCTACACCATCAACAGCACCAATGCATCCCTGTGTGATGGTATGAGATATTCCCAGATACTTCACTGTACATTATATGATGACATTTTCTACCTTTATATAAAACACTGGAGCAAAATATTCATTAGAAGGGGAGGGACTGAATAGTGTTGATGTTCAGAGGGATTCGGGTGTCCTTGTACACCAGTCCCAAAACGTTAGTTCGCAGGTAGGTACAGCAAACAGTTAGGAAGGCTAACGGTATGTTGGCATTCATTCTAAATGGGTTAGAAAATCAGAGTAGGGAAGTCTTGCTGCAGCTGTATAGGGCTCTGGTGAGACCGTACCTGGAATACTGTGTCCTGTTTTGGTCGCCTTATTTAAGAAAGCATGTGCTCGAATTAAATATACAATTATTGAGCGTGAGAAACACTCCAATTGTAATGAGCATCTTCATGTCTTTTCTCAGATAATGATGAATGTGCAACAAATACATCATCCTGCCAACAAATCTGCAACAACACCATTGGCAGCTTCATCTGCAGCTGTGAATCTGGCTACACCATCAACAGCACCAATGCATCCCTGTGTGATGGTATGAATTATTTGTGCCCACTTATTACTGTGATTTTCCCTTTGCAGGCTGATGTGCCACTCTGTAACGTTCCTTCATTAACACACTCTTCCCCTGAATTCCTTTCCCAGATATTGATGAATGTGCAGCAAATGCATCAACCTGTCAACAGATCTGCAACAACACCATTGGCAGCTTCATCTGCAGCTGTGAATCTGGCTACACCATCAACAGCACCAATGCATCTCTGTGTGATGGTATGAATTGTTTTTGCCCATTCGTATGCTGTGATTTCCCGTTTGGAGACAGTTGTAACATGCTGCAACACTCCATAATTCCCACACACATTCCTATGTAATGGTATGAATACCTAGTGCACATTAATTTGTTCTTTGGTTCCCAAAGAATCAATTGCACTGAGTAAATTTTTTAAATTTTGTGACAATGATGAGAATCCTATTGTGATGAGCATCTTCACTTCCTTTCCCAGATATTGATGAATGTGCAACAAATACATCATCCTGCCAACAAATCTGCAACAACACCATTGGCAGCTTCATCTGCAGCTGTGAATCTGGCTACACCATCAACAGCACCAATGCATCCCTGTGTGATGGTATGAATTGTCTTTGCCCATTCGTATGCTCTGATTTCCCATTTGGAGACAGGTGTAAGATGCTACAACACTCCATAATTCCCACACACATTCCTATGTAATGGTATGAATACCCAGTGCACGTTAATTTGTACTTTGGTTCCCAAAGAATCAATTGCACTGAGTAAATATTCAATTTTTCGACATTGAAGAGATTCCTATTGTGATGAGCATCTTCACTTCCTTTCCCAGATATTGATGAATGTGCAACAAATGCATCAACCTGCCAACAAATCTGCAACAACACCATTGGCAGCTTCAACTGCAGCTGTGAATCTGGCTACACCATCAACATCACCAATGCATCCCTGTGTGATGGTATGAGATATTCCCATATACTTCACTGTACATTAAATGAAGACATTTTCTACCTTAATATAAAATACTGGAGCAGATTATTCATTAGAAGGGGAGGGACAGAATAGTGTTGATGTTCAGAGGGACTCGGGTGTCCTTGTACACCAGTCCCAAAAGGTTAGTTTGCAGGTAGGTACAGCAAACAGTTAGGAAGGCTAACGGTATGTTGGCATTCATTCTAAATGGGTTAGAAAATCAGAGTAGGGAAGTCTTGCTGCAGCTGTATCGGGCTCTGGTGAGACCGTACCTGGAATACTGTGTCCTGTTTTGGTCGCCTTATTTAACAAAGGATGTGCTCGAATTAAATATACAATTATTGAGCGTGAGAAACACTCCAATTGTAATGAGCATCTTCATGTCTTTTCTCAGATATTGATGAATGTGCAACAAATGCATCATCCTGCCAACAAATCTGCAACAACACCATTGGCAGCTTCATCTGCAGCTGTGAATCTGGCTACACCATCAACAGCACCAATGCATCCCTGTGTGATGGTATGAATTGTTTTTGCCCATTCGTATGCTGTGATTTCCCGTTTGGAGACAGTTGTAACATGCTGCAACACTCCATAATTCCCCCACACATTCCTATGTATTGGTATGAATACCTAGTGCACATTAATTTGTTCTTTGGTTCCCAAAGAATCAATTGCACTCAGTAAATATTACATTTTGTGGCAATGAGAATCCTATTGTGATGAGCATCTTCACTTCCTTTCCCAGATATTGATGAATGTGCAACAAATGCATCATCCTGCCAACAAATCTGCAACAACACCGTTGGTAGCTTCAACTGCAGCTGTGAATCTGGCTACACCATCAACATCACCAATGCATCCCTGTGTGATGGTATGAGATATTCCCATATACTTCACTGTACATTAAATGATGACATTTTCTACCGTTATATAAAATACTAGAGCAGATTATTCATTAGAAGGGGAGGGACTGAATAGTGTTGATGTTCAGAGGGATTCGGGTGTCCTTGTACACCGGTCCCAAAAAGTTAGTTTGCAGGTAGGTGCAGCAAGCAGTTAGGAAGGCTAACGGTATGTTGGCATTCATTCCAAACGGGTTAGAAAATCAGAGTAGGGAAGTCTTGCTGCAGCTGTATCGGGCTATGGTGAGACCGTACCTGGAATACTGTGTCCTGTTTTGGTCGCCTTATTTAACAAAGGATGTGCTCGAATTAAATATTCAATGATTGAGCGTGAGAAACACTCCAATTGTAATGAGCATCTTCAATTCTTTTCTCAGATAATGATGAATGTGCAACAAATACATCATCCTGCCAACAAATCTGCAACAACACCATTGGCAGCTTCATCTGCAGCTGTGAATCTGGCTACACCATCAACAGCACCAATGCATCCCTGTGTGATGGTATGAATTGTCTTTGCCCATTCGTATGCTCTGATTTCCCGTTTGGAGACAGGTGTAAGATGCTACAACACTCCATAATTCCCACACACATTCCTATGTAATGGTATGAATACCCAGTGCACGTTAATTTGTACTTTGGTTCCCAAAGAATCAATTGCACTGAGTAAATATTCAATTTTTTGACATTGAAGAGATTCCTATTGTGATGAGCATCTTCACTTCCTTTCCCAGATATTGATGAATGTGCAACAAATGCATCATCCTGCCAACAAATCTGCAACAACACCATTGGCAGCTTCAACTGCAGCTGTGAATCTGGCTACACCATCAACAGCACCAATGCATCCCTGTGTGATGGTATGCATTATGTGTGCCCACTTACTTCCTGTGATTTTCCCTTTGCAGGCAGATATGCCACGCTGTAACATTCCTTCATTCACACACTCTTCCCCTGAATTCCTTTCCCAGATATTGATGAATGCGCAACAAATGCATCATCCTGCCAACAAATCTGCAACAACACCATTGGCAGCTTCAGCTGCAGCTGCGATTCTGGCTACACCATCAACAGCACCAATGCATCCCTGTGTGATGGTATGAATTGTCTTTGCCCATTCGTATGCTCTGATTTCCAGTTTGGAGATAGGTGTAACATGCTGCAACACTCCATAATTCCCACACACATTCCTATGTAATGGTATGAATACCTAGTGCACCTTAATTTGTACTTTGGTTCCCAAAGAATCAATTGCACTGAGTAAATATTCATTTTTTTGACATTGAAGAGATTCCTATTGTGATGAGCATCTTCATGTCTTTTCTCAGATATTGATGAATGTGCAACAAATGCATCATCCTGCCAACAAATCTGCAACAACACCATTGGCAGCTTCATCTGCAGCTGTGAATCTGGCTACACCATCAACAGCACCAATGCATCCCTGTGTGATGGTATGAATTATGTGTGCCAACTTACTTACTGTGGTTTTCCCTTTGCAGGCAGATATGCCACGCTGTAACATTTCTTCATTCACAAACTCTTCCCCTAAATTCCTTTTCCAGATATTGATGAATGTGCAACAAATGCATCATCCTGCCAACAAATCTGCAACAACACCATTGGTAGCTTCAACTGCAGCTGTGAATCTGGCTACACCATCAACAGCACCAATGCATCCCTGTGTGATGGTATGAGATATTCCCAGATACTTCACTGTACATTACATGATGACATTTTCTACCTTTATATAAAACACTGTAGCAAAATATTCATTAGAAGGGGAGGGACTGAATAGTGTTGATGTTCAGAGGGATTCGGGTGTCCTTGTACACCAGTCCCAAAACGTTAGTTCGCAGGTAGGTACAGCAAACAGTTAGGAAGGCTAACGGTATGTTGGCATTCATTCTAAATGCGTTAGAAAATCAGAGTAGGGAAGTCTTGCTGCAGCTGTATAGGGCTCTGGTGAGACCGTACCTGGAATACTGTGTCCTGTTTTGGTCGCCTTATTTAAGAAAGGATGTGCTCAAATTAAATATTCAATTATTGAGCTTGAGAAACACTCCAATTGTAATGAGCATCTTCATGTCTTTTCTCAGATAATGATGAATGTGCAACAAATACATCATCCTGCCAACAAATCTGCAACAACACCATTGGCAGCTTCATCTGCAGCTGTGAATCTGGCTACACCATCAACAGCACCAATGCATCCCTGTGTGATGGTATGAATTATTTGTGCCCACTTATTACTGTGATTTTCCCTTTGCAGGCTGATGTGCCACTCTGTAACGTTCCTTCATTAACACACTCTTCCCCTGAATTCCTTTCCCAGATATTGATGAATGTGCAGCAAATGCATCAACCTGCCAACAGATCTGCAACAACACCATTGGCAGCTTCATCTGCAGCTGTGAATCTGGCTACACCATCAACAGCACCAATGCATCCCTGTGTGATGGTATGAATTATGTGTGCCCACTTACTTACTGTGGTTTTCCCTTTGCAGGCAGATATGCCATGCTGTTACATTCCTTCATTCACACACTCTTCCCTGAATTCCTTTCCCAGATATTGATGAATGTGCAGCAAATGCATCATCCTGCCAACAAATCTGCAACAACACCATTGGCAGCTTCAACTGCAGCTGTGAATCTGGCTACACCATCAACATCACCAATGCATCCCTGTGTGATGGTATGAGATATTCCTATATACTTCATTGTACATTAAATGATGACATTTTCTACCTTTATATAAAACACTAGAGCAGATTATTCATTAGAAGGGGAGGGACTGAATAGTGTTGATGTTCAGAGGGATTCGGGTGTCCTTGTACACCAGTCCCAAAAAGTTAGTTTCCAGGTAGGTGCAGCAAGCAGTTAGGAAGGCTAACGGTATGTTGGCATTCATTCTAAATGGGTTAGAAAATCAGAGTAGGGAAGTCTTGCTGCAGCTGTATAGGGCTCTGGTGAGACCGTACCTGGAATACTGTGTCCTGTTTTGGTCGCCTTATTTAACAAAGGATGTGCTCGAATTAAATATTCAATTATTGAGCGTGAGAAACACTCCAATTGTAATGAGCATCTTCAATTCTTTTCTCAGATAATGATGAATGTGCAACAAATACATCATCCTGCCAACAAATCTGCAACAACACCATTGGCAGCTTCATCTGCAGCTGTGAATCTGGCTACACCATCAACAGCACCAATGCATCCCTGTGTGATGGTATGAATTGTCTTTGCCCATTTGTATGCTCTGATTTCCAGTTTGGAGATAGGTGTAACATGCTGCAACACTCCATAATTCCCACACACATTCCTATGTAATGGTATGAATACCTAGTGCACCTTAATTTGTACTTTGGTTCCCAAAGAATCAATTGCATTGAGTAAATATTCATTTTTTTGACATTGAAGAGATTCCTATTGTGATGAGCATCTTCATGTCTTTTCTCAGATATTGATGAATGTGCAACAAATGCATCATCCTGCCAACAAATCTGCAACAACACCATTGGCAGCTTCATCTGCAGCTGTGAATCTGGCTACACCATCAACAGCACCAATGCATCCCTGTGTGATGGTATGAATTATGTGTGCCAACTTACTTACTGTGGTTTTCCCTTTGCAGGCAGATATGCCACGCTGTAACATTCCTTCATTCACAAACACTTCCCCTAAATTCCTTTTCCAGATATTGATGAATGTGCAACAAATGCATCATCCTGCCAACAAATCTGCAACAACACCATTGGTAGCTTCAACTGCAGCTGTGAATCTGGCTACACCATCAACATCACCAATGCATCCCTGTGTGATGGTATGAGATATTCCCAGATACTTCACTGTACATTATATGATGACATTTTCTACCTTTATATAAAACACTGGAGCAAAATATTCATTAGAAGGGGACGGACTGAATAGTGTTGATGTTCAGAGGGATTCGGGTGTCCTTGTACACCAGTCCCAAAACGTTAGTTCGCAGGTAGGTACAGCAAACAGTTAGGAAGGCTAACGGTATGTTGGCATTCATTCTAAATGGGTTAGAAAATCAGAGTAGGGAAGTCTTGCTGCAGCTGTATAGGGCTCTGGTGAGACCGTACCTGGAATACTGTGTCCTGTTTTGGTCGCCTTATTTAAGAAAGCATGTGCTCGAATTAAATATACAATTATTGAGCGTGAGAAACACTCCAATTGTAATGAGCATCTTCATGTCTTTTCTCAGATAATGATGAATGTGCAACAAATACATCATCCTGCCAACAAATCTGCAACAACACCATTGGCAGCTTCATCTGCAGCTGTGAATCTGGCTACACCATCAACAGCACCAATGCATCCCTGTGTGATGGTATGAATTATTTGTGCCCACTTATTACTGTGATTTTCCCTTTGCAGGCTGATGTGCCACTCTGTAACGTTCCTTCATTAACACACTCTTCCCCTGAATTCCTTTCCCAGATATTGATGAATGTGCAGCAAATGCATCAACCTGCCAACAGATCTGCAACAACACCATTGGCAGCTTCATCTGCAGCTGTGAATCTGGCTACACCATCAACAGCACCAATGCATCTCTGTGTGATGGTATGAATTGTTTTTGCCCATTCGTATGCTGTGATTTCCCGTTTGGAGACAGTTGTAACATGCTGCAACACTCCATAATTCCCACACACATTCCTACGTAATGGTATGAATACCTAGTGCACATTAATTTGTTCTTTGGTTCCCAAAGAATCAATTGCACTTAGTAAATTTTTTAAATTTTGTGACAATTATGAGAATCCTATTGTGATGAGCATCTTCACTTCCTTTCTCAGATATTGATGAATGTGCAACAAATGCATCAACCTGCCAACAAATCTGCAACAACACCATTGGCAGCTTCAACTGCAGCTGTGAATCTGGCTACACCATCAACATCACCAATGCATCCCTGTGTGATGGTATGAGATATTCCCATATACTTCACTGTACATTAAATGAAGACATTTTCTACCTTTATATAAAATACTAGAGCAGATTATTCATTACAAGGGGAAGGACAGAATAGTGTTGATGTTCAGAGGGATTCGGGTGTCCTTGTACACCAGTCCCAAAAGGTTAGTTTGCAGGTAGGTGCAGCAAGCAGTTAGGAAGGCTAACGGTATGTTGGCATTCATTCCAAACAGGTTAGAAAATCAGAGTAAGGAAGTCTTGCTGCAGCTGTATAGGGCTCTGGTGAGACCGTACCTGGAATACTGTGTCCTGTTTTGGTCGCCTTATTTAAGAAAGGATGTGCTCGAATCAAATATTCAATTATTGAGCGTGAGAAACACTCCAATTGTAATGAGCATCTTCATGTCTTTTCTCAGATATTGATGAATGTGCAACAAATGCATCATCCTGCCAACAAATCTGCAACAACACCATTGGCAGCTTCATCTGCAGCTGTGAATCTGGCTACACTATCAACAACACCAATGCATCCCTGTGTGATGGTATGAATTGTTTTTGCCCACTTATTACTGTGATTTTCCCTTTGCAGGCTGATGTGCCACGCTGTAACGTTCCTTCATTAACACACTGTTCCCCTGAATGCCTTTCCCAGATATTGATGAATGTGCAGCAAATGCATCAACCTGCCAACAGATCTGCAACAACACCATTGGCAGCATCATCTGCAGCTGTGAATCTGGCTACACCATCAACAGCACCAATGCATCCCTGTGTGATGGTATGAATTATGTGTGCCCACTTACTTACTGTGGTTTTCCCTTTGCAGGCAGATATGCCATGCTGTTACATTCCTTCATTCACACACTCTTCCCTGAATTCCTTTCCCAGATATTGATGAATGTGCAGCAAATGCATCATCCTGCCAACAAATCTGCAACAACACCATTGGCAGCTTCAACTGCAGCTGTGAATCTGGCTACACCATCAACATCACCAGTGCATCCCTGTGTGATGGTATGAGATATTCCTATATACTTCATTGTACATTAAATGATGACATTTTCTACCTTTATATAAAACACTAGAGCAGATAATTCATTAGAAGGGGAGGGACTGAATAGTGTTGATGTTCAGAGGGATTCGGGTGTCCTTGTACACCAGTCCCAAAAAGTTAGTTTCCAGGTAGGTGCAGCAAGCAGTTAGGAAGGCTAACGGTATGTTGGCATTCATTCTAAATGGGTTAGAAAATCAGAGTAGGGAAGTCTTGCTGCAGCTGTATAGGGCTCTGGTGAGACCGTACCTGGAATACTGTGTCCTGTTTTGGTCGCCTTATTTAAGAAAGCATGTGCTCAAATTAAATATACAATTATTGAGCGTGAGAAACACTCCAATTGTAATGAGCATCTTCATGTCTTTTCTCAGATAATGATGAATGTGCAACAAATACATCATCCTGCCAACAAATCTGCAACAACACCATTGGCAGCTTCATCTGCAGCTGTGAATCTGGCTACACCATCAACAGCACCAATGCATCCCTGTGTGATGGTATGAATTATTTGTGCCCACTTATTACTGTGATTTTCCCTTTGCAGGCTGATGTGCCACTCTGTAACGTTCCTTCATTAACACACTCTTCCCCTGAATTCCTTTCCCAGATATTGATGAATGTGCAGCAAATGCATCAACCTGTCAACAGATCTGCAACAACACCATTGGCAGCTTCATCTGCAGCTGTGAATCTGGCTACACCATCAACAGCACCAATGCATCTCTGTGTGATGGTATGAATTGTTTTTGCCCATTCGTATGCTGTGATTTCCCGTTTGGAGACAGTTGTAACATGCTGCAACACTCCATAATTCCCACACACATTCCTATGTAATGGTATGAATACCTAGTGCACATTAATTTGTTCTTTGGTTCCCAAAGAATCAATTGCACTGAGTAAATTTTTTAAATTTTGTGACAATGATGAGAATCCTATTGTGATCAGCATCTTCACTTCCTTTCCCAGATATTGATGAATGTGCAATAAATACATCATCCTGCCAACAAATCTGCAACAACACCATTGGCAGCTTCATCTGCAGCTGTGAATCTAGCTACACCATCAACAGCACCAATGCATCTCTGTGTGATGGTATGAATTGTCTTTGCCCATTCGTATGCTCTGATTTCCCATTTGGAGACAGGTGTAAGATGCTACAACACTCCATAATTCCCACACACATTCCTATGTAATGGTATGAATACCCAGTGCACGTTAATTTGTACTTTGGTTCCCAAAGAATCAATTGCACTGAGTAAATATTCAATTTTTCGACATTGAAGAGATTCCTATTGTGATGAGCATCTTCACTTCCTTTCCCAGATATTGATGAATGTGCAACAAATGCATCAACCTGCCAACAAATCTGCAACAACACCATTGGCAGCTTCAACTGCAGCTGTGAATCTGGCTACACCATCAACATCACCAATGCATCCCTGTGTGATGGTATGAGATATTCCCATATACTTCACTGTACATTAAATGAAGACATTTTCTACCTTAATATAAAATACTGGAGCAGATTATTCATTAGAAGGGGAGGGACAGAATAGTGTTGATGTTCAGAGGGACTCGGGTGTCCTTGTACACCAGTCCCAAAAGGTTAGTTTGCAGGTAGGTACAGCAAACAGTTAGGAAGGCTAACGGTATGTTGGCATTCATTCTAAATGGGTTAGAAAATCAGAGTAGGGAAGTCTTGCTGCAGCTGTATCGGGCTCTGGTGAGACCGTACCTGGAATACTGTGTCCTGTTTTGGTCGCCTTATTTAACAAAGGATGTGCTCGAATTAAATATACAATTATTGAGCGTGAGAAACACTCCAATTGTAATGAGCATCTTCATGTCTTTTCTCAGATATTGATGAATGTGCAACAAATGCATCATCCTGCCAACAAATCTGCAACAACACCATTGGCAGCTTCATCTGCAGCTGTGAATCTGGCTACACCATCAACAGCACCAATGCATCCCTGTGTGATGGTATGAATTGTTTTTGCCCATTCGTATGCTGTGATTTCCCGTTTGGAGACAGTTGTAACATGCTGCAACACTCCATAATTCCCCCACACATTCCTATGTATTGGTATGAATACCTAGTGCACATTAATTTGTTCTTTGGTTCCCAAAGAATCAATTGCACTCAGTAAATATTACATTTTGTGGCAATGAGAATCCTATTGTGATGAGCATCTTCACTTCCTTTCCCAGATATTGATGAATGTGCAACAAATGCATCATCCTGCCAACAAATCTGCAACAACACCGTTGGTAGCTTCAACTGCAGCTGTGAATCTGGCTACACCATCAACATCACCAATGCATCCCTGTGTGATGGTATGAGATATTCCCATATACTTCACTGTACATTAAATGATGACATTTTCTACCTTTATATAAAACACTCGAGCAGATTATTCATTAGAAGCGGTGGGACTGAATAGTGTTGATGTTCAGAGGGATTCGGGTGTCCTTGTACACCAGTCCCAAAAGGTTAGTTTGCAGGTAGGTGCAGCATGCAGTTAGGAAGGCTAACGGTATGTTGGCATTCATTCCAAACAGGTTGGAAAATCAGAGTAAGGAAGTCTTGCTGCAGCTGTATAGGGCTCTGGTGAGACCGTACCTGGAATACTGTGTCCTGTTTTGGTCGCCTTATTTAAGAAAGCATGTGCTCGAATTAAATATACAATTATTGAGCGTGAGAAACACTCCAATTGTAATGAGCATCTTTCTTCATGTCTTTTCTCAGATAATGATGAATGTGCAACAAATACATCATCCTGCCAACAAATCTGCAACAACACCATTGGCAGCTTCATCTGCAGCTGTGAATCTGGCTACACCATCAACAGCACCAATGCATCCCTGTGTGATGGTATGAATTATTTGTGCCCACTTATTACTGTGATTTTCCCTTTGCAGGCTGATGTGCCACTCTGTAACGTTCCTTCATTAACACACTCTTCCCCTGAATTCCTTTCCCAGATATTGATGAATGTGCAGCAAATGCATCAACCTGCCAACAGATCTGCAACAACACCATTGGCAGCTTCATCTGCAGCTGTGAATCTGGCTACACCATCAACAGCACCAATGCATCTCTGTGTGATGGTATGAATTGTTTTTGCCCATTCGTATGCTGTGATTTCCCGTTTGGAGACAGTTGTAACATGCTGCAACACTCCATAATTCCCACACACATTCCTATGTAATGGTATGAATACCTAGTGCACATTAATTTGTTCTTTGGTTCCCAAAGAATCAATTGCACTTAGTAAATTTTTTAAATTTTGTGACAATTATGAGAATCCTATTGTGATGAGCATCTTCACTTCCTTTCTCAGATATTGATGAATGTGCAACAAATGCATCAACCTGCCAACAAATCTGCAACAACACCATTGGCAGCTTCAACTGCAGCTGTGAATCTGGCTACACCATCAACATCACCAATGCATCCCTGTGTGATGGTATGAGATATTCCCATATACTTCACTGTACATTAAATGAAGACATTTTCTACCTTTATATAAAATACTAGAGCAGATTATTCATTAAAAGGGGAAGGACAGAATAGTGTTGATGTTCAGAGGGATTCGGGTGTCCTTGTACACCAGTCCCAAAAGGTTAGTTTGCAGGTAGGTGCAGCAAGCAGTTAGGAAGGCTAACGGTATGTTGGCATTCATTCCAAACAGGTTAGAAAATCAGAGTAAGGAAGTCTTGCTGCAGCTGTATAGGGCTCTGGTGAGACCGTACCTGGAATACTGTGTCCTGTTTTGGTCGCCTTATTTAAGAAAGGATGTGCTCGAATCAAATATTCAATTATTGAGCGTGAGAAACACTCCAATTGTAATGAGCATCTTCATGTCTTTTCTCAGATATTGATGAATGTGCAACAAATGCATCATCCTGCCAACAAATCTGCAACAACACCATTGGCAGCTTCATCTGCAGCTGTGAATCTGGCTACACTATCAACAACACCAATGCATCCCTGTGTGATGGTATGAATTGTTTTTGCCCACTTATTACTGTGATTTTCCCTTTGCAGGCTGATGTGCCACGCTGTAACGTTCCTTCATTAACACACTGTTCCCCTGAATGCCTTTCCCAGATATTGATGAATGTGCAGCAAATGCATCAACCTGCCAACAGATCTGCAACAACACCATTGGCAGCATCATCTGCAGCTGTGAATCTGGCTACACCATCAACAGCACCAATGCATCCCTGTGTGATGGTATGAATTATGTGTGCCCACTTACTTACTGTGGTTTTCCCTTTGCAGGCAGATATGCCATGCTGTTACATTCCTTCATTCACACACTCTTCCCTGAATTCCTTTCCCAGATATTGATGAATGTGCAGCAAATGCATCATCCTGCCAACAAATCTGCAACAACACCATTGGCAGCTTCAACTGCAGCTGTGAATCTGGCTACACCATCAACATCACCAATGCATCCCTGTGTGATGGTATGAGATATTCCTATATACTTCATTGTACATTAAATGATGACATTTTCTACCTTTATATAAAACACAAGAGCAGATAATTCATTAGAAGGGGAGGGACTGAATAGTGTTGATGTTCAGAGGGATTCGGGTGTCCTTGTACACCAGTCCCAAAAAGTTAGTTTCCAGGTAGGTGCAGCAAGCAGTTAGGAAGGCTAACGGTATGTTGGCATTCATTCTAAATGGGTTAGAAAATCAGAGTAGGGAAGTCTTGCTGCAGCTGTATAGGGCTCTGGTGAGACCGTACCTGGAATACTGTGTCCTGTTTTGGTCGCCTTATTTAACAAAGGATGTGCTCGAATTAAATATTCAATTATTGAGCGTGAGAAACACTCCAATTGTAATGAGCATCTTCAATTCTTTTCTCAGATAATGATGAATGTGCAACAAATACATCATCCTGCCAACAAATCTGCAACAACACCATTGGCAGCTTCATCTGCAGCTGTGAATCTGGCTACACCATCAACAGCACCAATGCATCCCTGTGTGATGGTATGAATTGTCTTTGCCCATTCGTATGCTCTGATTTCCAGTTTGGAGATAGGTGTAACATGCTGCAACACTCCATAATTCCCACACACATTCCTATGTAATGGTATGAATACCTAGTGCACCTTAATTTGTACTTTGGTTCCCAAAGAATCAATTGCATTGAGTAAATATTCATTTTTTTGACATTGAAGAGATTCCTATTGTGATGAGCATCTTCATGTCTTTTCTCAGATATTGATGAATGTGCAACAAATGCATCATCCTGCCAACAAATCTGCAACAACACCATTGGCAGCTTCATCTGCAGCTGTGAATCTGGCTACACCATCAACAGCACCAATGCATCCCTGTGTGATGGTATGAATTATGTGTGCCAACTTACTTACTGTGGTTTTCCCTTTGCAGGCAGATATGCCACGCTGTAACATTCCTTCATTCACAAACACTTCCCCTAAATTCCTTTTCCAGATATTGATGAATGTGCAACAAATGCATCATCCTGCCAACAAATCTGCAACAACACCATTGGTAGCTTCAACTGCAGCTGTGAATCTGGCTACACCATCAACATCACCAATGCATCCCTGTGTGATGGTATGAGATATTCCCAGATACTTCACTGTACATTATATGATGACATTTTCTACCTTTATATAAAACACTGGAGCAAAATATTCATTAGAAGGGGAGGGACTGAATAGTGTTGATGTTCAGAGGGATTCGGGTGTCCTTGTACACCAGTCCCAAAACGTTAGTTCGCAGGTAGGTACAGCAAACAGTTAGGAAGGCTAACGGTATGTTGGCATTCATTCTAAATGGGTTAGAAAATCAGAGTAGGGAAGTCTTGCTGCAGCTGTATAGGGCTCTGGTGAGACCGTACCTGGAATACTGTGTCCTGTTTTGGTCGCCTTATTTAAGAAAGCATGTGCTCGAATTAAATATACAATTATTGAGCGTGAGAAACACTCCAATTGTAATGAGCATCTTCATGTCTTTTCTCAGATAATGATGAATGTGCAACAAATACATCATCCTGCCAACAAATCTGCAACAACACCATTGGCAGCTTCATCTGCAGCTGTGAATCTGGCTACACCATCAACAGCACCAATGCATCCCTGTGTGATGGTATGAATTATTTGTGCCCACTTATTACTGTGATTTTCCCTTTGCAGGCTGATGTGCCACTCTGTAACGTTCCTTCATTAACACACTCTTCCCCTGAATTCCTTTCCCAGATATTGATGAATGTGCAGCAAATGCATCAACCTGCCAACAGATCTGCAACAACACCATTGGCAGCTTCATCTGCAGCTGTGAATCTGGCTACACCATCAACAGCACCAATGCATCTCTGTGTGATGGTATGAATTGTTTTTGCCCATTCGTATGCTGTGATTTCCCGTTTGGAGACAGTTGTAACATGCTGCAACACTCCATAATTCCCACACACATTCCTATGTAATGGTATGAATACCTAGTGCACATTAATTTGTTCTTTGGTTCCCAAAGAATCAATTGCACTTAGTAAATTTTTTAAATTTTGTGACAATTATGAGAATCCTATTGTGATGAGCATCTTCACTTCCTTTCTCAGATATTGATGAATGTGCAACAAATGCATCAACCTGCCAACAAATCTGCAACAACACCATTGGCAGCTTCAACTGCAGCTGTGAATCTGGCTACACCATCAACATCACCAATGCATCCCTGTGTGATGGTATGAGATATTCCCATATACTTCACTGTACATTAAATGAAGACATTTTCTACCTTTATATAAAATACTAGAGCAGATTATTCATTAAAAGGGGAAGGACAGAATAGTGTTGATGTTCAGAGGGATTCGGGTGTCCTTGTACACCAGTCCCAAAAGGTTAGTTTGCAGGTAGGTGCAGCAAGCAGTTAGGAAGGCTAACGGTATGTTGGCATTCATTCCAAACAGGTTAGAAAATCAGAGTAAGGAAGTCTTGCTGCAGCTGTATAGGGCTCTGGTGAGACCGTACCTGGAATACTGTGTCCTGTTTTGGTCGCCTTATTTAAGAAAGGATGTGCTCGAATCAAATATTCAATTATTGAGCGTGAGAAACACTCCAATTGTAATGAGCATCTTCATGTCTTTTCTCAGATATTGATGAATGTGCAACAAATGCATCATCCTGCCAACAAATCTGCAACAACACCATTGGCAGCTTCATCTGCAGCTGTGAATCTGGCTACACTATCAACAACACCAATGCATCCCTGTGTGATGGTATGAATTGTTTTTGCCCACTTATTACTGTGATTTTCCCTTTGCAGGCTGATGTGCCACGCTGTAACGTTCCTTCATTAACACACTGTTCCCCTGAATGCCTTTCCCAGATATTGATGAATGTGCAGCAAATGCATCAACCTGCCAACAGATCTGCAACAACACCATTGGCAGCTTCATCTGCAGCTGTGAATCTGGCTACACCATCAACAGCACCAATGCATCCCTGTGTGATGGTATGAATTAGGTGTGCCCACTTACTTACTGTGGTTTTCCCTTTGCAGGCAGATATGCCATGCTGTTACATTCCTTCATTCACACACTCTTCCCTGAATTCCTTTCCCAGATATTGATGAATGTGCAGCAAATGCATCATCCTGCCAACAAATCTGCAACAACACCATTGGCAGCTTCAACTGCAGCTGTGAATCTGGCTACACCATCAACATCACCAATGCATCCCTGTGTGATGGTATGAGATATTCCCATATACTTCACTGTACATTAAATGATGACATTTTCTACCTTTATATAAAACACTCGAGCAGATTATTCATTAGAACGGGAGGGACAGAATAGTGTTGATGTTCAGAGGGATTCGGGTGTCCTTGTACACCAGTCCCAAAAAGTTAGTTTCCAGGTAGGTGCAGCAAGCAGTTAGGAAGGCTAACGGTATGTTGGCATTCATTCTAAATGGGTTAGAAAATCAGAGTAGGGAAGTCTTGCTGCAGCTGTATAGGGCTCTGGTGAGACCGTACCTGGAATACTGTGTCCTGTTTTGGTCGCCTTATTTAACAAAGGATGTGCTCGAATTAAATATTCAATTATTGAGCGTTAGAAACACTCCAATTGTAATGAGCATCTTCAATTCCTTTCCCAGATAATGATGAATGTGCAACAAATACATCATCCTGCCAACAAATCTGCAACAACACCATTGGCAGCTTCATCTGCAGCTGTGAATCTGGCTACACCATCAACAGCACCAATGCATCCCTGTGTGATGGTATGAATTGTCTTTGCCCATTCGTATGCTCTGATTTCCAGTTTGGAGATAGGTGTAACATGCTGCAACACTCCATAATTCCCACACACATTCCTATGTAATGGTATGAATACCTAGTGCACCTTAATTTGTACTTTGGTTCCCAAAGAATCAATTGCATTGAGTAAATATTCATTTTTTTGACATTGAAGAGATTCCTATTGTGATGAGCATCTTCATGTCTTTTCTCAGATATTGATGAATGTGCAACAAATGCATCAACCTGCCAACAAATCTGCAACAACACCATTGGCAGCTTCATCTGCAGCTGTGAATCTGGCTACACCATCAACAGCACCAATGCATCCCTGTGTGATGGTATGAATTGTGTGTGCCAACTTACTTACTGTGGTTTTCCCTTTGCAGGCAGATATGCCACGCTGTAACATTCCTTCATTCACAAACACTTCCCCTAAATTCCTTTCCCAGATATTGATGATTGTGCAGCAAATGCATCAACCTGTCAACAGATCTGCAACAACACCATTGGCAGCTTCATCTGCAGCTGTGAATCTGGCTACACCATCAACAGCACCAATGCATCTCTGTGTGATGGTATGAATTGTTTTTGCCCATTCGTATGCTGTGATTTCCCGTTTGGAGACAGTTGTAACATGCTGCAACACTCCATAATTCCCACACACATTCCTATGTAATGGTATGAATACCTAGTGCACATTAATTTGTTCTTTGGTTCCCAAAGAATCAATTGCACTCAGTAAATATTACATTTTGTGGCAATGAGAATCCTATTGTGATGAGCATCTTCACTTCCTTACCCAGATATTGATGAATGTGCAACAAATGCATCATCCTGCCAACAAATCTGCAACAACACCATTGGCAGCTTCATCTGCAGCTGTGAATCTGGCTACACCATCAACAGCACCAATGCATCCCTGTGTGATGGTATGAGATATTCCCATATACTTCACTGTACATTAAATGATGACATTTTCTACCTTTATTTTAAAATACTAGAGCAGATTATTCATTAGAAGGGGAGGGACAGAATAGTGTTGATGTTCAGAGGGATTCGGGTGTCCTTGTACACCGGTCCCAAAAAGTTAGTTTGCAGGTAGGTACAGCAAACAGTTAGGAAGGCTAACGGTATGTTGGCATTCATTCCAAACGGGTTAGAAAATCAGAGTAGGGAAGTCTTGCTGCAGCTGTATCGGGCTCTGGTGAGACCGTACCTGGAATAATGTGACCTGTTTTGGTCGCCTTATTTAAGAAAGGATGTGCTCGAATTAAATATTCAATTATTGAGTGTGAGAAACACTCCAATTGTAATGAGCATCTTCAATTCTTTTCTCAGATAATGATGAATGTGCAACAAATACATCATCCTGCCAGCAAATCTGCAACAACACCATTGGCAGCTTCATCTGCAGCTGTGAATCTGGCTACACCACCAACAGCACCAATGCATCCCTGTGTGATGGTATGAATTGTCTTTGCCCATTCGTATGCTCTGATTTCCCATTTGGAGACAGGTGTAAGATGCTACAACACTCCATAATTCCCACACACATTCCTATGTAATGGTATGAATACCCAGTGCACGTTAATTTGTACTTTGGTTCCCAAAGAATCAATTGCACTGAGTAAATATTCAATTTTTTGACATTGAAGAGATTCCTATTGTGATTAGCATCTTCACTTCCTTTCCCAGATATTGATGAATGTGCAACAAATGCATCATCCTGCCAACAAATCTGCAACAACACCATTGGCAGCTTCAACTGCAGCTGTGAATCTGGTTACACCATCAACAGCACCAATGCATCCCTGTGTGATGGTATGCATTATGTGTGCCCACTTACTTCCTGTGATTTTCCCTTTGCAGGCAGATATGCCACGCTGTAACATTGCTTCATTCACACACTCTTCCCCTGAATTCCTTTCCCAGATATTGATGAATGCGCAACAAATGCATCATCCTGCCAACAAATCTGCAACAACACCATTGGCAGCTTCAACTGCAGCTGCGATTCTGGCTACACCATCAACAGCCCCAATGCATCCCTGTGTGATGGTATGAGATATTCCCAGATACTTCACTGTACATTACATGATGACATTTTCTACCTTTATATAAAACACTGGAGCAAAATATTCATTAGAAGGGGAGGGACTGAATAGTGTTGATGTTCAGAGGGATTCGGGTGTCCTTGTACACCAGTCCCAAAACGTTAGTTCGCAGGTAGGTACAGCAAACAGTTAGGAAGGCTAACGGTATGTTGGCATTCATTCTAAATGGGTTAGAAAATCAGAGTAGGGAAGTCTTGCTGCAGCTGTATAGGGCTCTGGTGAGACCGTATCTGGAATACTGTGTCCTGTTTTGGTCGCCTTATTTAACAAAGGATGTGCTCAAATGAAATATTCAATTATTGAGCGTGAGAAACACTCCAATTGTAATGAGCATCTTCATGTCTTTTCTCAGATATTGATCAATGTGCAACAAATGCATCATCCTGCCAACAAATCTGCAACAACACCATTGGCAGCTTCATCTGCAGCTGTGAATCTGGCTACACCATCAACAGCACCAATGCATCCCTGTGTGATGGTATGAATTGTTTTTGCCCACTTAATACTGTGATTTTCCCTTTGCAGGCTGATGTGCCACGCTGTAACGTTCCTTCATTAACACACTCTTCCCCTGAATTCCTTTCCCAGATATTGATGAATGTGCAGCAAATGCATCAACCTGCCAACAGATCTGCAACAACACCATTGGCAGCTTCATCTGCAGCTGTGAATCTGGCTACACCATCAACATCACCAATGCATCTCTGTGTGATGGTATGAATTGTATTTGCCCATTCGTATGCTGTGATTTCCGTTATGGGGACAGTTGTAACATGCTGCAACACTCCATAATTCCCCCACACATTCCTATGTAATGGTATGAATACCTAGTGCACATTAATTTGTTCTTTGGTTCCCAAAGAATCAATTGCACTCAGTAAATATTACATTTTGTGGCAATGATGAGAATCCTATTGTGATGAGCATCTTCACTTCCTTTCCCAGATATTGATGAATGTGCAACAAATGCATCATCCTGCCAACAAATCTGCAACAACACCGTTGGTAGCTTCAACTGCAGCTGTAAATCTGGCTACACCATCAACAGCACCAATGCATCCCTGTGTGATGGTATGAATTGTTTTTGGCCACTTATTACTGTGATTTTCCCTTTGCAGGCTGATGTGCCACGCTGTAACGTTCCTTCATTAATACACTCTTCCCCTGAATGCCTTTCCCAGATATTGATGAATGTGCAGCAAATGCATCAACCTGCCAACAGATCTGCAACAACACCATTGGCAGCTTCATCTGCAGCTGTGAATCTGGCTACACCATCAACAGCACCAATGCATCCCTGTGTGATGGTATGAATTGTTTTTGCCCACTTAATACTGTGATTTTCCCTTTGCAGGCTGATGTGCCACGCTGTAACGTTCCTTCATTAACACACTCTTCCCCTGAATTCCTTTCCCAGATATTGATGAATGTGCAGCAAATGCATCAACCTGCCAACAGATCTGCAACAACACCATTGGCAGCTTCATCTGCAGCTGTGAATCTGGCTACACCATTAACATCACCAATGCATCTCTGTGTGATGGTATGAATTGTTTTTGCCTATTTGTATGCTGTGATTTCTCGTTTGGAGACAGGTGTAACATGCTGCAACACTCCATAATTCCCACACAAATTCCTATGTAATGGTATGAATACCCAGTGCACATTAATTTCTTGTTTGGTTCCCAAAGAATCAATTGCACTGAGTAAATATTCAAGTGTTTGACTTTGAAGAGATTCCTATTGTGATGAGCATCTTCACTTCCTTTCCCAGATATTGATGAATGTGCAACAAATGCATCATCCTGCCAACAAATCTGCAACAACACCATTGGCAGCTTCATCTGCAGCTGTGAATCTGGCTACACCATCAACAGCACCAATGCATCCCTGTGTGATGGTATGAATTATTTGTGCCCACTTATTACTGTGATTTTCCCTTTGCAGGCTGATGTTCCACTCTGTAACGTTCCTTCATTAATACACTCTTCCCCTGAATTCCTTTCCCAGATATTGATGAATGTGCAGCAAATGCATCAACCTGCCAACAGATCTGCAACAACACCATTGGCAGCTTCATCTGCAGCTGTGAATCTGGCTACACCATCAACAGCACCAATGCATCCCTGTGTGATGGTATGAATTGTTTTTGCCCATTCGTATGCTGTGATTTCCCGTTTGGAGACAGTTGTAACATGCTGCAACACTCCATAATTCCCACACACATTCCTATGTAATGGTATGAATACCTAGTGCACATTAATTTGTTCTTTGGTTCCCAAAGAATCAATTGCACTCAGTAAATATTACATTTTGTGGCAATGATGAGAATCCTATTGTGATGAGCATCTTCACTTCCTTTCCCAGATATTGATGAATGTGCAACAAATGCATCATCCTGCCAACAAATCTGCAACAACACCGTTGGTAGCTTCAACTGCAGCTGTAAATCTGGCTACACCATCAACAGCACCAATGCATCCCTGTGTGATGGTATGAATTGTTTTTGGCCACTTATTACTGTGATTTTCCCTTTGCAGGCTGATGTGCCACGCTGTAACGTTCCTTCATTAATACACTCTTCCCCTGAATGCCTTTCCCAGATATTGATGAATGTGCAGCAAATGCATCAACCTGCCAACAGATCTGCAACAACACCATTGGCAGCTTCATCTGCAGCTGTGAATCTGGCTACACCATCAACATCACCAATGCATCTCTGTGTGATGGTATGAATTGTTTTTGCCCATTCGTATGCTGTGATTTCCGTTTGGAGACAGTTGTAACATGCTGCAACACTCCATAATTCCCCCACACATTCCTATGTAATGGTATGAATACCTAGTGCACATTAATTTGTTCTTTGGTTCCCAAAGAATCAATTGCACTCAGTAAATATTACATTTTGTGGCAATGATGAGAATCCTATTGTGATGAGCATCTTTACTTCCTTTCCCAGATATTGATGAATGTGCAACAAATGCATCATCCTGCCAACAAATCTGCAACAACACCGTTGGTAGCTTCAACTGCAGCTGTAAATCTGGCTACACCATCAACATCACCAATGCATCCCTGTGTGATGGTATGAGATATTCCCATATACTTCACTGTACATTAAATGATGACATTTTCTACCTTTATATAAAATACTAGAGCAGATTATTCATTAGAAGGGGAGGGACAGAATAGTGTTGATGTTCAGCGGGATTCGGGTGTCTTTGTACACCGGTCCCAAAAAGTTAGTTTGCAGGTAGGTACAGCAAACAGTTAGGAAGGCTAACGGTATGTTGGCATTCATTCCAAACGGGTTAGAAAATCAGAGTAGGGAAGTCTTGCTGCAGCTGTATAGGGCTCTGGTGAGACCGTACCTGGAATACTGTGTCCTGTTTTGGTCGCCTTATTTAAGAAAGGATGTGCTCTAATTAAATATTCAATTATTGAGCGTGAGAAACACTCCAATTGTAATGAGCATCTTCATGTCTTTTCTCAGATAATGATGAATGTGCAACAAATACATCATCCTGCCAACAAATCTGCAACAACACCATTGGCAGCTTCATCTGCAGCTGTGAATCTGGCTACACCATCAACAGCACCAATGCATCCCTGTGTGATGGTATGAATTGTCTTTGCCCATTCGTATGCTCTGATTTCCCATTTGGAGACAGGTGTAAGATGCTACAACACTCCATAATTCCCACACACATTCCTATGTAATGGTATGAATACCCAGTGCACGTTAATTTGTACTTTGGTTCCCAAAGAATCAATTGTACTGAGTAAATATTCAATTTTTTGACATTGAAGAGATTCCTATTGTGATTAGCATCTTCACTTCCTTTCCCAGATATTGATGAATGTGCAACAAATGCATCAACCTGCCAACAAATCTGCAACAACACCATTGGCAGCTTCATCTGCAGCTGTGAATCTAGCTACACCATCAACAGCACCAATGCATCCCTGTGTGATGGTATGAATTATGTGTGCCAACTTACTTACTGTGGTTTTCCCTTTGCAGGCAGATATGCCACACTGTAACATTCCTTCATTCACAAACTCTTCCCCTAAATTCCTTTTCCAGATATTGATGAATGTGCAACAAATGCATCATCCTGCCAACAAATCTGCAACAACACCATTGGTAGCTTCAACTGCAGCTGTGAATCTGGCTACACCATCAACAGCCCCAATGCATCCCTGTGTGATGGTATGAGATATTCCCAGATACTTCACTGTACATTACATGATGACATTTTCTACCTTTATATAAAACACTGGAGCAAAATATTCATTAGAAGGGGAGGGACTGAATAGTGTTGATGTTCAGAGGGATTCGGGTGTCCTTGTACACCAGTCCCAAAACGTTAGTTCGCAGGTAGGTACAGCAAACAGTTAGGAAGGCTAACGGTATGTTGGCATTCATTCTAAATGGGTTAGAAAATCAGAGTAGGGAAGTCTTGCTGCAGCTGTATAGGGCTCTGGTGAGACCGTACCTGGAATACTGTGTCCTGTTTTGGTCGCATTATTTAAGAAAGGATGTGCTCAAATTAAATATACAATTATTGAGCGTGAGAAATACTCCTATTGTAGTGAGCATCTTCATGTCTTTTCTCAGATATTGATGAATGTGCAACAAATACATCATCCTGCCAACAAATCTGCAACAACACCATTGGCAGCTTCATCTGCAGCTGTGAATCTGGCTACACCATCAACAGCACCAATGCATCCCTGTGTGATGGTATGAATTATTTGTTCCCACTTATTACTGTGATTTTCCCTTTGCAGGCTGATGTTCCACTCTGTAACGTTCCTTCATTAATACACTCTTCCCCTGAATTCCTTTCCCAGATATTGATGAATGTGCAGCAAATGCATCAACCTGCCAACAGATCTGCAACAACACCATTGGCAGCTTCATCTGCAGCTGTGAATCTGGCTACACCATCAACAGCACCAATGCATCCCTGTGTGATGGTATGAATTGTTTTTGCCCATTCGTATGCTGTGATTTCCCGTTTGGAGACAGTTGTAACATGCTGCAACACTCCATAATTCCCACACACATTCCTATGTAATGGTATGAATACCTAGTGCACATTAATTTGTTCTTTGGTTCCCAAAGAATCAATTGCACTCAGTAAATATTACATTTTGAGGCAATGATGAGAATCCTATTGTGATGAGCATCTTCACTTCCTTTCCCAGATATTGATGAATGTGCAACAAATGCATCATCCTGCCAACAAATCTGCAACAACACCGTTGGTAGCTTCAACTGCAGCTGTAAATCTGGCTACACCATCAACAGCACCAATGCATCCCTGTGTGATGGTATGAATTGTTTTTGGCCACTTATTACTGTGATTTTCCCTTTGCAGGCTGATGTGCCACGCTGTAACGTTCCTTCATTAATACACTCTTCCCCTGAATGCCTTTCCCAGATATTGATGAATGTGCAGCAAATGCATCAACCTGCCAACAGATCTGCAACAACACCATTGGCAGCTTCATCTGCAGCTGTGAATCTGGCTACACCATCAACAGCACCAATGCATCCCTGTGTGATGGTATGAATTGTTTTTGCCCACTTAATACTGTGATTTTCCCTTTGCAGGCTGATGTGCCACGCTGTAACGTTCCTTCATTAACACACTCTTCCCCTGAATTCCTTTCCCAGATATTGATGAATGTGCAGCAAATGCATCAACCTGCCAACAGATCTGCAACAACACCATTGGCAGCTTCATCTGCAGCTGTGAATCTGGCTACACCATTAACATCACCAATGCATCTCTGTGTGATGGTATGAATTGTTTTTGCCTATTTGTATGCTGTGATTTCTCGTTTGGAGACAGGTGTAACATGCTGCAACACTCCATAATTCCCACACAAATTCCTATGTAATGGTATGAATACCCAGTGCACATTAATTTCTTGTTTGGTTCCCAAAGAATCAATTGCACTCAGTAAATATTCAAGTGTTTGACATTGAAGAGATTCCTATTGTGATGAGCATCTTCACTTCCTTTCCCAGATATTGATGAATGTGCAACAAATGCATCATCCTGCCAACAAATCTGCAACAACACCATTGGCAGCTTCATCTGCAGCTGTGAATCTGGCTACACCATCAACAGCACCAATGCATCCCTGTGTGATGGTATGAATTATTTGTGCCCACTTATTACTGTGATTTTCCCTTTGCAGGCTGATGTTCCACTCTGTAACGTTCCTTCATTAATACACTCTTCCCCTGAATTCCTTTCCCAGATATTGATGAATGTGCAGCAAATGCATCAACCTGCCAACAGATCTGCAACAACACCATTGGCAGCTTCATCTGCAGCTGTGAATCTGGCTACACCATCAACAGCACCAATGCATCCCTGTGTGATGGTATGAATTGTTTTTGCCCATTCGTATGCTGTGATTTCCCGTTTGGAGACAGTTGTAACATGCTGCAACACTCCATAATTCCCACACACATTCCTATGTAATGGTATGAATACCTAGTGCACATTAATTTGTTCTTTGGTTCCCAAAGAATCAATTGCACTCAGTAAATATTACATTTTGTGGCAATGATGAGAATCCTATTGTGATGAGCATCTTCACTTCCTTTCCCAGATATTGATGAATGTGCAACAAATGCATCATCCTGCCAACAAATCTGCAACAACACCGTTGGTAGCTTCAACTGCAGCTGTAAATCTGGCTACACCATCAACAGCACCAATGCATCCCTGTGTGATGGTATGAATTGTTTTTGGCCACTTATTACTGTGATTTTCCCTTTGCAGGCTGATGTGCCACGCTGTAACGTTCCTTCATTAATACACTCTTCCCCTGAATGCCTTTCCCAGATATTGATGAATGTGCAGCAAATGCATCAACCTGCCAACAGATCTGCAACAACACCATTGGCAGCTTCATCTGCAGCTGTGAATCTGGCTACACCATCAACATCACCAATGCATCTCTGTGTGATGGTATGAATTGTTTTTGCCCATTCGTATGCTGTGATTTCCGTTTGGAGACAGTTGTAACATGCTGCAACACTCCATAATTCCCCCACACATTCCTATGTAATGGTATGAATACCTAGTGCACATTAATTTGTTCTTTGGTTCCCAAAGAATCAATTGCACTCAGTAAATATTACATTTTGTGGCAATGATGAGAATCCTATTGTGATGAGCATCTTCACTTCCTTTCCCAGATATTGATGAATGTGCAACAAATGCATCATCCTGCCAACAAATCTGCAACAACACCGTTGGTAGCTTCAACTGCAGCTGTAAATCTGGCTACACCATCAACATCACCAATGCATCCCTGTGTGATGGTATGAGATATTCCCATATACTTCACTGTACATTAAATGATGACATTTTCTACCTTTATATAAAATACTAGAGCAGATTATTCATTAGAAGGGGAGGGACAGAATAGTGTTGATGTTCAGAGGGATTCGGGTGTCTTTGTACACCGGTCCCAAAAAGTTAGTTTGCAGGTAGGTACAGCAAACAGTTAGGAAGGCTAACGGTATGTTGGCATTCATTCTAAATGGGTTAGAAAATCAGAGTAGGGAAGTCTTGCTGCAGCTGTATAGGACTCTGGTGAGACCGTACCTGGAATACTGTGTCCTGTTTTGGTCGCCTTATTTAAGAAAGGATGTGCTCTAATTAAATATTCAATTATTGAGCGTGAGAAACACTCCAATTGTAATGAGCATCTTCAATTCTTTTCTCAGATAATGATGAATGTGCAACAAATACATCATCCTGCCAACAAATCTGCAACAACACCATTGGCAGCTTCATCTGCAGCTGTGAATCTGGCTACACCATCAACAGCACCAATGCATCCCTGTGTGATGGTATGAATTGTCTTTGCCCATTCGTATGCTCTGATTTCCCATTTGGAGACAGGTGTAAGATGCTACAACACTCCATAATTCCCACATACATTCCTATGTAATGGTATGAATACCCAGTGCACGTTAATTTGTACTTTGGTTCCCAAAGAATCAATTGTACTGAATAAATATTCAATTTTTTGACATTGAAGAGATTCCTATTGTGATGAGCATCTTCACTTCCTTTCCCAGATATTGATGAATGTGCAACAAATGCATCATCTTGCCAACAAATCTGCAACAACACCATTGGCAGCTTCATTTGCAGCTGTGAATCTAGCTACACCATCAACAGCACCAATGCATCCCTGTGTGATGGTATGAATTATGTGTGCCAACTTACTTACTGTGGTTTTCCCTTTGCAGGCAGATATGCCATGCTGTAACATTCCTTCATTCACAAACTCTTCCCCTAAATTCCTTTTCCAGATATTGATGAATGTGCAACAAATGCATCATCCTGCCAACAAATCTGCAACAACACCATTGGTAGCTTCAACTGCAGCTGTGAATCTGGCTACACCATCAACATCACCAATGCATCCCTGTGTGATGGTATGAGATATTCCCAGATACTTCACTGTACATTACATGATGACATTTTCTACCTTTATATAAAACACTGGAGCAAAATATTCATTAGAAGGGGAGGGACTGAATAGTGTTGATGTTCAGAGGGATTCGGGTGTCCTTGTACACCAGTCCCAAAACGTTAGTTCGCAGGTACGTACAGCAAACAGTTAGGAAGGCTAACGGTATGTTGGCATTCATTCTAAATGGGTTAGAAAATCAGAGTAGGGAAGTCTTGCTGCAGCTGTATAGGGCTCTGGTGAGACCGTACCTGGAATACTGTGTCCTGTTTTGGTCGCCTTATTTAAGAAAGGATGTGCTCGAATTAAATATTCAATTATTGAGCGTGAGAAATACTCCTATTGTAGTGAGCATCTTCATGTCTTTTCTCAGATATTGATGAATGTGCAACAAATACATCATCCTGCCAACAAATCTGCAACAACACCATTGGCAGCTACATCTGCAGCTGTGAATCTGGCTACACCATCAACAGCACCAATGCATCCCTGTGTGATGGTATGAATTATTTGTGCCCACTTATTACTGTGATTTTCCCTTTGCAGGCTGATGTTCCACGCTGTAACGTTCCTTCATTAATACACTCTTCCCCTGAATTCCTTTCCCAGATATTGATGAATGTGCAGCAAATGCATCAACCTGCCAACAGATCTGCAACAACACCATTGGCAGCTTCATCTGCAGCTGTGAATCTGGCTACACCATCAACAGCACCAATGCATCCCTGTGTGATGGTATGAATTGTTTTTGCCCACTTAATACTGTGATTTTCCCTTTGCAGGCTGATGTGCCACGCTGTAACGTTCCTTCATTAACACACTCTTCCCCTGAATTCCTTTCCCAGATATTGATGAATGTGCAGCAAATGCATCAACCTGCCAACAGATCTGCAACAACACCATTGGCAGCTTCATCTGCAGCTGTGAATCTGGCTACACCATTAACATCACCAATGCATCTCTGTGTGATGGTATGAATTGTTTTTGCCTATTTGTATGCTGTGATTTCTCGTTTGGAGACAGGTGTAACATGCTGCAACACTCCATAATTCCCACACAAATTCCTATGTAATGGTATGAATACCCAGTGCACATTAATTTCTTGTTTGGTTCCCAAAGAATCAATTGCACTGAGTAAATATTCAAGTGTTTGACTTTGAAGAGATTCCTATTGTGATGAGCATCTTCACTTCCTTTCCCAGATATTGATGAATGTGCAACAAATGCATCATCCTGCCAACAAATCTGCAACAACACCATTGGCAGCTTCATCTGCAGCTGTGAATCTGGCTACACCATCAACAGCACCAATGCATCCCTGTGTGATGGTATGAATTATTTGTGCCCACTTATTACTGTGATTTTCCCTTTGCAGGCTGATGTTCCACTCTGTAACGTTCCTTCATTAATACACTCTTCCCCTGAATTCCTTTCCCAGATATTGATGAATGTGCAGCAAATGCATCAACCTGCCAACAGATCTGCAACAACACCATTGGCAGCTTCATCTGCAGCTGTGAATCTGGCTACACCATCAACAGCACCAATGCATCCCTGTGTGATGGTATGAATTGTTTTTGCCCATTCGTATGCTGTGATTTCCCGTTTGGAGACAGTTGTAACATGCTGCAACACTCCATAATTCCCACACACATTCCTATGTAATGGTATGAATACCTAGTGCACATTAATTTGTTCTTTGGTTCCCAAAGAATCAATTGCACTCAGTAAATATTACATTTTGTGGCAATGATGAGAATCCTATTGTGATGAGCATCTTCACTTCCTTTCCCAGATATTGATGAATGTGCAACAAATGCATCATCCTGCCAACAAATCTGCAACAACACCGTTGGCGGCTTCATCTGCAGCTGTGAATCTGGCTACACCATCAACAGCACCAATGCATCCCTGTGTGATGGTATGAATTGTTTTTGCCCACTTAATACTGTGATTTTCCCTTTGCAGGCTGATGTGCCACGCTGTAACGTTCCTTCATTGACACACTCTTCCCCTGAATTCCTTTCCCAGATATTGATGAATGTGCAGCAAATGCATCAACCTGCCAACAGATCTGCAACAACACCATTGGCAGCTTCATCTGCAGCTGTGAATCTGGCTACACCATTAACATCACCAATGCATCTCTGTGTGATGGTATGAATTGTTTTTGCCTATTTGTATGCTGTGATTTCTCGTTTGGAGACAGGTGTAACATGCTGCAACACTCCATAATTCCCACACACATTCCTATGTAATGGTATGAATACCCAGTGCACATTAATTTCTTGTTTGGTTCCCAAAGAATCAATTGCACTGAGTAAATATTCAAGTGTTTGACATTGAAGAGATTCCTATTGTGATGGGCATCTTCACTTCCTTTCCCAGATATTGATGAATGTGCAACAAATGCATCATCCTGCCAACAAATCTGCAACAACACCATTGGCAGCTTCAACTGCAGCTGTGAATCTGGCTACACCATCAACATCACCAATGCATCCCTGTGTGATGGTATGAGATATTCACATATACTTCACTGTACATTACATGATGACATTTTCTACCTTTATATAAAACAATGGAGCAGATTATTCATTGGAAGGGGAGGGACAGATTAGTATTGATGTTCAGAGGGATTCGCGTGTCCTTGTACACCAGTCCCAAAAGGTATTTCGCAGGTAGGTGCAGCAAGCAGTTAGGAAGGCTAACGGTATGTTGGCATTCATCCTAAATGGGTTAGAAAATCAAAGTAGGGAAGTCTTGCTGCAGCTGTATAGGGCTCTGGTGAGACCGTACCTGGAATACTGTGTCCTGTTTTGGTCGCCTTATTTAAAAAAGGATGTGCTCGAATTAATTATTGAATTATTGAGCGTGAGAAACACTCCAATTGCAATGAGCATCTTCACTTCCTTTCCCAGATATTGATGAATGTGCAACAAATGCATCATCCTGCCAACAAATCTGCAACAACACCATTGGCAGCGTCAACTGCAGCTGTGAATCTCGCTACACCATCAACATCACCAATGCATCCATGTGTGATGGTATGAGATATTCCCATATACTTCACTGTACATTACATGATGACATTTTCTACCTTTATATAAAACACTAGAGCAGATTATTCATTCGAAGGGGAGGGACTGAATCGTGTTGATGTTCAGAGGGATTCGGGTGTCCTTGTACACCAGTCCCAAAAGGTTAGTTTGCAGGTAGGTGCAGCAAGCAGTTAGGAAGGCTAACGGTATGTTGGCATTCATTCTAAACGGGTTAGAAAATCAGCGTAGGGAAGTCTTGCTGCAGCTGTATAGGGCTCTGGTGAGACTGTACATGGAATACTGTGACCTGTTTTGGTCGCCTTATTTAAGAAAGGATGTGCTCGATTTAAATATTGAATTATTGAGCGTGAGAAACACTCCAATTCTAATGAGCATTTTCATGTCTTTTCTCAGATATTGATGAATGTGCAACAAATGCATCATCCTGCCAACAGATCTGCAACAACACCATTGGCAGCTTCATCTGCAGCTGTGAATCTGGCTACACCATCAACAGCACCAATGCATCCCTGTGTGATGGTATGAATTGTTTTTGCCCATTCGTATGCTGTGATTTCCCGTTTGGAGACAGGTGTAACATGCTGCAACACTCCATAATTCCCACACACGTTCCTGTGTAATGGTATGAATACCCAGTGCACATTAATTTGTTCTTTGGTTACCAAAGAATCAATTGCACTGAGTAAATATTCAATTTTTTGACATTGAAGAGATTCCTATTGTGATGAGCATCTTCACTTCCTTTCCCAGATATCGATGAATGTGCAACAAATGCATCATCCTGCCAACAAATCTGCAACAACACCATTGGCAGCTTCATCTGCAGCTGTGAATCTGGCTACACCATCAACAGCACCAATGCATCCCTGTGTGATGGTATGAATTATTTGTGCCCACTTATTACTGTGATTTTCCCTTTGCAGTCTGATGTGCCACGCTGTAACGTTCCTTCATTAACACACTCTTCCCCTGAATTCCTTTCCCAGATATTGATGAATGTGCAGCAAATGCATCAACCTGCCAACAGATCTGCAACAACACCATTGGCAGCTTCATCTGCAGCTGTG
The DNA here is from genome assembly GCA_035084275.1 of Hydrolagus colliei. Classification (NCBI taxonomy): domain Eukaryota; kingdom Metazoa; phylum Chordata; class Chondrichthyes; order Chimaeriformes; family Chimaeridae; genus Hydrolagus; species Hydrolagus colliei. The sequence continues at coordinate 20,961,031 of CM068751.1, read as the reverse complement.
AATCTGGCTACACCATCAACATCACCAATGCATCCCTGTGTGATGGTATGAATTGTTTTTGCCTATTCGTATGCTGTGATTTCCCGTTTGGATACAGGTGTAACATGCTGCAACACTCCATAATTCCCACACACATTCCTATGTAATGGTATGGAATACCCAGTGCACATTAATTTCCTTTTTTGGTTCCCAAAGAATCAATTGCACTGAGTAAATATTCACTTTTTTGACATTGAAGAGATTCCTATTGTGATGAGCATCTTCACTTCCTGTCCCAGATATTGATGAATGTGCAACAAATGCATCATCCTGCCAACAAATCTGCAACAACACCATTGGCAACTACAACTGCAGCTGTGATTTTGGCTACACCATCAACATCACCAATGCATCCCTGTGTGATGGTATGAATTATGTGTGCCCACTTACTTACTGTGGTTTTCCCTTTGCAGACAGATATGCCATGCTGTAACATTCCTTCATTCACACACTCTTCCCCTGAATTCCTTTCCCAGATATTGATGAATGTGCAGCAAATGCATCATCCTGCCAACAAATCTGCAACAACACCATTGGCAGCTTCAACTGCAGCTGTGAATCTGGCTACACCTTCAACATCACCAATGCATCCCTGTGTGATGGTATGAGATATTCCCATATACTTCACTGTACATTACATGATGACATTTTCTACCTTTATATAAAATACTAGAGCACATTATTCATTAGAAGGGGAGGGACTGAATAGTGTTGATGTTCAAAGGGACTCGGGTGTCCTTGTACACCAGTCCCAAAAGGTTAGTTTGCAGGTAGGTGCAGCAAGCATTCAGGAAGGCTAACGGTATGTTGGCATTCATTGCAAACGGGTTAGAAAATCAGAGTAGGGAAGTCTTGCTGCAGCTGTATAGGGCTCTGGTGAGACCGTACATGGAATACTGTGTCCTGTTTTGGTCGCCTTATTCAAGAAAGGATGTGCTCAAATTAAATATTCAATTATTGAGCGTGAGAAGCACTCCAATTGTAATGAGCATCTTCATGTCTTTTCTCAGATATTGATGAATGTGCAACAAATGCATCAACCTGCCAACAAATCTGCAACAACACCATTGGCAGCTTCATCTGCAGCTGTGAATCTGGCTACACCATCAACAGCACCAATGCGTTTCTGTGTGATGGTATGAATTATTTGTGCCCACTTATTACTGTGATTTTCCCTTTGCAGGCTGATGTGCTATGCTGCAACGTTCCTTCATTAACACACTCTTCCCATGAATTCCTTTCCCAGATATTGATGAATGTGCAGCGAATGCATCAACCTGCCAACAGATCTGCAACAACACCATTGGCAGCTTCATCTGCAGCTGTGAATCTGGCTACACCATCAACAGCACCAATGCATCCCTGTGTGATGGTATGAATTGTCTTTGCCCATTCGTATGCTCTGATTTCCCGTTTGGAGACAGGTGTAACATGCTGCAACACTCCATAATTCCCACACACATTCCTAAGTAATGGTATGAATACCCAGTGCACATTACTTTGTTCTTTGGTTCCCAAAGAATCAATTGCACTGAGTAAATATTCAAGTGTTTGACAATTATGAGAATCCTATTGTGATGAGCATCTTCACTTCCTTTCCCAGATATTGATGAATGTGCAACAAATGCATCATCCTGCCAACAAATCTGCAACAACACCGTTGGTAGCTTCAACTGCAGCTGTGAATCTGGCTACACTATCAACAGCACCAATGCATCCCTGTGTGATGGTATGAGATATTCCCATATACTTCACTGTACATTACGAGATGATATTTTCTACCTTTACATAAAACACTAGAGCAGATTATTCATTAGAAGGGGAGGGACTGAATAGTTTTGATGTTCAGAGGGATTTGCGTGTCCTTGTAAACCATTCCCAAAAAGTTAATTTGCAGGTAGGTGCAGCAAGCAGTTAGGAAGGCTAACGGTATGTTGGCATTCATTCCAAATGGGTTAGAAAATCAGAGTAGGGAAGTCTTGCTGCAGCTATATAGGGCTCTGGTGAGACTGTAGCTGGAATACTGTGTCCTGTTTTGATCGCCTTATTTAAGAAAGGATGTGCTCAAATTAAATATTCAATTGTTGAGCGTGAGAAACACTCCAATTGTAATGAGCATCTTCATGTCTTTTCTCAGGTATTGATGAATGTGCAGCAAATGCATCATCCTGCCAACAAATCTGCAACAACACCATCGGCAGCTTCATCTGCAGCTGTGAATCTGGCTACACCATCAACAGGACCAATGCATCCCTATGTGATGGTATGTACTATTAATGCCTATTGAGTTGGCATTTTTTCTCAGTTGCAGACAACAACAACAACAACAACAAAATACACTTGTAAAGCACCTTTCTGGTTGGGATGACATCTGGAAGCATCAGCCAGTCAGGGTCTCAGACATGAGCTGGGGTCAGTATCCGGGAGGGTGGATGGAATGAAGGGAAGGTGTGTGACCTTTGGGACCGTCAAATAGCAGCGTCTTGAGGAGGCAGTTGAAGGTGACTTGTGAGGGTGTGAGCTGGGGGTGTGTGGAATGGAATTGTAGACATTGGAGCAGAGTGGCTGAAAGCTAACGCACGAATGGTGGGGTGGGTGGGTCGGGAGACATGGAAAAAGCTGAAGCCCACTGAGTGTAGGTTGTGGCAAATTGATAGGGACTCAGGAGGTCACAGTTCTAGGGTGCGACAAGGCAATGGAGGGCTTTAAAGACAGATAAAATAACCATTAATAATCCTTAATTGATACATTCCCTATTAAATTACTTTCCCAGACATTGATGAATGTGCAACAAATGCATCAACCTGCCAACAAATCTGCCACAACACCATTGGCAGCTTCATCTGCAGCTGTGAATCTGGCTACACCATCAACAGCACCAATGCATCCCTGTGTGATGGTATGTACTATTAATGCCGATCCAATATTTAGTAATATATCATGCAAGAATAATTGATTATAACTTAACGTGAGAAAATCAATAGCAATGAGTAAATAGTCAATATTCTGACACTGTGGCCATTGCGAACGTGATGAGAATTTTGCATCTTTTCCCAGATATTAATGAATGTGCAGCAAATGCATCGCCCTGCCAACAAATCTGCAAGAACACCATTGGCAGCTACAGCTGCAGCTGCACATCTGGCTACACCATCAATAGCACCAATGCATCCCTCTGTGATGGTAAAAGATATTCCTCTACACTTCACTTTACATGTGTTAGTATCCAGGGGGACTTGGGTGTCCTTGTACACCAAACACAGAAAGTTTGTATGCAGGTGCAGCAGGCAATTAGGAAGGCTGACAGTATGTTAACTTTCATTATGAAACGTTTAGGTTATAAGAGCAGGGAAGTCTTGCTGCAGCTGTATAGGGCCCTGGTGAGACAGCACCTGGAATATTGTGGCAGGTTTGATCTCTCCTTATTTAAGAAAGGATGTACTTGCCTTGGAGGGAGTGCAGTGTAGGTTTACTAGGTTAGTACCTGGAATGAGGGGGATGAGTTATGATGATAGGTTGATTAATTTGGGCCTATATTCTCTGGAATATAGAAGAATTTAAGTGGATCTGATAGAAACCTTTCAGATTATTAAGGGGAATGACAAAGTAGATAGTGAGAGAATGTTTCCCCTGATTGGAGAAACTAAAACCAGGGGTCACAGTCTTGAAGTTAGGGTGTCAGCCCTTTGACACTGAGGTGAGAAAAAACTTCTTCACTGAGACGGTAATGAATGTATGGAATTCTTTACCCCAAAGGGTTGTTGATGCTCAGTCCTTGTTCATATTCAATACTGAGTCGGATAGATTTCTCATTAATAAAGGAATTAAGGGGTATGGGGATAAGGCAGGTAGCTGGAGTTAGAGTAGAATATCAGCCATGATAGAATGGAGGGGCAGGCTTGATGGACTGAATGGCCTACTCCTGCTCCTACTTCTTGTGTTCTTATTATGTTATGACATTCTCTACATTTACATCGTTCAAACGCTCTCACATGATGTTTTACCCAACATTGAATAACATCATGGAAAAGAATTGATTATAAATCACCCAGAGCAAATCAATTGCATTGAGTTATTATCTGATTTTCATTGCCATTGCTATGAGAATTTTGCATCTTTTCTCAGACATTGATGAATGTGCAAGAAGTACATCATCCTGCCAACAAATCTGCAACAACACCATTGGCAGCTACAGCTGCAGCTGTGAATCGGGCTACACCATCAACAGCACCAATGCATCCCTGTGTGATGGTATGAATTATGTGTGCCCACTTACTTACTGTGGTTTTCCCTTTGCAGGCAGATATGCCACGCTGTAATGTTCCGTCATTCACACACTCTTCCCCCGAATTCCTTTCCCAGATATTGATGAATGTGCAGCAAATGCATCAACCTGCCAACAAATCTGCAACAACACCATTGGCAGCTTCAACTGCAGCTGTGAATCTGGCTACACCATCAACAGCATCAATGCATCCCTGTGTGATGGTATGAATTATTGATGCTAGTTAAATTGTTCCAAATTTCCCTTATATTATGTTGCATGCTCTCACGTTTCTTCATTGACACGACACATTGCCAAATGTTTAAAACAGTTTTTTTTTAAGTAGATAAGTAGTGGGACTGATCCCAAGCAGAGAAACTGGTTGTTTCACCGAGTAGTGGGAAGAGGAAGGGGAGTGTTCCTCTTGACCAGAAGTTGGGTGGGCAGGGGTTCGATGCAGGAGGTGATGGTGGGGGGAAAGGGTGGAGGGAGAGATGGGCCAAAGGAGTGTGTGGTGGGTGCTGTGGTAGGAGAAGGTGATGAAGAAGGTACAAGGAGAGAGAACAGATCTAACAACACATCACTTTATATGTACAGCGCACTTAGAGAAGCCGAGTTTAGGGAGCTCAAGTTACCACGTTTAGGCCCAAAACCCAGAAACAATTTTGCTGCTGCTCGAGACAACATAATTCAGTAAAAGCTTGTTTATCCGGCACCCAACCAACCGGGAACGCTCAACTCCCAACTGGTACCTCCAAATACAATTCATCATTCCAGCAAACGGCTCTCATACAGGAGCCATCCGAGACACTCGCGAGTATGCTCACTTTGCGCATGTGTGCACATGCGCACTTATTAAACTGGAACGTTGGAATTTTTATTTGACCGATCATTTTACCAAATGTGCTGGAATGCTTTATTGGTAAGTATCCATACAATATCCTGTTATTATTTAGTCTATTATTAACATGGTATGCTTTAAAATAAGTCATTTTTTTGTGTAGGATTTTGGGCAACTTGCCGCTTATAAAATTAACCGGCAGGTCCCGGGGGTGCCGGATAAACAAGCTTTTACTGTAATGAGTTGCAACAAGCTAATATTAAATCTAAAGCATAAATATTTTCTGAAACTTAATGATTGTTAAGTGAATTATTATGGACACCTTGAGTAGAACAATAATAAAATTATACTTGTATAGCACCTTTCACGTCAGGAGGGCGTCAAACATTAGAAACCAAAATACCACTGATCGATTAATTCAGATGATTGCTGTATAAATGGGACATTGCATATTCTGGTTTTATTTGCACTTGTCAATCAAGCAGTATTTTATCAATCTTTAAATGTGCAATAATGGTTTTCTTTGTGGAAACAGGTGACTGATGCTAAACTGAAGGGAAGTGGGGGAGGTGGGGGTAATTAGGAGTTGCCGATGGGACCATCGAAGAGGAGAATCTTGAGGCGGGAATTGAAGGAGGCCAGGGAGGCAAAAAAACAACCCAAAAAACATTGGTGGCGACAATGTGTAGGCAATGGGAGAGGCAGGAGTCAAACCAGGCGAGGGCAGATCCGCGGAGATTGGGGAGGGAGGAGAGGCAGTGTAGGACGATGGAATGATCGATAGCGTCGAAGGCATATTAGCCAAATACTGTATCAAAGAGCTGCTTTGAATAGTGTTTGGATCCTGGGACCATCACCACAGTGGTGATGGTCCCAGCAAAGGTCATCCACTCATCTGCATTGTTTACTATTTGGTAATACTGTACTATAAATGTCATTTTGTTGTTGTATTGGTACTAATCACTTGTTACGTTATTCACAGAGCTGAACACAATCACTTTAAGAATCACTGTTGAGGGTGCGAAGATCACCCCGGAGATCAAACAGAAGGTACCCTATGGAAAACCTCCCAACTAATTTGGTTGCATTTGTGTGTTAATCACTGACATTTAAGAAATATAAAAACTAAGTATTAGTTCCAGGGTATCAATTTACAGTTGTTTCTCCAAAGTAGCCATACATCAAGGATTAAGTGTTGGCAGGTTCTTGGCATGGGATCAAAGATTTATACAGCCCAGAAGGCGGCCATTTGGTTCATTGTGTCTACATTGGCTGTTTTAAAAGAACTATCCAAATCAATCCCACACTCCACCCTCTCCCCATAGCCCTGCAAACTTATCCTCCCTGAAATAATTATCTAATTCTCTCTTACTGTGATCATAGGGAGGGAGCAAGGCTAAAGCATTGAGCTCCAAAGCTTGGGGGGCAGAGAGGCTGAAAGCCCGGCCGCCGATGGTTGGGTGGGTCGGGCAGGAGACATAGAGCAGGCCGGAGCCCGCTGAACGGAGGGAAAGGACAGGGGGTCAGCAGGTCAGAGAGTTGGGAGGGGGCAAGGCTGTGGAGAGCCTTGAAAGTAAGGACGAGGATGTTGAATTTGATCCTCTGGGGGATAGGGAGTCAGTGGAGCCGGGTGAGGGTGGGGATGAGGGTGATCACAGATCCTGGGGCAGGAGATGACATGAGGTGTAGAGTTTGGGATATGTTGTGCATAAATGTGTATAAATCTATGGACAGTGGAACATGTTAATCACATTGATATTGTGTTTCTTTTGACCAGCTGAAGGAAACAGTGGAAATGTATATACAACCCTTGAGAAAAGCAAACAATAACAGATAATTGACAGAAGACAGCGGATCAGAGATCTTGATGTACCGGTATACTTCATTGTCTTAACCTACAAGACACTCAAGAAAATATTATTTTGTTAGGTAAAATCATGTCATATTAAATTAGACTCATTTTATCTTACCTCTGCTGCATAAGGACTAATCATATTATCAATTTATTCATATTAATGTAACTGCCACTTTCTTATAACCATGCTTCATCGATTATCCATATCAAACTGTAATGAGTACTGGCACTGTTATTTAAGTTACTGCTAACAGTTCTAACCGCTCACTTGATATGATTTACACTCAGTGTTTCACAGTGGTTTGAATTTTTTTTTAAAAAAGAGACTCAGTTTTAGCTTATAAGACAATTTTATCTTAAGATCTAATATTGTACAGATATTTGGGAAAATTTGTTGATTTCAATCTTAAGATGTAAGTGGTTATTAAAAAAAAATTGGGATAGCAGTCTCCAAATTAATGTTGAATTTAAGAATTTTGCACATATCGGCACAATTTTACATTTAGGATGAAATTGTAATACAGACAAATTCTTGATGAAATTTCACAGCTATTTAGCATGGGAATGTATCTTACTTTTCGAAATGAGACATATTTACAAATAAGTAGTGCCAGGATTGGATCAATACTCAACTGGAAATAGCAAGGTGCTGTATTGGATATAAGATTGTCTTACCCTCAATATAACAGATCATAACATAAAATCCTGGTGATAGGGTGGAGAGAAAGGAGGGGATTTGGGGTGTCTGAACGGACCGTCGAAGAGACAAGCAGGGTGAACCTTGGGCTAATTTCCTTACCCCACTTGCTTAATAATAATCCCTTGTTTGAGGGACTCCGCTGTGTGCAATTGGCTGTCGCGTTCCGTCCGCACAGTCAATTCACTTTGCAGTATATTCTGCAAAGCGATTTGAGAAGCCAAGAGGACGTGAAAGTGCTACATCAAATGCAAGGATTATTATATATTATTATATAGCCCTATAGAAGGACATTTTAATGGAAATGTATCAGAAATACAGAGCCAGGGTAGAGGCATTAAATAAATTGGGGATAAATCTAATTTAAATAATTTCTAGAAGCAATAGAAACATAAATAAAATATTCTAGAGGATTGAAACGTTTTTAAAAAGCCCATGTCCAGTGTGGTTTTCTATGCAAAGAAGAAAATAAAGGATAATTTGAATATATGTGATAGAGCAGCTACTTTTTTAAAAACAAGTTTATATACAGTTTCCTTTCAATTTCTGTTATAAATAGTGATTTGTGCTAATAATATATTTCATGTTTTATTAATCCTCCATTTTTGCATATACATAGAGTCACTGTGCTTCACAGCAAAATCCTGGGAAGCGCTAATGAGCCATTGACAATGTGATGAGGTGGGAAATTGAAGTTTTTAAAAAATTATTTAATGTGGTTTTACAATATCAGGCAGAAGCCTTTACTGTACAGCAGCTCATCAGTACTCCGAAGCTTGATTTATATTAACACACTGAATGTTAGAATGTCTGGGGTCACTACTGGATGATATCTTGACGCAGCACTCATTGAAAATTAAGTACTGTATACAAAATGCTTTAACAAATTAACTGTGTGAAAGCAAAAGTCATTTCCAGAGTAGGTACGGACAACTGCACTTGCAGTATTTCACTTGTGTCACTAGAGGGTATATCGCTCATTCATAATCACAAGGGTGTCTTGTCCAAATTCTCCGCCTTTGCAATCAATCCGATAGAGTGGGTGGGTGCTGCTTTACGCACTGATTCTTGGCTTCTTATCCCTGTGTCAAACCTCGGTCAAAGAACAAGCCAAGGCTATAAGTGTGTACACGTGAACTGTCATTGAGGACATCTGTTTTGAAACAACCGGAAGCCATTTTGCTGTAACATCTGAGAAAACCAGGTTGCGTTGTTGTGAATCTCTACTTCACGTTACACAACATTGCAACAGATACATTCCAAATCCTGCCAAAAAGGATGAATATAAAGGCTAGTGGCACAAGTGGGAGTGGGGGCATGCATGAAAACTGCCTTGATACTAAAGTATAACAACAATTCAATGGAGGAACAGAGAGAGCTGGGGAAACTCAACAGGTCAGGCAGCATCTATGGAGAACGGAAAGTCAGTCAACGTTTCGGGTTCCACGACCCTTCGTCAGATGAAAACGTTGACTCACTTTCCTTTCTCTATAGATGCTGCCTGACCTGCTGAACTTTCCCAGCTCTCTCTGCTTTCATTTCAGATTTCCAGCATCTGAAGTATTTTGTGTTTCGTGCAATTCAATAGGCGTGGCTCAATGACAATATCTGATCAGCAATACCTGAACCATTGAGTAACCATTGTAAGTGAATGGCTGTTGTTTGTTGGCCAATTACTTAAAGATTGTGTAAGGTTGCTTTTAATGCTATTTCCCGCTCCTGGTTAACTTGGTTCAGAATATTCATTTGTGACTGAATGTACTGGAAGAGAAATGCTTGAACAGTGAACAACAACAAAATTACATTTGTAAAGCGCCTTCCACATTGAGAGGTCATCCAAAGGTGCTCAGCCGTCGCGGATCAGTCAAACGCACAAATATAATTTAAAACTGTGTCAAACAATAAATCATATTTAAATATATACTTGCCTACCTTGTGCCTACCAACATATTCTTTTCTTGACTCAAAGGCCAGTTACTTTTCCTCAGTGATTCTATATATCTTTGCATGTGATACAGCAGCTTTTCACATCTTATCCACGTCTCAAAGCGCTTCACAGAATATACTGTAAAGTGAAGTGACTGTATATATATATTTGTGGGCGAAATGCAGCCAATTGCGCACAGCAGCGTCCCCCCCACACACACAGTCGTGGATTGAAATGACCAAATTAATAATTCTGTTTTTTTTGGAAGGATTATTATTAGGCGTGTGTGTGGAGTAAGGAAACTTGCCCAAAGTTTCGCCCTGAACTGCCAGGATTCGAACACAGGTCTCACACTTATAAGGCGAGCGCTCTAACCACTGAGCTACAGAGACTCCGCAATGTAGGGATATCAAGTGAGATGGCAAAGATATTTAGGGGGAGGAGAGTGGACAATGGCCTCTCCCGTCGATTGGCAATTGCTTTTCCTGGGTGCAGTAATCCTTTAAAAGAAATTGGGGATTGGATGCTCAATCAACGCTGGACGACAGCCACGTACAATTGGCTTCTTGAATTTCATAATTATCTATGATTGCTTTGAGATATTTTTCAATATTAATCGTGTAGAATTTTTTTTAGTTATTTATGGTAGTCTTTAAAAAAAAGCTAGTTTCATTTTCACAAGAAACAGGAAAAACCAACCACATATCACGTTTCGCAACTTTCTGCTTTATTGTTCCCTTTTCTAAATGGCTAAATGACTTTTCTAAAACACGCTTTCCCAGTCTTCCTGGTTCCATCATCCATAGGCAGCAGTTCCATTTGTTAAGTATATTGAAGACCTTAGTGATTCACTCTGCTGGTATGAAATAGAGCAGATCAGAGAATGTGTGAGGATCAATCAAATGATGATTAATAGTGACCTTTTCATTACAAAATATGTACAGAATTTGTGTACAGTTTTACTGCTGAGTTTTACTTTATAAAAAAAAACTTTCACAGCCTCAGCAATAGCTACAGATAACTTGGTGACCTTTCAATGGGTAGAAAGTATTTGATGAATTTGCTATTATCATAAACTTTGCCAGAAACCAATGTTAAATATAGATCATCAAAATGCCATGATTGCACAAGTTTGTACACAGGTAGAGTCTGTTCATCAAGTCTAAACTGGTAAAAACCAATTAAAGAGCTGAAATCTTAACTAGAGTAAATATCGCCTTTGAATGCTCACAGATATTTTTGTAACTGCCAGAACCAGCCTGTCTTTGTTTGACTGCCCAAATTGACGGTGAGATGGCATAGGATGCAATAAATCTAGAATGATAAATGGGATGTGACACCAAGTTGCCACTTCAAAGACTCTGCCGCAAACTATGACTACTGAGTATCAAAGGTAAGACAAGGGCATGGATTCTGAATTGGCTGAAGGGAAGAAAGCGGAGGTTTTTTTTGCTAGGTGAGCAAGTGGATCTGTCTATACTGGGACACCTCCTGTTCTTCGTATATATTACTATAGAGGAATGGGAGGTTGGAAGATGGGGTTGGTAGCTGGAGAGTAAGGATGGGTCCAGCGAAGGTTGACAACCAAGTTGGGGGTAGGGATTGGGGGTGATTGTGCAACCAGAGGAGACAGCAATGGTCCCACACACAAAAACAGCTTGAAAGGGTAAATACATTGGGCCAATAACTGGCAAGTGAAGATTAAAGATAAATGTAAAGTATTACATGTAGAAAACATGAACAGAAAACACATGGACTCAAGGGATGGACTGAAGTTTGAAGCTGAAACAGATCTATGGATATCAGTTGACTTGTCAAACAATAAGAGGCAGCAATAAATAAGGCAAACAGTGTGTGGCATTATATTGCGAAATCAGTTACATTTAGATTCCCAAGACATTACTCTCAGGCCTACACTGGTCTAGTCAGACATTGCCCTCAATGCTGCAGACAGTTCTGATCACTGCAACACAATGGGTTGTCTAGCAGCCTGAAGATTACCTGGGACTTCTGGATGGCTGATAAGAACATAAGAATTAGGAGTAGGAGTAGGCCATTTGGCCCCTCGAGCCTGCCCCGCCATTCAATAAGATCATGGCTGATCTATTCTAACTCCACCTGCCCGCCTTATCCCATATCCCTTAATCCCTTTATCCACAAACAGTCTATCAATCTCAGTCTTGAGTGTGTTCAAGGACTGACTGAGCATCTACAGATGATGGATGTTCTGATTCACACTATCTACTGTTGCCACTGAACCAGTGGTGGGTCAGAGACGAGACACAGGGCCCCTGAACACTCGCCCGAGTCGAGATCAAGTCCGTGTTCAAACAGTTTTCAGTTTTTTTCTTGATTGATTATTTATTGATTGATGGAACACAGGAATTAAGAAATAGTTAATCACAATTGTGTTGGCCACCACTGCTACCCCTGATGTTCACTTCCCGCACACTGAGTATATTCTTGTGCCATTGTTAAATGTTCAAGTGCCAGCCTACACCCTGTGTAAATAACTGCTGTGGCAGTTTTCCCTCTTGGCTGTAACGGCTAGTTATTTTTATTTATTTTTAATGATCTTTAACAAGGTCTTAATTTAGCTATTTTTCCCCTCTATTACAGTATTTATTTTATACATTAGTTTAAGTGCATCAGGAATTTGAGAAGGAGCAATCTGCTGTCATTCCATCCAGTTTGTGTACATTGATCAATCAGCAACAAGGACAATTTTGGAGTCACTATCCTATACAATAATAATAACAATAATAATAATAATCCTTACATTTTATATAGCGCTTTTCACATCTTATCCACATCTCAAAGTGCTTCACAGAATATACTGTAAAGTGAATTGACTGTATATTTGTGGGCGAAACGCGGCAGCCGATTGCGCACAGCAGCGTCCCCCCCCCCACAAACAGTCGTGGATTGAAAATGACCAATTTTTATTATTGTGGTTTTTGTTTTGGACGGATTATTATTAGGTGAGTGTGTGTGTGGAGTAAGGAAACTTGCCTAGGGTTTGGCTCTGACCTGCCTGGATTCGAACACAGGTCTCACGCCTGTAATTTGAGTGCTCTAACCACTGAGCTACAGGATCTCTACGCAGTATCAACAGAAAACAAAACCTATTCGTGAGCCAATTGACCTATTACGCTGGTAAATATAAGTGATGTTCTCATCTCCGCTTCTTTCTCAACACTCTTTGTCTTTCACCATTGCAGAAATAGCTGGACATACCTGTTGGGCAGGTTTATTAGAGACGCAAAAATGCGTTTTGATGAAGACCAATTACAAAAGATTAGCATTCCAGATGGAGAAATACAACCGAGGACTAACACGCACCTCCCACCCCTACCCCACACCACCCCACCTTCCATCACCAGATGTTTCTCTTCATTTAGAAACCCTATAGGCCTGAAAATGAAACAAATTCTTTGCTTCAACGTATGGATGCAGTGTTTGGAGAAATAACACGCATGGCTTTTAGCTAGTCAGTGAAAAGAGAGTAACTGCATTTTTAAAAAATCCAATTCATTTCCCCTGCACTTTTGCAGGGGAAAATAATATACAGTATTAATATTTTAGAAATCAATCTGAATGGTTTAGGTCGTGAGATCTCCGTGGTCCACAAAATATATCCGATATAGATGAACTGTTTTTGTCTCTTATTTCTTTACAAGACAAGAATATAGTTACCATATGGTAATTCATGAAGCCTACATGAAGCATAAGGAATATCAATTATAGATTGATTTAGAAAAATGACTCACTGGTTTATGAAATAATTACCCTCTGACCTACTAAAATTTATTCAATTTTACATTGTATATTTTGATTTATTTTTTACAATAACAACATCAACAAATTACATTTGTGTAGCAGCTTTCACGTCAGGTTGAGATATTGTTTAATGCCTGCCAGCTGGCCGTCCTCCAATATTTTCTAAATGCTGTGATTTCACTTTTAAAGGGGTTTAAAAAGTAAACCCAGACCAAATACTGTATTTGAAAATGCACTAAGACAAAAGAGGAAATAGGTTAGAAGGTGCTGAAAAGGGCAACAACTTCACAATAGATACTGTAAAGTTTACCAACCCACAACACTGGCGTATTATTTTATTCTGATGCCCCGACACTGGACTAATTTAAAACATTACTCGATGCTGTGATGTAAGGACAGTCTGGGTGGATTTCTTGGTCATTTAAGTCGCTCTGCAAATGTAATTTTGTTGTTGATATTGTTGCTGCAGCAGGAAGAATCAATATTAACTGTTACAATATTTTTTTAGATGCCTATTTTCTTTTCTTTCCTTATTATTATTTTATTATTGCAGTGGTAGGGAAACTTCTTGAGTCCTTAATTAAAGACGTCATTATGGGATACCTGGAAAACCACAAAACGATTAGGCAGAGTCAACATGGCTTTACAAAAGGGAAGCCATGCTTGACTAATCTTTTAGAGGTTTTTTTTGATTTTTTGTACTTGTACACCAGTCTCAAAAAGTTAGTTTGCAGGTGCAGCGGGCAACTAAGAAGGTGAACGGCATGCTAGCGTTCATTTCAAAAGGAAATTAAAACAGTTTAGAGTACAAGAGTAGTTAGTACTTGCTGCAACTGTATAGGGCGCTGGTGAGACCGCACCTAGAGTATTGTGGTCTCATTTAAAAAAGGACATACTTGCCTTAGAGGGGGGGGGGGGGGGGGGGGGGGCAGCGTAGATTCACTAGGTTAGTTCCTGGGATGAGGAGACTGACCTAAGAGGACAGGTTGAATAAACTAGGGCTGTATTCTCTAGAGTACAGAAGAATTAGGGTGGATCTTATTGAAACATATAAGATTCTTAAAGGGCTAGATAAAGTAGACACTGAGGGACTGTTTCCCCTGGTAGGAGAATCTATAACCAGGGGTCACAGTCTTAAAATGAAGGGTCAGCCTTTTAGAACAGAGTTGAGGAAACATTTCTTCACCCAGAGGGTAGTGAATTTATGGAATTCACTACCCCAGAAGGCTGGAGATGCTCAGTCCCTGAACATTTTCAAGGCTGAGACTGATAGATTTAAAAAAATAGAGGGATTAGGGGATATGGGGATAGGGCAGGTAATCAGAGGTAGGTGAGAAGACCAGCCCTGATCTTATTGAATGGCGGAGCAGGCTCAAGGGGCCGATTGGCCTACTCCTGCTCCTAATTCTTATGGTCCTATTTATTTTTTACTGTCTATTCTACTTTTTTGTGATCGAAAAGCAATCTGACTGCTGCTCTGTATCATATTACGCAGTGTAATGCATAATATGTGTATCAGCCTGGCGCAGTGGTAGCAGTCTTGCCTCTGTCAGATAGTTGTGGATTCAAATCCCACACTGGACTTGAATTCATACAATCTAAGATGGCATTCCAACGCATCGCCAATAAAACACTTGCTGAGCAAAAAAACCTTTTGACAAAAGATCGGGAAAAGTTCAAATTTAGGGATCCGAAATCATGCGTGTACTATGCAAACGCCCTGCTTGTCAGACTTCCCAACTCCTCCCGATGTGTATAATTTTGTTGTTGTTGGAACTCAGTTCTGAATAATAATAATCATAATAATCCTTGCATTTAATATAGGGCTTTTCACGTCTTCTAACCGTCTCAAAGCGCTTCACAGAATATACCGTAACGTGAAGTGACTGTATATTTGTGGGCAAAACGCAGCAGCCAATTGCGCACAGCAGTGTCCACCACAAACAGTCATGGATTGAAATGACCAATTCGTTGCATTTTTTTTTAGGGATTATTATTAAGTGTGTGGAGGAAGGAACCTTGTCCAAGGTTTCATAAAAGTAACATAAGACTCTTGAGTGGAGTTGTCACTTTTGGATATTTTACACAAGTTTATTGTTAGATATTAACTGACAATGCAAATTAATGCTGACCATCATTGCAAACCAAAGTTATTAAGGGCCAGTGAGTGCCCTTATAAATGAATAAAACTGAAGTGAAACTATTCCTTATTTCAATATTCTTCCTCTAATCTCATAATCACATGCTGTGTAACAACACATATCTCATTCGGAATCTTTTATAAAGAATGGCGCATTATGTCTTATCAATAGGTCGATCTATCCAACGGCATAATGTAATTCAACCAATTCATGGACGCAATATACATACGTGTGCGTTCATAGTGTTGCCATGTTACCATACTTGCTGTTGCTAGGTTGCAAAGTTTATTTTAAAATGCTGGAGCTCCTGGTTTAACTACATACTTTTATTTCCGAGCAGGAAATAAAATGAAGTAGAGCTTCATTATGTCATCCAAACTCTTTATAATAATAATGATAATAATCTTGGCCTTTGATCTGGTGCTTTTCGCATTTTATCAATGTCTCAGAGCGCTTCACAGAATATACTGTAAAGTTAATTGACTGTATATATATATATTTGTGGGCGAAATGCAGCACCCCGCCTCCCCCACAAACAGTCGTGGATTGAAATGACCAATTTTATTATTGTGTTTTTTTTGGATGGATTATATTTAGGCTCGCGCATGTGTGTGTGTGTGTGTGTGTGTGGAGTAAGGAAACTTGCCCAAGGTTTGGCCCTGACCTGCCTGGATTCGAACACAGGTCTCACACTCTCAAGGTGAGTGCTCTAACCACTGAGCTGCAGGAGCTACACTGTGTGCATGTAAGGTTTTCAGGGCCCTGAGAGTGAGGCGGAAACAGCGATATTACGTAGGTGGCGAAGGCAGTGATGGTCATGGGGAGAAAGGACAGTTCAAGGTCAAACAAGACACCCAGGCTCCTGACTGGCTTGGTGAGGGTGGATGTTTACGCTGACTGTGCCTGAGGTGCGGAGATGCTGGCGCAAGCCAATCAAGATGCATTCCGTCTTGCTGACGTTTAGCTGCAGAAAGTTGTCAAACAACAACAACAAAATTGCACTCATAAAGCACATTTCACATCGGGAGGACGTCTCAAAGCGCTCAATAGTCAGTTAGGGACCCGAATGGGGGGAGGGTGGACGGGGGGGTGGGTGTGTAGAGGGGAGGGATAGGGGGAAGGGAAAGGGAAAGGGAAAGGGAAAGGAGAGTGGGAGAGGGGGAAGAGTTAGTGGGGGAGCCGAAGGCCCGGTCTTGAGACCGGCCTTGAAGGAGGAAAGGGAGGAAGCGAGGGGGAGGGGCTGCGGGATGGAGTTGCACAGTGTGGGGGCAGAGAGGCTGAAAGCCCGGCCGCCGATGGTTGGGGGGGTTAGGGTGGTGGATGCGGAAAGGACGAGGAGGAAGAGAGAGCCCTGGTCACAGATGGACAATATGTCAATTGTGACTTTGATCAGAGCAGTTTGATGCTTGCTGCTTACAGCATGGAAACCCAATTGGAGGAGCTCATGGAGGGAGTGGGAGGGAGAGGAAAGAGTGAAGCTGGAAAGCAACAGCTCTTTCAAGGGCCTTGGAAAGAAAAGGGAGGTTGCAGATGGAGGGCAGAGGTGCGTCCAGGGAAGGTTCATTCAGGATGGGGCTTATCATGGCAGTTTTGAGGGGGATGGGAATGGTACCAGATGATGGGGAGAGATTTTTGGTGTTGTTGAGTTGAGGGGGGGTGCGAGGACGTGGAGCTGGGGGGTAAGGAGAGGGTTGGGGATGGGGTCAAGGGTGGAGGTGGTGGACTTCATAGACAATATGCTGGTAATGACAGAGGAGAGGGAGACAGGTTGGAAGGTGTGTAAGGAGAGATGCCTGATAATAGACCCTCAAAAAGTCTTTTACTGCACCGCTGTTTATGGAACGATATTGCGTTGAGTTCCAAGGTCATAGTCATTCTGAACATAATCTATTGATTGCTGCCATTCATAGAATGGCAGCTCCCATGATTGTTTTTAATCTCACTATTTATCCAAATGGGATGTGTTCAAATTACATTTATGAATGAGAACCTGCAGCCACTAATAAACGTCTAACATTAAGCAACCATTTGCACATGCTGCAAGATCAATGTGTATTCCTTTTGTTTCAGCTGTTGGTCTTTAATCTCATAATAGCATACTGTACCTCAAGACTGCGTATGTCAAGATATTTCCTGAATGAATTGCAGTATTCCCAGCAACACAGGTAGCTTTATCTACTTCATATGTCCAATAACATGATCTTAAACACGACACTGGCAAGTTACATGTTGTCATGTAACCATGTGTACTGTTACTAGGTATTAAGGTTTTTTTTTGTTCTATAGATTCTTATAAGGTATTACTGTGTGATACAACTGAACAACGTCAATTGAGGGGGACTGCGACTTCACTCAAGGTTAAAATGAGGAAGAATAATTCAGATTGGATTTTTCTTTAATAACAATAAAAAGCTGAAGGGGAATCTGATGTACAACCGAAAGTATGGATCAATGTAGGGGGTTTTATAGGAGTGGGGGGAATGGGTGGTGGGGTGGGGGTGGTGGGGGTTCAATCAGGTATCTGACATTTGCAGAAACACATCACCACACTTAATGGTACCCAACCCAGATTTCCATATCCACGTGTATGTGGCAAGTATCGAAGTTTCAGTTTAGTTTGGGTACATAAGCATGGTGATGGGTCTATACACAGGTCAGACGGCAGGCTGATCCAGAGAAACAACTCAAGAATCTCACTGACATTCTTTATCACATCTAAGGTTGATTGTTCCAAAACCCTGCACATCAAATGTCCTCTCTGCACAAACTGAAGACCTCCCAGAACTCTGCAGCCCATTTTCTCTCCAACTTCAGGTTCATTGAGCCCATTGCACCCCCGACCCCCACCCCCACCGCAGCCTCACTGGCTCCCTATTCCCTCACAGATAAAATTCAAGGTCCTCGTCCTTGCGCTCAAATTCCTTGCGTTCAGAGACCCCACCCGATCTCTGCAATTTCCAACTCTTTCGATTGCACAACCCTACTGTGCCTGGCCGCACCCTGTGGTTGGTATCATGTTGGATGATCGTGGTGCTGAGAGAGGAAGGGGAGACAGGTTCAAAGATGTGGATGGAGGGATGGCTAGGAGCTTGGGTGCTTTGAGGGGGGAGAGGTGGGGAGGGGATAGTGGCAGCTGAGCGGATCCCCCTCAACTTTGTTCTCAAGAAAGTCCAGCATCCCCTCGTAATTAGCATTGGTGGAGAGGATGGGTAAGTTGTGGGGTGCGGAGGAGCCAGTTGGTAATGGACAGAGAAGAGGAGCCTGGGGTTGCTCTTGGTCTCCAAGATCATCTTGGAGTTAGGACGATTTAGCGGTGGGGCTGTAAGATTTGATAAGTTCCAGCCAGATTTGCCAATGGACTGGATTAAATTGGATTTGAGGCAGGTACATTCGGCAGCACTCATACCTGAGGCTTGAGGGAGCGGAGATGGCTAGTGTACCAGAGTAGGGAGTGGGGGACAGCGGGGGTGGGAGGAAACCAGTCAGAGGGACTTGCGCACCAGTGTTGGGGTGGAGACGCTGGGGAACACGCAGCACGCCAGTGTTTTGGAAAGTGGGGACTTGCAGTTGCATCCATGTATTTTAAACCTCATTTATATTGATTGAAGGCAAAAATAAAACATGGTAATTGCTCTTTCAGTGCCTTGGGATGTCCTCCCAACATGAAAGGCACTCGAGAGATGTCATTTTGTTGTTGTATATAAACAGATATTGGATTACATATTCAAGGTTGTCTATTATGTCTCTTCTATTTTCTATTGTTTGTTTTACTGTCTGCCTTTGTTCACACTGTAGAGCTAAGAACACAAGACATTTTAGATTAGCTAAAAAAATATATATGTACACACACACACACACTATTTTGTAGAAGTTTGCTACATGCATAAGAATATTTTACCTGTATTGCAAAACAAAAAATAAACCATTTCAATTTAAGGATGAGTGGAGGTGTGTGCAGTTTTTATGAGACCTAAACAAGTTCCCCAAGTTCTGAATACATGTTAATATAAAACTTAACAAGGATTTTTGTTCAATATATACTCTTGCAAAACCTGCCAATCATAACTGCCAACATGGCTTTGATATGGGAGAGAAGAATGGGGAGTCGGAATGGGATTGGAAACCCCGCCTTTTTGCCAAGTATCTTACTGAATGGTCTGGTGGAAATAAGTTCAATTCCATTTTATTGTTATCAGGGACTTGCCAAAGCAACACCTGTTCAGCTCCTGATATTCTTTGAAGCTGTTGAAGAAGCTGCAATCTGTTTATCGTGGATTCAAGAAGTCACAAGATGTGGGTTTCTCTCATTATATTGTTTGCCCTCTCCCAAGAACCATGTAGAGCTCAGACCACAGGTAAGGAACTGTTTTTTTAAAGATATATTATTATAGAAAAATGAAGATTTTGACAATTTTTACTCCTATCGGGGATGGGTTTTGGGGATGTAAACTGTTTGTTCTAATGATCACCTTGTCTAGTGGATGATTTGTACTGTAATTGAAAACTGCTCCAAACGTTTATTGGCAATAATTTCCGAGTTCTGCAAATGATTTGAGTGTAACAAGGTGACTTTCAGATAGATCCACTTCCAGTCCTCAACTTTTAAATTGCCTTTCAGGGTTCAGTAACAACAGGTTACATCACATTTAACTTTCAGTTTAAAAAAATCGATCAACACCTCTTAAGATTTGTTGTTTGGAACTGTATGTTGGTTTAAAAGCTGCTGAACAAAATAAACTCATTTATATATTAAAGAAAACTGAAACCCTTTTTCGGTAAATAGGAACTCTATAAATCTGTTACCATTTGTACTTTGTTCATTCTACAGCACATTTTTTCTTGTTTAAGAGTTCACAATTTTTCTTGTTTAAGAAAAATTGAACTGAAAGGATTTAAGTCACCTGGAAATAGGACACAGCCACTGGGGGTGGGAGGGGGGGGGGGCAGCTTGGGGATAGCAATACTGATCAAAATAAAATAAAATAAAACAAAACAATAGAGACCAAAACAAACAAAAAAAAATGGGAAAAATAAATGAATAGAGAAGGATGTGATTTATTCGGGGCAGGGGAACCACACAAAGGTGAAATGGGAACCCAAACAGCCAAGCAAACAAAAAAATGTGTGCGTTGAAGGGGTGAGAGGATGCATACATCATTTGCATGGTAAACCGCATACCAGTCATGGCTGGTCAGGCAGAGAACACTGGAAGAGCAAATTTACTCTCAGAAAGTTGCTTGTCACCCACTCACTTTGCATTTATCATCTCGGTTTTGATTTAAATAAGAACGTTTGCTGGTTTGACTACCATGGCAACTGAGATTAACGAATGCAATCAGTGTTTCACGTGAAGTTGGAAAAAACGTGCGTTCATTAAATATTCATTAAATATTATTGGATCCAAGCTCGAAATCCTAATTTAGAGATGGCAGAGGCTAGATTTCAAATGGTCACGACACACAACAGTCTAAAAGTGTTTGAAGTTGTTTGTCTTTTTGTATAATATTATTATTAAATTATCATAGAATGACAATCATTAAAGCACCAAAGAAAAAATACAGTATAGGCCACTGGAAACCCAAAGCAGAAATACCCCCCAAAAGCTAATTTAATATAATAATAATAATCCTTGCATTTGATATAGCGCTTTCCACATCTTATCATATCTCAAAGCGCTTCACAGAATATACTGTAAAGTGAATTGACTGTATATGTTTGTGTGAGAAATGCGGCAGCTGATTGTACACAGCAGCGTTCCCCCCCACACACACACAAACAGTCGTGGATTAAAAATGACCAACTATTATTGTGGTTTTTTTTGAGGGACAGATTACTATTATCTATGAAATACACGTTTCTAGTGAGAATTTTGCTATGTTTTACAATTACCAAACTGGTTGTTTACTGCATCTGATACCATTACCCCTGCCCCTGGCTCAGTCCCAGGATCCACTACTGTGAAGCGCTCTGAGACGCCACCTGGCACGGAGGGTGCAATATAAATCAAAGTATTGGTGTTGTTGTTGTTGTTGCACTGTATAGTTTATTCTGTAAACTCACAGAAAATTATTGGTACCTGCAATTTACCCAGTGTGGACTCACACCTCTGCTTGTTGGATGACCCAGTGTGACTACCTTTCCGAGAGGTTGGGGACACGAAGAGAAACGTAGACTCCTATAGAGCTGAATTGGCTCCAAATTAACACCCCTTGTGAATGCAATCAAGTATAATCGAGTGAGTCCTCTGTGAAAAAGATTGATCCTCAATAATTTTAGATGCCATGATGATCAAACCAGCAAAACATCTTATTCAAATTGAAACTGAGAGAAAGCCAAGTGACCGGCATTTACTAACTTCTCTGCCCGATGACCGGGAATCACTCTAATTGAGTAAAATCAAGTCTGCAGTCCATTCCCTGGTCCGCAGTAGTCCACAGCTCTGTTGAAGGCTGACCAGGCAGGCTGGCTCATTGGTAGGATTTGGATGGGCAGACCAGTCAACAGAGATATGGATTTTTCTCACTCTCTCTCGCTCCCTTTGTCTGCGTGTGTCTTTGTGTGTATGTGTGTGTATAAGTGGTCTGAGACACCATCTGGTGTGAGGGACGCTATATACTGTACATGCAACACAGGGTTTTTTTTACCCACTGGCAGGGCCAGATTAAGGGATCTAGAGGCACTAAACAGGATTACATTTGGGGGCCCTGTGAACCATCCGCACAAAATATCTGATAGTACCTTTTTAAAAATAGTTTCTTCTGTGACTTCATAGTTGCAAACATGTCAACTGCAGGTTGAAAACTTTGTGTTTGTGTCAAATCATATATCTGTATATCATGTAAATCTGTGCGCGAAACGCGGCAGCCAATTGCTCACAGCAGAATTCCCCACACAAACAGTCAATAATAAATGACCAATTTATTATTGTTTTGACGATTATTGTTTTGACGATTATTTATTATTGACGACGACGACGCTGCTCTGCGCAATTGGCTGCCGCGTTTCACCCACAAACATATATACAGTCAATTCACTGTACAGTGTATTCTGTGAAGCGCTTTGAGACGTAGATAAGATGTGAAAAGCCGCGATATCAAACGCAAGGATTATTATTATTATTATAAGGGAAATTCCACTCATTCATGTCATGATTGCACAGTACAGTGATGCTCTATCCAACTGACAGCTGTGTAAAGTATAAGGCTGCAAATATCTCTCCATGGATTCTAAGACAATTTTGTGGACTTTTAACCTTCGACTTGTAAATAATTTACATATTTGGATATTTCCTACTGCAAGAAAAATACAACAATCTTGGGGGACGGTGCTTGTGAGAGGAAGGTGGGCAGGGGTGGGGGGTTTGGGTGTTAGGGTTAGGGGGGAGGGGGGAAGCAACAGGAACATCCAAATAAAACAATTACAGAGAATAAACTGAGGCTGGAATGAAAATTTGCATTTCGAAACCTTGGCACAATGTCACTACCCACTACTTGTGTCGGTCAACAACAACCAACAACAACTTTGATTGAAGAGCGTTTCACAGTAGCGGATCCCAGGACCGAGCCAGGGTCAGGGGTGAAAAGATGACCAAAGGCGCGGTCGAAAAGAAAGGTCTTTAACTGTGACCTGAAATTGGGAAGAGAGAGGGGTCGAGGCGAAGGGAGTGAGGGAGGGAGTTCCAGAGCCTCGGGGCGTGGTGTTTGAAGGCACAGCCGCCGAGGGTGGAGCGGAGGATTCGGGTGGACATGGAGAAGGCCAGACCCAGTGAAGCGAAGGCAAGGGAGCTGGTTTGATGAGAGAGGAGATCAGAGAGATAGGGGGGTGCAGAGGAGTGGAGGGATTTGAAAACAAAGGTGAGGATCTTGAAGTTAATCCCCTCAGGGACAGGGAGTCAGTGAAGTCTATAACAATATAATTATTGTTGTCACATTAAACATATCTTCCCAGCTGATTTATGCAATGATTCCTGTATTATAATCAGTGGCAATCAGTTACGTAAGTAAGTTGGATGAGAGAACTTGTGTTTCAGGTTTCACCTGTACTGCGTTACTTGAGTATCAATTCAGCCTTTCTCTGTAAGAGAATGACTGTCAGCCTGTTCTCAACCATGAGTCTCATCAAAAACTTACTGGAATCTACAATGATCCGGGATAGATTGAATGCTCTCGCAATTCCATCTATTGTGGAGTCCCCTGTAGCTCAGTGGTTAGAACACTCGCCTTACAAGCATGAGACCTGTGTTCGAATCCAGGCAGATCAGGTCAGGGCGAAACCTTGGGCAAGTTTCCTTACTCCACACACACACACAGACACACCTAAGAATTTGTTCTCTCTCTCTCTATATATATATATATATATCTATCAGGGTATCATTTGCAGCCCACGCCTTCCCAGATTTACTTGGGACATACTGTAACTTCCTCTTTAGCAGTTTTGTTTGGAGGGGGTGTGGGAAAAAAAAAGAATGGGCTTCGAATTACCATTGTCCAAACTTCACTCCAGACACAAGTCCAGAGCTTTGAGCGATTTGTAGCAACGCACACAAGAAGAGTGACAAAATGTGCCAGTGTTGAGGAGGGAACATGGAGGCTGGCTATACATCATACATCTCACATCTACTTATTGCCCAAGTCTAGTTTGAACGAACTCGATGATGTTTTGCAGGAACCCCGTGTCTCCTTCTGCCAAAACCCGTCTTTTTTAAAATTTTAAGTCAAGTCAAGAGATGTGGACCTAAGCTGGGGGTTGAGATCAGGAAGGGGTGCGAGGACAGGGAGGGTAAGATGCCCTTGAATCAGGTAAAGGGAGTTAGCGAGGTGATGAAGTTCCCTTTAAAGGGATGAAGTTCAAAAGAGTAAGGGCAGAGAGCCTGAAGGCAGGCAGGGAGGGGTACATGGAGAAGGCTGGAGCCTGATGAGAGTGGATGGAGCAGACGGGTGTCCACGGAGTTAGTGGATCACAGTGACAAAGATGTTAACCTTTAGTGCAGAGACAGTGTCCTTCCTTCACTTTGAGACTAGGGTTCAGTTGAATACAATAAACAGTAGGGTTGACGTACAGGAGTCATGGGCTCGGTGGGTCTAAATTGCTTTTGCTAGTTTTATTTCCTGATTTCTTACCATTTAAATGGGCAGTGCACAAGGCTGAACAATGGATAAAAGGAAGTGAGAGTGTTTAAATCAATAGGACCAGAGGCAGATGCTGATTATTTGAACTCTCAGTGTCTGTGGTGTTTTTACTAAGTGTACTTTTCAAAACTGGTTCAGCAACATACCTTGCATCTTTGCTCTTTATTCAACTAATGTAATTAACCCCTCAAGAAAAATACCAAAATAAATTGGTCACTTGAATCCACGACTGTTTGGGGGACACTGCTTTGCACGTTTCACCCACACATGTACAGTGAATTCCATTTACACTATATTCTGTGAAGCGCTTTTAGATGTCTGGAAGACGTGAAAAGCACTACATCAAAATGCAAGGATCATTATTATTATTATAAACCAGAGTAGCTCACTATTAGTATTAGCTGCCACATCAGTAACAAATCAAGCGCGTGAGTGCACATAATGTGACCGTTATCGCATTTATGGAATAAATGTTTATCTGCATCAGCAGCTGAATCATCCGATATATTTGCCAGTGTATTTGCCAAACATCAGAATTTACATGAACTCTCATGAACACTATTGTGTGAACTACCATTCATAATACAGTATTAGAATCACTAGAATTAATACGAAAGCAAGTTTTTCAGAAATGCATTTTGAATCATGCTTACAAATGACTGACTGATAATGTTAATAATAATAATGATAATAATAATACTTGCATTTGACATGGTGATTTTCACATCTTCCAGATTGTGTCTCAAAGCGTTTCGCAGAAAAAACATGTTAAGTGAATTGACAATATACATGTGGGTGAAACTTGAAACTAACCCAATTGCATTCAGCAGTTGTCCCCACAAACAGTCATGGATTGGAAGGATCAATTTCTTGTTGTTTGTTGAGGGATTATTATTAGGTGTGTGGAGTAAGGTTTTTTTCCTGCCAGGAATCGAACCCAGGCGAGTGCTCAATCTATGGAAAAAATAAAATGGAACAATTGAAGCAAGCAATAAATTTAAATTACTTGAATTCTGAACAGTAAATATTCACAATACGGTATCAGAATCAATAAGAGCAAACTTTTTTTAAAATCACATTTTGATTCATTTTAGAAGGAGAAACTACCTCAATGTTAATTGGAACTGAAGCAAGCACAGTGGATCCATTTACTACTGAAACCCAACCGATGATAAATTCCTCATCCACCAGTGAAGTCACAGGTATCAACAGTGCAACCTTCATCATTTTCATTCGGGAGAAGTCACACTTTCACTTGAATATTTCCTTTTTAGATAAATCTCTTCAAAGTCATTAATTAGCTTTAATGTGCAAGAACATTATTTATATTTCTGATATTTTGCATCGTAATCTAACTGAACTCTCAGAATGGGTAACTGTTTACAACTCAAGACAGCAACTAAACGTAATCTTCCTTTCTGAGTGACATTTCCAAATTAATATTGTGGCAGATTCTGACTTGACATCAACTGAAACACCTGAAGGAAGTACAGCAGAAGCATCTACAAAAGCAAGTGATTCCACAACAATTCCTTCTTCAGACAGTGAAACAACAGGTATGAACAATATTAACTCAATTTCAATTTGGGGAGAATTGACCCTTGAGGTCTCAAATATTTGCTAATATAGATTAATCTGTTTTGCTGTAGATTTGATGGAATTTGTAAGAGCTCTTTGAACTTCCCTGATATTTCCATTGCATGGAAATTGAACAGAATTCTCAGAAGTATTACTTGAGCACACTGTAGAAATAGTCAAAAATAGCTTTTCTAATATTATTTCTTTATAAACCTTGTGGCAGAATATCACTCAACATCAATTGAAACGTCCGAAGCAAGCACAACAGAAACACCTACAATTGCAATCTCTTCCACACCAATTTCATATTCAAACAGTGAAACAACCGGTATCAATCAACACAGTCAATGTCACCATTTTCATTTGGGAATGTTGACTTTTTTTGCATCCGAATATTTTCTTTATTATACTGATCTCTTTATTTTGGAATACAATTGCTTCATTGTGTAAGCGCTTCCCTTAATTTCCTGAAGTATGTATTTCATCATAATTTAACTGGACTCTCATGATGGAAAAAAACACTTGAGAACCAAGTACAGCATCTAAAAGTAACTTTCTCTCTGAGTGAAACTTCTGATTTCACCTTGTAACAGAATCTGACTCAACGTCAACTGAACCATCAGACGCAAATACGATGGAACCATCTACAACTGCCATCCCTTCCACAACAATCTCATCTTCAGCCACAGAAATAACGGGAAACAAAACTCTTGACTTAACGATTTAATTTGGGAGAGTTGGCCTTTTCTGTCTCACATGTTTACTTATTTTTGTTTAATAGCTTGATCCTCATTTTGCTCAATATATGAGGGAATGTCTAAGAACATCTCTCCCTTCGATGATATTTCTAAATGTAGTATTTCCCAATACAATTAATTGTCACATAAGTAGCAAGTGGAACTTTGGAATCTGGCACATTACCACAAGTCCATACAAATCCAATCACTTCATCGGCAGCAACTGCCAAACCATCACCCATGATGAAAACATACGTATCTGCTGAATATCATAATTTACTTGACCTCTGAACATTAACTAGACTCTCATGATCGAAAACAAGTTTGGAAATGATCTTTTAAAATCATGTTTTGTTTCATTTCATCAGCAGAAACTGCCTCGACATTAATTGGAACAACTGAAGCAAGCACACTGGAACCGTCTACAACAGCAATCTATTCCACACCAATTTCATATCCAAACAGTGAAACAACAGGTATCAACCCAATGAATGTCATAATTTTGATTTGGAAAATTGGCTTTCTTGGTCGCAAATATTTTCTGTGTTACACTGATCTCCTCTTTATTTTGGTATTACAATTGCTTTATTGTGTATGGGTTTCCCTTATTTTCCTGATGTATAATACTAACAATCATCCTTGAATATGATATAGCGCTTTTCACGTTTTCTAATATTGCATCATAATTGAAGTGAACTCTCATAATGGGTGAACCAAGTACAGCATCTAAAAGTAACTTTTTCTTTGAGTGAATCTTCCGATTTCACCTTGTAACAGAATCTGATTCAACATCATCTAAACCATCAGAAGCAAGTACGATAAAACCATCTACAACTGCCATCCCTTCCATGACAACTTCATCTTCAACCATTGAAATAAGAGGTATCAAAACTCTTGACTTAACGGTTCACTTTGGGAGAGATGGCCTTTTCTATCCTACATGTTTGCTTATTTTAGTTTAATAGCTTGATCCTCATTTTGCTCAAAATAATAATATATATATAACAATCCTTGCATTTGATATAGCGGCTTTTCACATCTTATCGACGTCTCAAAGCGCTTCACAGAATATACTGTAAAGTGAATTGACTGTATATGTTTGTGGGCGAATCGCAACAGCCAATTGCGCACAGCAGCGTCTCCCCCACAAACAGTCGTGGGTTGAAAATGACCAATTTTATTATTGTGAGTTTTTTTGATGGATTATTATTAGGCGTGTGTGTGGAGTAAGGAAACTTGCCCAAGGTTTTGCACCTGCCTGGATTCGAACACAGGTCTCCCCAGCTTGGTCTCCCCAGCTTGCAAGACAAGTGCTCTAACCACTAACCACTAAGCCACAGGAGCCCCACTTTCCCTATATGATATTTATTAAAACTATCAATTGTCACATCAGTAGCAAGTGAAACTTTGGAATCCAGCACCTTACCATACGTCCATACAAATCCAATCACTTCATCTGCAGCAACAGCCAAACCATCACAAATGATGAACGCTTAGGTATTTGCTAAACATCATAATTTACTTGACCTATGAACAACAACAACAACAAGATAACTGGGTCTGAAATGAACCAAAAAGTTTATATTTTGAAAACTTGCCGCAATGTCACCACCCAATTCAGTACTTGTGTCGCTCATACATAACAACAAAATTACGTTTATACAGCGCCCATCACGTCGGGAGGACGTCCCAAAGTGCTGACACATTAAACATATGTTCCCAGATGATTTATATGAGGATTACTGTATTATAATCAGTGACAATCAGTTGATACGAGATACACTTATCAAGTAAATAAGTTGGTGTACTGCGTTACTTTGAGCTCTGAATCAATTCAGCCTTTCTCTGTAAGAGAATGACTGTTTCAACATTCTTGTTAATCTTCTAATACTGACATGTCTCAACGAGTGTGACAGATAATTATATAATCCTTGCATTTGATATAGCGCTTTTCACATCATCTTAGACGTCTCCAAGGACTTCATAGAATATACTGTGAAGTGAATTGACTGTATATATTTGTGGGTGAAAAGCAGCAGCCAATTACACACAGCAGTGTCCCCCACAAACGGTCGTGGATTGAAATGACCAATTTCTATTATTGTGTTCTTTTTTGAGGAATTATTATTATTATTATCACAAGTGTAGTTTCTATTTTAGTAGGTAAACATGGTAGTGAGTTTTTCACACAGCGCAGACCTGTGTTAGAATCCAGGCAGATCAGAGTGAAAACTTGGGCAAGTTTCCCTACTCCACACAGCTTATAATAATCTGTCCAAAAAAACATTTACGTGTTGCTGTTTCCATTTTTGTTTTCATTTGCTTCAATAAGTTGCTTTATGTGTGTTTTCATCAATCTGGTTTGCTAAAATGTTTTTCCTTTAAGTCTCGAACACTGGTTGCAGTTCGAGGAATCCTCCATGTTGCGCAGGAAGGAATGACACTTGTGAAACAAACGGTTGCTTTTGTGATGAATATTGTGTTCAATCGAGAGACTGCTGCGACGATTATAGCAGCTTATGTGGTAGGTAATTAATGGATTCTGTCACATGGATGCTATAATTGCACCATTGTACACTCGCAAACTTCTCATTAGCCTCAGAATAACAAAGTACAAAAGAGACTCAAGTAAAACCAATGTTTTGGAGTCTTGCTAGTTCCATCTCACGACTCAAATCAATGATGGACATTGGACAAGTTTCTTTATTCCACAAGCCCAATAATAATTCCTCCAACAAAACACGTATTAAAATTGGTCATTTCAATCAACTGACTGTATATGGGACACTACTGTGTGCAATTGGCTGCCACGTTTCACCCACAAATATACAGTCAATTCAATTCAGAGTATACTCTGTTGATAAAATGTGTAAAGCACAAAATCAAATGTGACGACTTATTATGATTATTATTTGTCGCCTTTGCATTTGTATAAAGGAAACTTACCCTAGGTTTCATCCTCCCTGGAATCCACACTAGTTCTATGTGAGGTTTCCCAATACAATATAAGAATCAATAAGAGCACATATTTTGCTGAATCACATTTTGAATCAACTTTGTAGTAGAAACAGACTCAACATTAATCGTAACATCTGAAGTAACCACAGTAGAACCATCTACAATTGCAATCCCTTCCACAACAATTCCACTTTGCACTAGGGAAACAACAGGTACCAACACTATTCACTTGATGGTTTCCATTTGGGAGAGTTGGCCTTTACTGTCCCAAATATTGGCTTATTTTATTATTGGCTTCATGGACATTTGGCTCCACGTGGGTCAATGTGTAAGAGATTCTTTCAATTCATTGATATTACCAACTACACTATTTCCCCATATTACGTGCCCCTGCAGTAGCAAAAGCAATTGTGGAATCTGGGACATCAGTACACACATCTACAAATGTGATCACTTGTTCTTCAGCAACAGCACAAATGTCATGTATGATGAATGTTAACGTGTTTGCCGAACAAAATAATTCACTGGAATCTGAAAAGTAAATTTTCACACTACTTTCACAATCAATAAGAGCTCACCTTTTTCTAATACACCTTTTCAACAATTTTTGCACCAGAAATTGTAACAACATCAACTGCCACAACTGAAGCCAGCACAGTAGAACCATCTACAACTGCAATCCCTTCCACAACAATTCCACCTTTCACCTTGGAAACAACAGGTACCAACACTATTCACTTGATGGTTTCCATTTGGGAGAGTTGGCCTTTGCTGTCTCACATGTTTGCTTATTTTTGTTTAATAGCTTGATCCTCATTTTGCTTAATATATGAGGGAATGTCTAAGAACATCTCTCGCTTCGATGATATTTCTAAATGTAGTATTTCCCAATACAATTAATTGTTACATCAGTTGCAAGTGAAACATTGGCCTCTGGCACATTACCACAAGTCCATACAAATCCAATCACTTCATCGGCAGCAACTACCAAACCATCACCCATGATGAAAACATACGTATTTGCTAAACATCATAATTTACTTGACCTCTGAACATTAATGTTCACAATACAGTGTTAGAATCAATAAGAGCAAATCTTTTTATTCAAATCACATTTTGATTCATTTTAGTGGCAGAAACTGCCTCAACATTAATGGGAACAACTGAAGGAAGCACAGTGGAACCGTCTACAACAGCAAGTGATTCCACAACAAATCCTTCTTCAGCCAGCGAAACAACAGGTATGAACAATATTAATTTGATGATTTCAATTTGGGGAGAATTGACCCTTGAGGTCTCAAATATTTGCTAATACAGATTAATCTGTTTTGCTGTAGATTTGATGGAATTAGTAAGAGCTCTTTTAACTTCCCTGGTGTTTCTATTGCATGGAAATTGAACAGAATTCTCATGAGAAGTCTTACTTGAGCACACTGTAGAAATAGTCAAAAATAGATTTTCTAATATTATTTATTTATAAACCTTGTGGCAGAATATCACTCAACATCAATTGAAACGTCCGAAGCAAGCACAACAGAAACATCCACAATTGCAATCTCTTCCACACCAATTTCATATCCAAACAGTGAAACAACAGGTATCAACACAGTCAATGTCACCAATTTCATTTGGGAATGTTGACTTTTTTTGCATCCGACTATTTTCTGTATTATACTGATCTCTTTATTTTGGAATACAATTGCTTCATTGTGTAAGCGCTTCCCTTAATTTCCTGATGTATGGATTGCATCACAACTTAACTAGACGCTCATGATCAAAAAAAAGTTTGGAAATGATTTTTTAAAATCATATTTTGATTCATTTCATCAGCAGAAACTGCCTCGACATTAATTGGAACAACTAAAGCAAGCACACTGGAACCGTCTACAACAGCAATCTATTCCACACCAATTTCATATCCAAACAGTGAAACAACAGGTATCAACACAGTCAATGTCACCAATTTCATTTGGGAATGTTGACTTTTTTTGCATCCGAATATTTTCTGTATTATACTGATCTCTTTATTTTGGAATACAATTGCTTCATTGTGTAAGCGCTTCCCTTAATTTCCTGATGTATGGATTGCATCACAATTTAACTAGACTCTCATGATTAAAAAAAAAGTTTGGAAATGATTTTTTAAAATCATATTTTGATTCATTTCATCAGCAGAAACTGCCTCGACATTAATTGGAACAACTGAAGCAAGCACACTGGAACCGTCTACAACAGCAATCTATTCCACACCAATTTTATATCCAAACAGTGAAACAACAGGTATCAACCCAATGAATGTCATAATTTTGATTTGGAAAATTGGCTTTCTTGGTCGCAAATATTTTCTGTGTTACACTGATCTCCTCTTTATTTTGGTATTACAATTGCTTTATTGTGTATGGGTTCCCCTTATTTTCCTGATGTATAATACTAACAATCATCCTTGAATATGATATAGCGCTTTTCACATTTTCTAATATTGCATCATAATTGAAGTGAACTCTCATAATGCGTGAATCAAGTACAGCATCTAAAAGTAACTTTCTCTTTGAGTGAATCTTTCGATTTCACCTTGTAACAGAATCTGATTCAACATCATCTGAACCATCAGATGCAAGTACGATAGAACCATCTACAACTGCCAACCCTTCCACGACAACTTCATCTTCAGCCACAGAAATAACGGGTATCAAAACTCTTGACTTAACGATTTAATTTGGGAGAGTTGGCCTTTTCTGTCTCACATGTTTGCTTATTTTTGTTTAATAGCTTGATCCTCATTTTGCTCAATATATGAGGGAATGTCTAAGAACATCTCTCGCTTCGATGATATTTCTAAATGTAGTATTTCCCAATACAATTAATTGTCACATAAGTAACATGTGAAACTTTGGCATCTGGCACATTACCACAAGTCCATACAAATCCAATCACTTCATCGGCAGCAACTACCAAACCATCACCCATGATGAAAACATATGTATTTGCTAAACATCATAATTTACTTGACCTCTGAACATTAATGTTCACAATACAGTGTTAGAATCAATAAGAGCAAATATTTTTATTCAAATCACATTTTGATTCATTTTAGTGGCAGAAACTGCCTCAACATTAATTGGAACAACTGAAGGAAGCACAGTGGAACCGTCTACAACAGCAAGTGATTCCACAACAAATCCTTCTTCAGCCAGCGAAACAACAGGTATGAACAATATTAATTTGATGATTTCAATTTGGGGAGAATTGACCCTTGAGGTCTCAAATATTTGCTAATACAGATTAATCTGTTTTGCTGTAGA
The DNA here is from genome assembly GCA_035084275.1 of Hydrolagus colliei. Classification (NCBI taxonomy): domain Eukaryota; kingdom Metazoa; phylum Chordata; class Chondrichthyes; order Chimaeriformes; family Chimaeridae; genus Hydrolagus; species Hydrolagus colliei. The sequence continues at coordinate 20,927,784 of CM068751.1, read as the reverse complement.
TTTGATGGAATTTGTAAGAGCTCTTTGAACTTCCCTGATATTTCTATTGCATGGAAATTGAACAGAATTCTCATGAGAAGTATTACTTGACCACACTGTAGAAATAGTCAAAAATAGCTTTTCTAATATTATTTATTTATAAACCTTGTGGCAGAATATCACTCAACATCAATTGAAACGTCCGAAGCAAGCACAACAGAAACATCCACAATTGCAATCTCTTCCACACCAATTTCATATTCAAACAGTGAAACAACAGGTATTAACACAGTCAATGTCACCAATTTCATTTGGGAATGTTGACTTTTTTTGCATCCGAATATTTTCTGTATTATACTGATCTCTTTATTTTGGAATACAATTGCTTCATTGTGTAAGCGCTTCCCTTAATTTCCTGATGTATGGATTGCATCACAATTTAACTAGACTCTCATGATCAAAAAAAAAGTTTGGAAATGATTTTTTAAAATCATATTTTGATTCATTTCATCAGCAGAAACTGCCTCGACATTAATTGGAACAACTGAAGCAAGCACACTGGAACCGTCTACAACAGCAATCTATTCCACACCAATTTCATATCCAAACAGTGAAACAACAGGTATCAACCCAATGAATGTCATAATTTTGATTTGGAAAATTGGCTTTCTTGGTCGCAAATATTTTCTGTGTTACACTGATCTCCTCTTTATTTTGGTATTACAATTGCTTTATTGTGTATGGGTTCCCCTTATTTTCCTGATGTATAATACTAACAATCATCCTTGAATATGATATAGCGCTTTTCACATTTTCTAATATTGCATCATAATTGAAGTGAACTCTCATAATGCGTGAATCAAGTACAGCATCTAAAAGTAACTTTCTCTTTGAGTGAATCTTCCGATTTCACCTTGTAACTGAATCTGATTCAACGTCATCTGAACCATCAGATGCAAGTACGATAGAACCATCTACAACTGCCAACCCTTCCACGACAACTTCATCTTCAGCCACAGAAATAACGGGTATCAAAACTCTTGACTTAACGATTTAATTTGGGAGAGTTGGCCTTTTCTGTCTCACATGTTTGCTTATTTTTGTTTAATAGCTTGATCCTCATTTTGCTCAATATATGAGGGAATGTCTAAGAACATCTCTCGCTTCGATGATATTTCTAAATGTAGTATTTCCCAATACAATTAATTGTCACATCAGTAACATGTGAAACTTTGGCATCTGGCACATTACCACAAGTCCATACAAATCCAATCACTTCATCGGCAGCAACTACCAAACCATCACCCATGATGAAAACATATGTATTTGCTAAACATCATAATTTACTTGACCTCTGAACATTAATGTTCACAATACAGTGTTAGAATCAATAAGAGCAAATATTTTTATTCAAATCACATTTTGATTCATTTTAGTGGCAGAAACTGCCTCAACATTAATTGGAACAACTGAAGGAAGCACAGTGGAACCGTCTACAACAGCAAGTGATTCCACAACAAATCCTTCTTCAGCCAGCGAAACAACAGGTATGAACAATATTAATTTGATGATTTCAATTTGGGGAGAATTGACCCTTGAGGTCTCAAATATTTGCCAATACAGATTAATCTGTTTTGCTGTAGATTTGATGGAATTTGTAAGAGCTCTTTGAACTTCCCTGATATTTCTATTGCATGGAAATTGAACAGAATTCTCATGAGAAGTATTACTTGACCACACTGTAGAAATAGTCAAAAATAGCTTTTCTAATATTATTTATTTATAAACCTTGTGGCAGAATATCACTCAACATCAATTGAAACGTCCGAAGCAAGCACAACAGAAACATCCACAATTGCAATCTCTTCCACACCAATTTCATATTCAAACAGTGAAACAACAGGTATTAACACAGTCAATGTCACCAATTTCATTTGGGAATGTTGACTTTTTTTGCATCCGAATATTTTCTGTATTATACTGATCTCTTTATTTTGGAATACAATTGCTTCATTGTGTAAGCGCTTCCCTTAATTTCCTGATGTATGGATTGCATCACAATTTAACTAGACTCTCATGATCAAAAAAAAAGTTTGGAAATGATTTTTTCAAATCATATTTTGATTCATTTCATCAGCAGAAACTGCCTCGACATTAATTGGAACAACTGAAGCAAGCACACTGGAACCGTCTACAACAGCAATCTATTCCACACCAATTTCATATCCAAACAGTGAAACAACAGGTATCAACCCAATGAATGTCATAATTTTGATTTGGAAAATTGGCTTTCTTGGTCGCAAATATTTTCTGTGTTACACTGATCTCCTCTTTATTTTGGTATTACAATTGCTTTATTGTGTATGGGTTCCCCTTATTTTCCTGATGTATAATACTAACAATCATCCTTGAATATGATATAGCGCTTTTCACATTTTCTAATATTGCATCATAATTGAAGTGAACTCTCATAATGCGTGAATCAAGTACAGCATCTAAAAGTAACTTTCTCTTTGAGTGAATCTTCCGATTTCACCTTGTAACTGAATCTGATTCAACGTCATCTGAACCATCAGATGCAAGTACGATAGAACCATCTACAACTGCCAACCCTTCCACGACAACTTCATCTTCAGCCACAGAAATAACGGGTATCAAAACTCTTGACTTAACGATTTAATTTGGGAGAGTTGGCCTTTTCTGTCTCACATGTTTGCTTATTTTTGTTTAATAGCTTGATCCTCATTTTGCTCAATATATGAGGGAATGTCTAAGAACATCTCTCGCTTCGATGATATTTCTAAATGTAGTATTTCCCAATACAATTAATTGTCACATCAGTAACAAGTGAAACTTTGGCATCTGGCACATTACCACAAGTCCATACAAATCCAATCACTTCATCGGCAGCAACTACCAAACCATCACCCATGATCAAAACATATGTATTTGCTAAACATCATAATTTACTTGACCTCTGAACATTAATGTTCACAATACAGTGTTAGAATCAATAAGAGCAAATCTTTTTATTCAAATCACATTTTGATTCATTTTAGTGGCAGAAACTGCCTCAACATTAATTGGAACAACTGAAGGAAGCACAGTGGAACCGTCTACAACAGCAAGTGATTCCACAACAAATCCTTCTTCAGCCAGCGAAACAACAGGTATGAACAATATTAATTTGATGATTTCAATTTGGGGAGAATTGACCCTTGAGGTCTCAAATATTTGCCAATACAGATTAATCTGTTTTGCTGTAGATTTGATGGAATTTGTAAGAGCTCTTTGAACTTCCCTGATATTTCTATTGCATGGAAATTGAACAGAATTCTCATGAGAAGTATTACTTGACCACACTGTAGAAATAGTCAAAAATAGCTTTTCTAATATTATTTATTTATAAACCTTGTGGCAGAATATCACTCAACATCAATTGAAACGTCCGAAGCAAGCACAACAGAAACATCCACAATTGCAATCTCTTCCACACCAATTTCATATTCAAACAGTGAAACAACAGGTATTAACACAGTCAATGTCACCAATTTCATTTGGGAATGTTGACTTTTTTTGCATCCGAATATTTTCTGTATTATACTGATCTCTTTATTTTGGAATACAATTGCTTCATTGTGTAAGCGCTTCCCTTAATTTCCTGATGTATGGATTGCATCACAATTTAACTAGACTCTCATGATCAAAAAAAAAGTTTGGAAATGATTTTTTAAAATCATATTTTGATTCATTTCATCAGCAGAAACTGCCTCGACATTAATTGGAACAACTGAAGCAAGCACAATGGAACCGTCTACAACAGCAATCTATTCCACACCAATTTCATATCCAAACAGTGAAACAACAGGTATCAACACAGTCAATGTCACCAATTTCATTTGGGAATGTTGACTTTTTTTGCATCCGAATATTTTCTGTATTATACTGATCTCTTTATTTTGCAATACAATTGCTTCATTGTGTAAGCGCTTCCCTTAATTTCCTGATGTATGGATTGCATCACAATTTAACTAGACTCTCATGATCAAAACAAAAGTTTGGAAATGATTTTTTAAAATCATATTTTGATTCATTTCATCAGCAGAAACTGCCTCGACATTAATTGGAACAACTGAAGCAAGCACACTGGAACCGTCTACAACAGCAATCTATTCCACACCAATTTCATATCCAAACAGTGAAACAACAGGTATCAACCCAATGAATGTCATAATTTTGATTTGGAAAATTGGCTTTCTTGGTCGCAAATATTTTCTGTGTTACACTGATCTCCTCTTTATTTTGGTATTACAATTGCTTTATTGTGTATGGGTTCCCCTTATTTTCCTGATGTATAATACTAACAATCATCCTTGAATATGATATAGCGCTTTTCACATTTTCTAATATTGCATCATAATTGAAGTGAACTCTCATAATGCGTGAATCAAGTACAGCATCTAAAAGTAACTTTCTCTTTGAGTGAATCTTCCGATTTCACCTTGTAACTGAATCTGATTCAACGTCATCTGAACCATCAGATGCAAGTACGATAGAACCATCTACAACTGCCAACCCTTCCACGACAACTTCATCTTCAGCCACAGAAATAACGGGTATCAAAACTCTTGACTTAACGATTTAATTTGGGAGAGTTGGCCTTTTCTGTCTCACATGTTTGCTTATTTTTGTTTAATAGCTTGATCCTCATTTTGCTCAATATATGAGGGAATGTCTAAGAACATCTCTCGCTTCGATGATATTTCTAAATGTAGTATTTCCCAATACAATTAATTGTCACATCAGTAACAAGTGAAACTTTGGCATCTGGCACATTACCACAAGTCCATACAAATCCAATCACTTCATCGGCAGCAACTACCAAACCATCACCCATGATCAAAACATATGTATTTGCTAAACATCATAATTTACTTGACCTCTGAACATTAATGTTCACAATACAGTGTTAGAATCAATAAGAGCAAATCTTTTTATGCAAATCACATTTTGATTCATTTTAGTGGCAGAAACTGCCTCAACATTATTTGGAACAACTGAAGGAAGCACAGTGGAACCGTCTACAACAGCAAGTGATTCCACAACAAATCCTTCTTCAGCTAGCGAAACAACAGGTATGAACAATATTAATTTGATGATTTCAATTTGGGGAGAATTGACCCTTGAGGTCTCAAATATTTGCTAATACAGATTAATCTGTTTTGCTGTAGATTTGATGGAATTTGTAAGAGCTCTTTGAACTTCCCTGATATTGCATAGAAATTGAACAGAATTCTCATGAGAAGTATTAATTGACCACACTGTAGAAATAGTCAAAAATAGCTTTTCTAATATTATTTCTTTATAAACCTTGTGGCAGAATATCACTCAACATCAATTGAAACGTCCGAAGCAAGCACAACAGAAACATCCACAATTGCAATCTCTTCCACACCAATTTCATATTCAAACAGTGAAGCAACAGGTATTAACACAGTCAATGTCACCAATTTCATTTGGGAATGTTGACTTTTTTTGCATCTGAATATTTTCTGTATTATACTGATCTCTTTATTTTGGAATACAATTGCTTCATTGTGTAAGCACTTCCCTTAATTTCCTGATGTATGGATTGCATCACAATTTAACTAGACTCTCATGATCAAAAAAAAGTTTGGAAATGACTTTTTTAAAATCATATTTTGATTCATTTCATCAGCAGAAACTGCCTCGACATTAATTGGAACAACTGAAGCAAGCACACTGGAACCGTCTACAACAGCAATCTATTCCACACCAATTTCATATCCAAACAGTGAAACAACAGGTATCAACCTAATGAATGTCATAATTTTGATTTGGAAAATTGGCTTTCTTGGTCGCAAATATTTTCTGTGTTACACTGATCTCCTCTTTATTTTGGTATTACAATTGCTTTATTGTGTATGGGTTCCCCTTATATTCCTGATGTATAATACTAACAATCATCCTTGAATATGATATAGCGCTTTTCACATTTTCTAATATTGCATCATAATTGAAGTGAACTCTCATAATGGGTGAACCAAGTACAGCATCTAAAAGTAACTTTCTCTTTGAGTGAATCTTCCGATTTCACCTTGTTACAGAATCTGATTCAACATCATCTGAACCATCAGATGCAAGTACGATAGAACCATCTGCAACTGCCATCCCTTCCACGACAACTTCATCTTCAGCCACAGAAATAACGGGTATCAAAACTCTTGACTTAACGATTTAATTTGGGAGAGTTGGCCTTTTCTGTCTCACATGTTTGCTTATTTTTGTTTAATAGCTTGATCCTCATTTTGCTCAATATATGAGGGAATGTCTAAGAACATCTCTCGCTTCGATGATATTTCTAAATGTAGTATTTCCCAATACAATTAATTGTCACATCAGTAACAAGTGAAACTTTGGCATCTGGCACATTACCACAAGTCCATACAAATCCAATCACTTCATCGGCAGCAACTACCAAACCATCACCCATGATGAAAACATACGTATTTGCTAAACATCATAATTTACTTGACCTCTGAACATTAATGTTCACAATACAGTGTTAGAATCAATAAGAGCTAATCTTTTTATTCAAATCACATTTTGATTCATTTTAGTGGCAGAAACTGCCTCAACATTAATTGGTACAACTGAAGGAAGCACAGTGGAACCGTCTACAACAGCAAGTGATTCCACAACAATTCCTTCTTCAGCTAGCGAAACAACAGGTATGAACAATATTAATTTGATGATTTCAATTTGGGGAGAATTGACCCTTGAGGTCTCAAATATTTGCTAATACAGATTAATCTGTTTTGCTGTAGATTTGATGGAATTTGTAAGAGCTCTTGAACTTCCCTGATATTTCTATTGCATGGAAATTGAACAGAATTCTCAGGAGAAGTATTACTTGAGCACACTGTAGAAATAGTCAAAAATAGCTTTTCTAATATTATTTATTTATAAACCTTGTGGCAGAATATCACTCAACATCAATTGAAACGTCCGAAGGAAGCACAACAGAAACATCCACAATCGCAATCTCTTCCACACCAATTTCATATTCAAACAGTGAAACAACAGGTATCAACACAGTCAATGTCACCAATTTCATTTGGGAATGTTGACTTTTTTTGCATCCGAATATTTTCTGTATTATACTGATCTCTTTATTTTGGAATACAATTGCTTCATTGTGTAAGCGCTTCCCTTAATTTCCTGATGTATGGATTGCATCACAATTTAACTAGACTCTCATGATCAAAAAAAAAGTTTGGAAATGATTTTTTTAATCATATTTTGATTCATTTCATCAGCAGAAACTGCCTCGACATTAATTGGAACAACTGAAGCAAGCACACTGGAACCGTCTACAACAGCAATCTATTCCACACCAATTTCATATCCAAACAGTGAAACAACAGGTATCAACCCAATGAATGTCATAATTTTGATTTGGAAAATTGGCTTTCTTGGTCGCAAATATTTTCTGTGTTACACTGATCTCCTCTTTATTTTGGTATTACAATTGCTTTATTGTGTATGGGTTCCCCTTATTTTCCTGATGTATAATACTAACAATCATCCTTGAATATGATAAAGCGCTTTTCACATTTTCTAATATTGCATCATAATTGAAGTGAACCCTCATATTGGGTGAACCAAGTACAGCATCTAAAAGTAACTTTCTCTTTGAATGAATCTTCCGATTTCACCTTGTAACAGAATCTGATTCAACATCATCTGAACCATCAGATGCAAGTACGATAGAACCATCTGCAACTGCCATCCCTTCCACGACAACTTCATCTTCAGCCACAGAAATAACGGGTATCAAAACTCTTGACTTAACGATTTAATTTGGGAGAGTTGGCCTTTTCTGTCTCACATGTTTGCTTATTTTTGTTTAATAGCTTGATCCTCATTTTGCTCAATATATGAGGGAATGTCTAAGAACATCTCTCGCTTCGATGATATTTCTAAATGTAGTATTTCCCAATACAATTAATTGTCACATCAGTAACAAGTGAAACTTTGGCATCTGGCACATTACCACAAGTCCATACAAATCCAATCACTTCATCGGCAGCAACTACCAAACCATCACCCATGATGAAAACATACGTATTTGCTAAACATCATAATTTACTTGACCTCTGAACATTAATGTTCACAATACAGTGTTAGAATCAATAAGAGCAAATCTTTTTATTCAAATCACATTTTGATTCATTTTAGTGGCAGAAACTGCCTCAACATTAATTGGAACAACTGAAGGAAGCACAGTGGAACCGTCTACAACAGCAAGTGATTCCACAACAAATCCTTCTTCAGCCAGCGAAACAACAGGTATGAACAATATTAATTTGATGATTTCAATTTGGGGAGAATTGACCCTTGAGGTCTCAAATATTTGCCAATACAGATTAATCTGTTTTGCTGTAGATTTGATGGAATTTGTAAGAGCTCTTTGAACTTCCCTGATATTTCTATTGCATGGAAATTGAACAGAATTCTCAGGAGAAGTATTACTTGACCACACTGTAGAAATAGTCAAAAATAGCTTTTCTAATATTATTTATTTATAAACCTTGTGGCAGAATATCACTCAACATCAATTGAAACGTCCGAAGCAAGCACAACAGAAACATCCACAATTGCAATCTCTTCCACACCAATTTCATATTCAAACAGTGAAACAACAGGTATTAACACAGTCAATGTCACCAATTTCATTTGGGAATGTTGACTTTTTTTGCATCCGAATATTTTCTGTATTATACTGATCTCTTTATTTTGGAATACAATTGCTTCATTGTGTAAGCGCTTCCCTTAATTTCCTGATGTATGGATTGCATCACAATTTAACTAGACTCTCATGATCAAAAAAAAAGTTTGGAAATGATTTTTTAAAATCATATTTTGATTCATTTCATCAGCAGAAACTGCCTCGACATTAATTGGAACAACTGAAGCAAGCACAATGGAACCGTCTACAACAGCAATCTATTCCACACCAATTTCATATCCAAACAGTGAAACAACAGGTATCAACACAGTCAATGTCACCAATTTCATTTGGGAATGTTGACTTTTTTTGCATCCGAATATTTTCTGTATTATACTGATCTCTTTATTTTGCAATACAATTGCTTCATTGTGTAAGCGCTTCCCTTAATTTCCTGATGTATGGATTGCATCACAATTTAACTAGACTCTCATGATCAAAACAAAAGTTTGGAAATGATTTTTTAAAATCATATTTTGATTCATTTCATCAGCAGAAACTGCCTCGACATTAATTGGAACAACTGAAGCAAGCACACTGGAACCGTCTACAACAGCAATCTATTCCACACCAATTTCATATCCAAACAGTGAAACAACAGGTATCAACCCAATGAATGTCATAATTTTGATTTGGAAAATTGGCTTTCTTGGTCGCAAATATTTTCTGTGTTACACTGATCTCCTCTTTATTTTGGTATTACAATTGCTTTATTGTGTATGGGTTCCCCTTATTTTCCTCATGTATAATACTAACAATCATCCTTGAATATGATAAAGCGCTTTTCACATTTTCTAATATTGCATCATAATTGAAGTGAACTCTCATAATGGGTGAACCAAGTACAGCATCTAAAAGTAACTTTCTCTTTGAGTGAATCTTCCGATTTCACCTTGTAACAGAATCTGATTCAACATCATCTGAACCATCAGATGCAAGTACGATAGAACCATCTGCAACTGCCATCCCTTCCACGACAACTTCATCTTCAGCCACAGAAATAACGGGTATCAAAACTCTTGACTTAACGATTTAATTTGGGAGAGTTGGCCTTTTCTGTCTCACATGTTTGCTTATTTTTGTTTAATAGCTTGATCCTCATTTTGCTCAATATATGAGGGAATGTCTAAGAACATCTCTCGCTTCGATGATATTTCTAAATGTAGTATTTCCCAATACAATTAATTGTCACATCAGTAACAAGTGAAACTTTGGCATCTGGCACATTACCACAAGTCCATACAAATCCAATCACTTCATCGGCAGCAACTACCAAACCATCACCCATGATGAAAACATACGTATTTGCTAAACATCATAATTTACTTGACCTCTGAACATTAATGTTCACAATACAGTGTTAGAATCAATAAGAGCAAATCTTTTTATGCAAATCACATTTTGATTCATTTTAGTGGCAGAAACTGCCTCAACATTATTTGGAACAACTGAAGGAAGCACAGTGGAACCGTCTACAACAGCAAGTGATTCCACAACAAATCCTTCTTCAGCTAGCGAAACAACAGGTATGAACAATATTAATTTGATGATTTCAATTTGGGGAGAATTGACCCTTGAGGTCTCAAATATTTGCTAATACAGATTAATCTGTTTTGCTGTAGATTTGATGGAATTTGTAAGAGCTCTTTGAACTTCCCTGATATTGCATAGAAATTGAACAGAATTCTCATGAGAAGTATTAATTGACCACACTGTAGAAATAGTCAAAAATAGCTTTTCTAATATTATTTATTTATAAACCTTGTGGCAGAATATCACTCAACATCAATTGAAACGTCCGAAGCAAGCACAACAGAAACATACACAATTGCAATCTCTTCCACACCAATTTCATATTCAAACAGTGAAACAACAGGTATTAACACAGTCAATGTCACCAATTTCATTTGGGAATGTTGACTTTTTTTGCATCTGAATATTTTCTGTATTATTCTGATCTCTTTATTTTGGAATACAATTGCTTCATTGTGTAAGCACTTCCCTTAATTTCCTGATGTATGGATTGCATCACAATTTAACTCGACTCTCATGATCAAAAAAACAAGTTTGGAAATGATTTTTAAAAATCATATTTTGATTCATTTCATCAGCAGAAACTGCCTCGACATTAATTGGAACAACTGAAGCAAGCACACTGGAACCGTCTACAACAGCAATCTATTCCACACCAATTTCATATCCAAACAGTGAAACAACAGGTATCAACCTAATGAATGTCATAATTTTGATTTGGAAAATTGGCTTTCTTGGTCGCAAATATTTTCTGTGTTACACTGATCTCCTCTTTATTTTGGTATTACAATTGCTTTATTGTGTATGGGTTCCCCTTATATTCCTGATGTATAATACTAACAATCATCCTTGAATATGATATAGCGCTTTTCACATTTTCTAATATTGCATCATAATTGAAGTGAACTCTCATAATGGGTGAACCAAGTACAGCATCTAAAAGTAACTTTCTCTTTGAGTGAATCTTCCGATTTCACCTTGTTACAGAATCTGATTCAACATCATCTGAACCATCAGATGCAAGTACGATAGAACCATCTGCAACTGCCATCCCTTCCACGACAACTTCATCTTCAGCCACAGAAATAACGGGTATCAAAACTCTTGACTTAACGATTTAATTTGGGAGAGTTGGCCTTTTCTGTCTCACATGTTTGCTTATTTTTGTTTAATAGCTTGATCCTCATTTTGCTCAATATATGAGGGAATGTCTAAGAACATCTCTCGCTTCGATGATATTTCTAAATGTAGTATTTCCCAATACAATTAATTGTCACATCAGTAACAAGTGAAACTTTGGCATCTGGCACATTACCACAAGTCCATACAAATCCAATCACTTCATCGGCAGCAACTACCAAACCATCACCCATGATGAAAACATACGTATTTGCTAAACATCATAATTTACTTGACCTCTGAACATTAATGTTCACAATACAGTGTTAGAATCAATAAGAGCTAATCTTTTTATTCAAATCACATTTTGATTCATTTTAGTGGCAGAAACTGCCTCAACATTAATTGGTACAACTGAAGGAAGCACAGTGGAACCGTCTACAACAGCAAGTGATTCCACAACAATTCCTTCTTCAGCTAGCGAAACAACAGGTATGAACAATATTAATTTGATGATTTCAATTTGGGGAGAATTGACCCTTGAGGTCTCAAATATTTGCTAATACAGATTAATCTGTTTTGCTGTAGATTTGATGGAATTTGTAAGAGCTCTTGAACTTCCCTGATATTTCTATTGCATGGAAATTGAACAGAATTCTCAGGAGAAGTATTACTTGAGCACACTGTAGAAATAGTCAAAAATAGCTTTTCTAATATTATTTATTTATAAACCTTGTGGCAGAATATCACTCAACATCAATTGAAACGTCCGAAGGAAGCACAACAGAAACATCCACAATCGCAATCTCTTCCACACCAATTTCATATTCAAACAGTGAAACAACAGGTATCAACACAGTCAATGTCACCAATTTCATTTGGGAATGTTGACTTTTTTTGCATCCGAATATTTTCTGTATTATACTGATCTCTTTATTTTGGAATACAATTGCTTCATTGTGTAAGCGCTTCCCTTAATTTCCTGATGTATGGATTGCATCACAATTTAACTAGACTCTCATGATCAAAAAAAAAGTTTGGAAATGATTTTTTTAATCATATTTTGATTCATTTCATCAGCAGAAACTGCCTCGACATTAATTGGAACAACTGAAGCAAGCACACTGGAACCGTCTACAACAGCAATCTATTCCACACCAATTTCATATCCAAACAGTGAAACAACAGGTATCAACCCAATGAATGTCATAATTTTGATTTGGAAAATTGGCTTTCTTGGTCGCAAATATTTTCTGTGTTACACTGATCTCCTCTTTATTTTGGTATTACAATTGCTTTATTGTGTATGGGTTCCCCTTATTTTCCTGATGTATAATACTAACAATCATCCTTGAATATGATAAAGCGCTTTTCACATTTTCTAATATTGCATCATAATTGAAGTGAACCCTCATATTGGGTGAACCAAGTACAGCATCTAAAAGTAACTTTCTCTTTGAATGAATCTTCCGATTTCACCTTGTAACAGAATCTGATTCAACATCATCTGAACCATCAGATGCAAGTACGATAGAACCATCTGCAACTGCCATCCCTTCCACGACAACTTCATCTTCAGCCACAGAAATAACGGGTATCAAAACTCTTGACTTAACGATTTAATTTGGGAGAGTTGGCCTTTTCTGTCTCACATGTTTGCTTATTTTTGTTTAATAGCTTGATCCTCATTTTGCTCAATATATGAGGGAATGTCTAAGAACATCTCTCGCTTCGATGATATTTCTAAATGTAGTATTTCCCAATACAATTAATTGTCACATCAGTAACAAGTGAAACTTTGGCATCTGGCACATTACCACAAGTCCATACAAATCCAATCACTTCATCGGCAGCAACTACCAAACCATCACCCATGATGAAAACATACGTATTTGCTAAACATCATAATTTACTTGACCTCTGAACATTAATGTTCACAATACAGTGTTAGAATCAATAAGAGCTAATCTTTTTATTCAAATCACATTTTGATTCATTTTAGTGGCAGAAACTGCCTCAACATTAATTGGAACAACTGAAGGAAGCACAGTGGAACCGTCTACAACAGCAAGTGATTCCACAACAAATCCTTCTTCAGCCAGCGAAACAACAGGTATGAACAATATTAATTTGATGATTTCAATTTGGGGAGAATTGACCCTTGAGGTCTCAAATATTTGCCAATACAGATTAATCTGTTTTGCTGTAGATTTGATGGAATTTGTAAGAGCTCTTTGAACTTCCCTGATATTTCTATTGCATGGAAATTGAACAGAATTCTCATGAGAAGTATTACTTGACCACACTGTAGAAATAGTCAAAAATAGCTTTTCTAATATTATTTATTTATAAACCTTGTGGCAGAATATCACTCAACATCAATTGAAACGTCCGAAGCAAGCACAACAGAAACATCCACAATTGCAATCTCTTCCACACCAATTTCATATTCAAACAGTGAAACAACAGGTATTAACACAGTCAATGTCACCAATTTCATTTGGGAATGTTGACTTTTTTTGCATCCGAATATTTTCTGTATTATACTGATCTCTTTATTTTGGAATACAATTGCTTCATTGTGTAAGCGCTTCCCTTAATTTCCTGATGTATGGATTGCATCACAATTTAACTAGACTCTCATGATCAAAAAAAAAGTTTGGAAATGATTTTTTAAAATCATATTTTGATTCATTTCATCAGCAGAAACTGCCTCGACATTAATTGGAACAACTGAAGCAAGCACAATGGAACCGTCTACAACAGCAATCTATTCCACACCAATTTCATATCCAAACAGTGAAACAACAGGTATCAACACAGTCAATGTCACCAATTTCATTTGGGAATGTTGACTTTTTTTGCATCCGAATATTTTCTGTATTATACTGATCTCTTTATTTTGCAATACAATTGCTTCATTGTGTAAGCGCTTCCCTTAATTTCCTGATGTATGGATTGCATCACAATTTAACTAGACTCTCATGATCAAAACAAAAGTTTGGAAATGATTTTTAAAAATCATATTTTGATTCATTTCATCAGCAGAAACTGCCTCGACATTAATTGGAACAACTGAAGCAAGCACACTGGAACCGTCTACAACAGCAATCTATTCCACACCAATTTCATATCCAAACAGTGAAACAACAGGTATCAACCCAATGAATGTCATAATTTTGATTTGGAAAATTGGCTTTCTTGGTCGCAAATATTTTCTGTGTTACACTGATCTCCTCTTTATTTTGGTATTACAATTGCTTTATTGTGTATGGGTTCCCCTTATTTTCCTGATGTATAATACTAACAATCATCCTTGAATATGATAAAGCGCTTTTCACATTTTCTAATATTGCATCATAATTGAAGTGAACCCTCATATTGGGTGAACCAAGTACAGCATCTAAAAGTAACTTTCTCTTTGAATGAATCTTCCGATTTCACCTTGTAACAGAATCTGATTCAACATCATCTGAACCATCAGATGCAAGTACGATAGAACCATCTGCAACTGCCATCCCTTCCACGACAACTTCATCTTCAGCCACAGAAATAACGGGTATCAAAACTCTTGACTTAACGATTTAATTTGGGAGAGTTGGCCTTTTCTGTCTCACATGTTTGCTTATTTTTGTTTAATAGCTTGATCCTCATTTTGCTCAATATATGAGGGAATGTCTAAGAACATCTCTCGCTTCGATGATATTTCTAAATGTAGTATTTCCCAATACAATTAATTGTCACATCAGTAACAAGTGAAACTTTGGCATCTGGCACATTACCACAAGTCCATACAAATCCAATCACTTCATCGGCAGCAACTACCAAACCATCACCCATGATGAAAACATACGTATTTGCTAAACATCATAATTTACTTGACCTCTGAACATTAATGTTCACAATACAGTGTTAGAATCAATAAGAGCTAATCTTTTTATTCAAATCACATTTTGATTCATTTTAGTGGCAGAAACTGCCTCAACATTAATTGGAACAACTGAAGGAAGCACAGTGGAACCGTCTACAACAGCAAGTGATTCCACAACAATTCCTTCTTCAGCTAGCGAAACAACAGGTATGAACAATATTAATTTGATGATTTCAATTTGGGGAGAATTGACCCTTGAGGTCTCAAATATTTGCTAATACAGATTAATCTGTTTTGCTGTAGATTTGATGGAATTTGTAAGAGCTCTTGAACTTCCCTGATATTTCTATTGCATGGAAATTGAACAGAATTCTCAGGAGAAGTATTACTTGAGCACACTGTAGAAATAGTCAAAAATAGCTTTTCTAATATTATTTATTTATAAACCTTGTGGCAGAATATCACTCAACATCAATTGAAACGTCCGAAGGAAGCACAACAGAAACATCCACAATCGCAATCTCTTCCACACCAATTTCATATTCAAACAGTGAAACAACAGGTATCAATACAGTCAATGTCACCAATTTCATTTGGGAATGTTGACTTTTTTTGCATCCGAATATTTTCTGTATTATACTGATCTCTTTATTTTGGAATACAATTGCTTCATTGTGTAAGCGCTTCCCTTAATTTCCTGATGTATGGATTGCATCACAATTTAACTAGACTCTCATGATCAAAAAAAAAGTTTGGAAATGATTTTTTTAATCATATTTTGATTCATTTCATCAGCAGAAACTGCCTCGACATTAATTGGAACAACTGAAGCAAGCACACTGGAACCGTCTACAACAGCAATCTATTCCACACCAATTTCATATCCAAACAGTGAAACAACAGGTATCAACCCAATGAATGTCATAATTTTGATTTGGAAAATTGGCTTTCTTGGTCGCAAATATTTTCTGTGTTACACTGATCTCCTCTTTATTTTGGTATTACAATTGCTTTATTGTGTATGGGTTCCCCTTATTTTCCTGATGTATAATACTAACAATCATCCTTGAATATGATAAAGCGCTTTTCACATTTTCTAATATTGCATCATAATTGAAGTGTACCCTCATATTGGGTGAACCAAGTACAGCATCTAAAAGTAACTTTCTCTTTGAGTGAATCTTCCGATTTCACCTTGTAACAGAATCTGATTCAACATCATCTGAACCATCAGATGCAAGTACGATAGAACCATCTACAACTGCCATCCCTTCCACGACAACTTCATCTTCAGCCACAGAAATAACGGGTATCAAAACTCTTGACTTAACGATTTAATTTGGGAGAGTTGGCCTTTTCTGTCTCACATGTTTGCTTATTTTTGTTTAATAGCTTGATCCTCATTTTGCTCAATATATGAGGGAATGTCTAAGAACATCTCTCGCTTCGATGATATTTCTAAATGTAGTATTTCCCAATACAATTAATTGTCACATCAGTAACAAGTGAAACTTTGGCATCTGGCACATTACCACAAGTCCATACAAATCCAATCACTTCATCGGCAGCAACTACCAAACCATCACCCATGATGAAAACATACGTATTTGCTAAACATCATAATTTACTTGACCTCTGAACATTATTGTTCACAATACAGTGTTAGAATCAATAAGAGCAAATCTTTTTATTCAAATCACATTTTGATTCATTTTAGTGGCAGAAACTGCCTCAACATTAATTGGAACAACTGAAGGAAGCACAGTGGAACCGTCTACAACAGCAAGTGATTCCACAACAAATCCTTCTTCAGCTAGCGAAACAACAGGTATGAACAATATTAATTTGATGATTTCAATTTGCGGAGAATTGACCCTTGAGGTCTCAAATATTTGCTAATACAGATTAATCTGTTTTGCTGTAGATTTGATGGAATTTGTAAGAGCTCTTTGAACTTCCCTGATATTGCATAGAAATTGAACAGAATTCTCATGAGAAGTATTAATTGACCACACTGTAGAAATAGTCAAAAATAGCTTTTCTAATATTATTTCTTTATAAACCTTGTGGCAGAATATCACTCAACATCAATTGAAACGTCCGAAGCAAGCACAACACAAACATACACAATTGCAATCTCTTCCACACCAATTTCATATTCAAACAGTGAAACAACAGGTATTAACACAGTCAATGTCACCAATTTCATTTGGGAATGTTGACTTTTTTTGCATCTGAATATTTTCTGTATTATTCTGATCTCTTTATTTTGGAATACAATTGCTTCATTGTGTAAGCACTTCCCTTAATTTCCTGATGTATGGATTGCATCACAATTTAACTCGACTCTCATGATCAAAAAAACAAGTTTGGAAATGATTTTTAAAAATCATATTTTGATTCATTTCATCAGCAGAAACTGCCTCGACATTAATTGGAACAACTGAAGCAAGCACACTGGAACCGTCTACAACAGCAATCTATTCCACACCAATTTCATATCCAAACAGTGAAACAACAGGTATCAACCTAATGAATGTCATAATTTTGATTTGGAAAATTGGCTTTCTTGGTCGCAAATATTTTCTGTGTTACACTGATCTCCTCTTTATTTTGGTATTACAATTGCTTTATTGTGTATGGGTTCCCCTTATTTTCCTGATGTATAATACTAACAATCATCCTTGAATATGATATAGCGCTTTTCACATTTTCTAATATTGCATCATAATTGAAGTGAACTCTCATAATGGGTGAACCAAGTACAGCATCTAAAAGTAACTTTCTCTTTGAGTGAATCTTCCGATTTCACCTTGTTACAGAATCTGATTCAACATCATCTGAACCATCAGATGCAAGTACGATAGAACCATCTGCAACTGCCATCCCTTCCACGACAACTTCATCTTCAGCCACAGAAATAACGGGTATCAAAACTCTTGACTTAACGATTTAATTTGGGAGAGTTGGCCTTTTCTGTCTCACATGTTTGCTTATTTTTGTTTAATAGCTTGATCCTCATTTTGCTCAATATATGAGGGAATGTCTAAGAACATCTCTCGCTTCGATGATATTTCTCTATGTAGTATTTCCCAATACAATTAATTGTCACATCAGTAACAAGTGAAACTTTGGCATCTGGCACATTACCACAAGTCCATACAAATCCAATCACTTCATCGGCAGCAACTACCAAACCATCACCCATGATGAAAACATACGTATTTGCTAAACATCATAATTTACTTGACCTCTGAACATTAATGTTCACAATACAGTGTTAGAATCAATAAGAGCTAATCTTTTTATTCAAATCACATTTTGATTCATTTTAGTGGCAGAAACTGCCTCAACATTAATTGGAACAACTGAAGGAAGCACAGTGGAACCGTCTACAACAGCAAGTGATTCCACAACAATTCCTTCTTCAGCTAGCGAAACAACAGGTATGAACAATATTAATTTGATGATTTCAATTTGGGGAGAATTGACCCTTGAGGTCTCAAATATTTGCTAATACAGATTAATCTGTTTTGCTGTAGATTTGATGGAATTTGTAAGAGCTCTTGAACTTCCCTGATATTTCTATTGCATGGAAATTGAACAGAATTCTCAGGAGAAGTATTACTTGAGCACAATGTAGAAATAGTCAAGAATAGCTTTTCTAATATTATTTATTTATAAACCTTGTGGCAGAATATCACTCAACATCAATTGAAACGTCCGAAGCAAGCACAACAGAAACATCCACAATTGCAAACTCTTCCACACCAATTTCATATTCAAACAGTGAAACAACAGGTATCAACACAGTCAATGTCACCAATTTCATTTGGGAATGTTGACTTTTTTTGCATCCGAATATTTTCTGTATTATACTGATCTCTTTATTTTGGAATACAATTGCTTCATTGTGTAAGCGCTTCCCTTAATTTCCTGATGTATGGATTGCATCACAATTTAACTAGACTCTCATGATCAAAAAAAAAGTTTGGAAATGATTTTTTTAATCATATTTTGATTCATTTCATCAGCAGAAACTGCCTCGACATTAATTGGAACAACTGAAGCAAGCACACTGGAACCGTCTACAACAGCAATCTATTCCACACCAATTTCATATCCAAACAGTGAAACAACAGGTATCAACCCAATGAATGTCATAATTTTGATTTGGAAAATTGGCTTTCTTGGTCGCAAATATTTTCTGTGTTACACTGATCTCCTCTTTATTTTGGTATTACAATTGCTTTATTGTGTATGGGTTCCCCTTATTTTCCTGATGTATAATACTAACAATCATCCTTGAATATGATAAAGCGCTTTTCACATTTTCTAATATTGCATCATAATTGAAGTGTACCCTCATATTGGGTGAACCAAGTACAGCATCTAAAAGTAACTTTCTCTTTGAGTGAATCTTCCGATTTCACCTTGTAACAGAATCTGATTCAACATCATCTGAACCATCAGATGCAAGTACGATAGAACCATCTACAACTGCCATCCCTTCCACGACAACTTCATCTTCAGCCACAGAAATAACGGGTATCAAAACTCTTGACTTAACGATTTAATTTGGGAGAGTTGGCCTTTTCTGTCTCACATGTTTGCTTATTTTTGTTTAATAGCTTGATCCTCATTTTGCTCAATATATGAGGGAATGTCTAAGAACATCTCTCGCTTCGATGATATTTCTAAATGTAGTATTTCCCAATACAATTAATTGTCACATCAGTAACAAGTGAAACTTTGGCATCTGGCACATTACCACAAGTCCATACAAATCCAATCACTTCATCGGCAGCAACTACCAAACCATCACCCATGATGAAAACATACGTATTTGCTAAACATCATAATTTACTTGACCTCTGAACATTATTGTTCACAATACAGTGTTAGAATCAATAAGAGCAAATCTTTTTATTCAAATCACATTTTGATTCATTTTAGTGGCAGAAACTGCCTCAACATTAATTGGAACAACTGAAGGAAGCACAGTGGAACCGTCTACAACAGCAAGTGATTCCACAACAAATCCTTCTTCAGCTAGCGAAACAACAGGTATGAACAATATTAATTTGATGATTTCAATTTGGGGAGAATTGACCCTTGAGGTCTCAAATATTTGCTAATACAGATTAATCTGTTTTGCTGTAGATTTGATGGAATTTGTAAGAGCTCTTTGAACTTCCCTTATATTTCTATTGCATAGAAATTGAACAGAGTTCTCATGAGAAGTCTTACTTGAGCACACTGTAGAAATAGTCAAAAATAGATTTTCTTATATTATTTCTTTATAAACCTTGTGGCAGAATATCACTCAACATCAATTGAAATGTCCGAAGCAAGCACAACAGAAACATCCCCAATCGCAATCTCTTCTACACCAATTTCATATTCAAACAGTGAAACAACAGGTATCAACACAGTCAATGTCACCAATTTCATTTGGAAATGTTGACTTTTTTTGCATCCGAATATTTTCTGTATTATACTGATCTCTTTATTTTGGAATACAATTGCTTCATTGTGTAAGCGCTTCCCTTAATTTCCTGATGTATGGATTGCATCACAATTTAACTAGACTCTCATGATCAAAATAAAAGTTTGGAAATGATTTTTTTAAATCATATTTTGATTCATTTCATCAGCAGAAACTGCCTCGACATTAATTGGAACAACTGAAGCAAGCACACTGGAACCGTCTACAACAGCAATCTATTCCACACCAATTTCATATCCAAACAGTGAAACAACAGGTATCAACCCAATGAATGTCATAATTTTGATTTGGAAAATTGGCTTTCTTGGTCGCAAATATTTTCTGTGTTACACTGATCTCCTCTTTATTTTGGTATTACAATTGCTTTATTGTGTATGGGTTCCCCTTATTTTCCTGATGTATAATACTAACAATCATCCTTGAATATGATATAGCGCTTTTCACATTTTCTAATATTGCATCATAATTGAAGTGAACTCTCATAATGGGTGAACCAAGTACAGCATCTAAAAGTAACTTTCTCTTTGAGTGAATCTTCCGATTTCACCTTGTAACAGAATCTGATTCAACATCATCTGAACCATCAGATGCAAGTACGATAGAACCATCTACAACTGCCATCCCTTCCACGACAACTTCATCTTCAGCCACAGAAATAACGGGTATCAAAACTCTTGACTTAACGATTTAATTTGGGAGAGTTGGCCTTTTCTGTCTCACATGTTTGCTTATTTTTGTTTGATAGCTTGATCCTCATTTTGCTCAATATATGAGGGAATGTCTAAGAACATCTCTCGCTTCGATGATATTTCTAAATGTAGTATTTCCCAATACAATTAATTGTCACATCAGTAACAAGTGAAACTTTGGCATCTGGCACATTACCACAAGTCCATACAAATCCAATCACTTCATCGGCAGCAACTACCAAACCATCACCCATGATGAAAACATCCGTATTTGCTAAACATCATAATTTACTTGACCTCTGAACATTAATGTTCACAATACAGTGTTAGAATCAATAAGAGCAAATCTTTTTATTCAAATCACATTTTGATTCATTTTAGTGGCAGAAACTGCCTCAACATTAATTGGAACAACTGAAGGAAGCACAGTGGAACCGTCTACAACAGCAAGTGATTCCACAACAAATCCTTCTTCAGCTAGCGAAACAACAGGTATGAACAATATTAATTTGATGATTTCAATTTGGGGAGAATTGACCCTTGAGGTCTCAAATATTTGCTAATACAGATTAATCTGTTTTGCTGTAGATTTGATGGAATTTGTAAGAGCTCTTTGAACTTCCCTGATATTTCTATTGCATGGAAATTGAACAGAATTCTCATGAGAAGTATTACTTGACCACACTGTAGAAATTAAATAGTCAAAAATAGCTTTTCTAATATTATTTCTTTCTAAACCTTCTGGCAGAATATCACTCAACATCAATTGAAACGTCCGAAGCAAGCACAACAGAAATATCCACAATTGCAATCTCTTCCACACCAATTTCATCTTCAAACAGTGAAACAACAGGTATCAACACAGTCAATGTCACCCATTTCATTTGGGAATGTTGACTTTTTTTGCATCCGAATATTTTCTGTATTATTCTGATCTCTTTATTTTGGAATACAATTGCTTCATTGTGTAAGCGCTTCCCTTAATTTCCTGATGTATGGATTGCATCTCAATTTAACTAGACTCTCACGATCAAAAAAAAAGTTTGGAAATGATTTTTTCAAATCATATTTTGATTCATTTCATCAGCAGAAACTGCCTCGACATTAATTGGAACAACTGAAGCAAGCACACTGGAACCGTCTACAACAGCAATCTATTCCACACCAATTTCATATCCAAATAGTGAAACAACAGGTATCAACCTAATGAATGTCATAATTTTGATTTGGAAAATTGGCTATCTTGGTCGCCAATATTTTCTGTGTTACACTGATCTCCTCTTTATTTTGGTATTACAATTGCTTTATTGTGTATGGGTTTCCCTTATTTTCCTGATGTATAATACTAACAATCATCCTTGAATATCATATAGCGCTTTTCACATTTTCTAATATTGCATCATAATTGAAGTGAACTCTCATAATGGGTGCACCAAGTACAGCATCTAAAAGTAACTTTCTCTTTGAGTGAATCTTCCGATTTCACCTTGTAACAGAATCTGATTCAACGTCATCTGAACCATCAGAAGCAAGTACGATAGAACCATCTACAACTGCCATCCCTTCCACGACAACTTCATCTTCAGCCACAGAAATAACGGGTATCAAAACTCTTGGCTTAACGATTTAATTTGGGAGAGTTGACCTTTTCTGTCTCACATGTTTGCTTATTTTTGTTTAATAGCTTGATCCTCATTTTGCTCAATTTATGAGGGAATGTCTAAGAACATCTCTCCCTTCGATGATATTTCTAAATGTAGTATTTCCAAATACAATTAATTGTCACATCAGTAGCAAGTGAAACTTTGGCATCTGGCACATTACCACAAGTCCATACAAATCCAATCACTTCATCGGCAGCAACTGCCAAACCATCACCCATGATGAAAACATAAGTATCTGCTGAACATCGTAATTTACTTGACCTCTGAATATTAATGTTCACAATACAGTGTTAGAATCAATAAGAGCAAATCTTTGTATTCAAAACACATTTTGATTCATTTTAGTGGCAGAAACTGCCTCAACATTAATTGGATCAACTGAAGGAAGCACAGTGGAACCGTCTACAAGAGCAAGTGATTCCACAACAAATCCTTCTTCAGCCAGCGAAACAACAGGTATGAACAATATTAATTTGATGATTTCAATTTGGGGAGAATTGCCCCTTGAAGTCTCAAATATTTGCTAATATAGATTAATCTGTTTTGCTGTAGATTTGATGGAATTTGTAAGAGCTCTTTGAACTTCCCTGATATTTCTATTGCATGGAAATTGAACAGAATTCTCAGGAGAAGTATTACTTGACCACACTGTAGAAATTGTCAAAAATAGCTTTTCTAATATTATTTCTTTATAAACCTTGTGGCAGAATATCACTCAACATCAATTGAAACGTCCGAAGCAAGCACAACAGAAACATCCACAATTGCAATCTCTTCCACACCAATTTCATATTCAAGCAGTGAAACAACAGGTATCAACACAACAATTCCATCTTCCACCAGGGAAACAACAGGTAGCAACACTATTCACTTGAATAACCCTAGCCTATCTAGCCTCTCCTCATAGCTGAAGTATTGTGAATGCCAATGTATTGGTCAAACTTCATAATTTGGTTGACCTGTGATGTTTCCCAATACTGAATAAGAATCAATAAGAGCAGCTGTTTGCCTGATTCACATTTTGAATCATCTTTGCAGCAGAAACACACTCAACCTTTATTGTCACATCTCAAGCAGCCACAGTAGAACCATCTACAACTGTAATCTATTCCACAACAATTCCATCTTCCACCAGGGAAACAACAGTTACTAACACTATTCACTTGATGGATTCCGTTTCGGACAGTTGGGCTTTGGTGTCCTGTGTTTTTGCATGATTTATATTAATGGCTTAATCTTGGTTTTGCTCTATATGTGAAGCTATGTCTTAGAGCATCTCTCATTTGATCAATGAGAGCATATGTTTTTATTATAATTATTCACATTTTGAACCATCTTTGCAGCAGAAACTGTCACAACATCAATTGCCACAACTGAAGCCAGCACAGTAGAACCATCCACAACTGCAATCCCTTCCACAACAATTCCACCTTCCACCTTGGAAACAACAGGTACCAACACTACTCACTTGATGGTTTCCATTTGGGAGATTTGAGCTATGATGTCCCACATGTTTGCTTGCCTTACATATGTTGCATCATCGTGGTTTTGCTCTACATATGAAACCATGTCTGAGAGCATCTCCTACTTGATCAACAAGAACACTTGTTTTTCTTATTCACATTTTGAACCATCTTTGCAACAGAAACTGTCACATCATCAATTGCCACAACTGAAGCCACCACAGTAGAACTATCTGCAATTGCAATCCCTTCCACAACAATTCCATCTTCCACCAGGGAAACAACAGGTAGCAACACTATTCACTTGACGGATTCCGTTTGGGACACTTGGGCTTTGATTTCTCACATGGTGGCTTGTTTTACTTCAGTAGCTTCATCTTGGTTTTGATCTATATATAAAGCCATGTCTGAGAGCATCTCTCATTTGATCAATAAGAGCATATGTTTTGATTAACATTTTTCACATTTTGAATCATCTTTGGAGCAGAAATTGTCACTACATCAATTGCCACAACTGAAGCCAGCACAGTAGAACCATCTACAACTGCAATCCCTTCCACAACAATTCCACCTTCCACCTTGGAAACAACAGGTACCAACACTATTCAATTGATGGTTTCCATTTGGGAGAGTTGGCCTTTGCTGTCCCAAATATTGGCCTATTTTACATTATTGGCTTCATGGACATTTGGCTCCACATGTGGGTCAATGTATCTGATCGTTTCAATTCACTGATTTTACCAACTACACTATTTCCTGATATTTGCTGCCATATCAGTTGCAAATGTTATTATGAAATCAGGGGCATTTGTACACACATCCACAAATGTGATCACGTCATCTGCAGCAACATCTCAAACATCACATATGACAGATGCCTACTTATTTGCAAAACAAAATAATTTAGTGGACACTGAACAGTAATTGTCCACAATACAGTTTTACTTTAAATAAATCCACATGTTTTATCTATCTCTGTTTTAATCAATGTTGCAGGGGAAATAGGCTCAACATCAATTGCCACAACTGAAGCCAGCACAGTAGAGTCATCTACAACTGCAATCCCTTCCACAACAATTCCAACTTCCACCTTGGAAACAACAGGTACCAACACTATTCACTTGATGGTTTCCATTTGGGAGAGTTGGCCTTTGCTGTCCCAAATATTGGCCTATATTACATTACTGGCTTCGTGGACATTTGGCTCCACATGTGGGTCAATGCATCTGATCGTTTCAATTCACTGATTTTACCAACTACACTATTTCCTGCTATTTGCTGCCATATCAGTTGCAAATGTTATTATGGAATCAGGGGTATTAGTACACACATCCACAAATGTGATCACTTCATCTGCAGCAACAGCTCAAACATCACATGTGATGAATGCCTACTTATTTGCCAAACAAAATAACTTACTGGACACTGAACAGTAAATGTCTACAATACTGTATTATATTCAATAAAAAGACACGCTTCATCAATCTATTTTTGAATCAACGTTGCAGGAGAAATAGGCTCCACATCAATTGCCACAACTGACGCCAGCACAGTAGAACCATCTACAACTGCAATCCCTTCCACAACAATTCCATCTTCCACCAGGAAAACAACAGGTACCAACACTATTCACTTGATGGTTTCCATTCGGGAGAGTTGGGCTTTGCTGTCCCAGATGCTTTTGTTCTGAAACTTTTATCTGCACCATGAACAATAAATCCACAATTTATTTGTATTGTTCACGTAAATGTTGCCAACAAATTGACATTTCTAGAGTGCCTTTCACCATGGGAGGACGTCCCCAAGGTGCTGGGACTTTTCCCCATTTGGCTTTATTTATAATAGTCCTCGTGTTTGATATTGAAGAATGTGCAAGGCTGTTTTTTCAACAATATTTCTGAATGTTTCATGAAATCCATAGCAAAAATTACACCAACCAGGACATCCAAATCAAGCTCGTCAACAAAATCATCTGCAACTCTGAGCCCTTCCACAACGTCAAGAGCTGAAACAACAGGTAGGAAAGATTCCAAGACAGTTATCATGTATCACAATTCAACCAAAATTGCAAATAAATTTATTAAAAGTACATTCACATTGAATTTCCCCACAATTGTGAAGTGAATCCTTTAAATGCAGATTCAGGTTATTCATGTTTGAATTAAGAAATTAACATTTTGTTTGTTTTGACAAATGTGGTGGAAAAGTAGCAAGCATTAGAAGTGAAAATAGTGTTAAATTGCATTTCAACAATAATGTAACAAGATGGTAGAGCGGGCTTGACAGGGTGGATAGTCTATTCCTGGGCATGATCTTTACTGCAGTGTCACCAATTAGATCAAATAAGGCAATTAGATGTACCATTTAAATATCTGCTTCGTAATATCTTCCCAAAAGCAATAGATACACTGTGTGTTATTTCTCCTTTGCAGGTATACAAAGGACAACGATTTTCACGATGACAAAACTTCCAACACCATTCAGTACCACATCCTCCACCATTGGAACATCCACTCCGTACATTATTACAGATTTGTCAACAGGCAGCTCACCAACATCCCAAGCCTTGTGTCGCCAACTTACTCAACAAGGTATTGTGGAATATATAACTGCTCAATTGTAGGATTGTATTCCTGTTATTGAAGACTATATTGTTCGTTTATGATAGGCTATAGGGTTGATTTGTTTCATATTTTTCTCCTTTAATATGGGTTACGTATGTCTATTACTGAATTACTGTTGAACTATTGCAGGATATCTTGTTGAGTTATTGTTGTATGGCAGGATTTATTTACATGAAACCATTTGAAGTAATTTTCTTAAACTTCTCCAGTCTGTCATCGTTATTGACTCTGTTAAATGTTACTTTAGATCTTGGAGACATTTCAGCAAAGTACATCCAAAACAAAACTTTCACCTTGAGGTGGTCTGATGACATCCATGATACGTGTGGATACATAGTCAAAATTGATGGAGAAATTCACAACAACTGCACATTTAACTTCGCTGAAAATACCTGCACATTTTCTGACCTTAATCCAGGTCAAACCTACACTGTCGATGTTCTGTTCACTGAAACATTCAATAAATTTCTAAATCGATCCTTGGAAGTGACTACAGGTAAAGTTCTGAACCGTTTACATTGGGTCTAACCTTTAAATTAATAAATGAACCCTACCCATCAGATAGTATTTCCAGTAGAGGGAGCTTTACTTTTAAAATTATACTGAATGTATTGAGTATTTAGAAATCTGGAATTGGATCTATTGTCCTTCATTTTATTTTGATCGAATAGACATCATCTTTTTCTGTTTATCTATTGTATATCTCAATTGAGAAATATTGAGAAATTGTGAACTTCAGAAACATTGTAAAATGTAGGAGAGAATGATGATGCCAAACTTGGGTTTCATAGTTTGTTGTAGATTTTAGGAGTTACAGAAGATAAAGAGAGTTAAATAATTCTACAAGGGTCCTTGGAAAGATTGAGTTTGTGGAACAAAAAAAAAGTGGATCTTTGTTTCAGCGCTTGGGGACGTAGGGAAGATAAAAGGTACATATATAGAGCAGGTTGGAATTCCAGAGGAACAGGAGTAGAAACCTCAAAGGAACTAAGGAATAAAATGGTTAATTATCTATTCATCCCACTAACAACAGATGAGCTTTCAGACACCTTGATCATACTCTCTGGGACACATTCTCTAAATACCTCACTCCCTTTTTTGCTTTCAAATGCTGGAGAGAAAAACAAACACTTTTTAGAGTGCCGTCTCCTGCTTACCTTACCCACTCATCTACCTTGATCTGCTCTGCCTCTTTAATGCGCTTTGATTTGTTCTTCTACCTGAGAGGAGGAGAAGGGCAGTATTTAAGTCATGAGTGGTTTATGGTAGGTTTAAAGATTTGCAACACTACTGTAGCATCCTGATGAGGAGATTTGAAACGTGAATTAATGACACGCGCAGTTCAAAAATCTAAGTGTTGTCGCGAGTTAGAATTTAATGTAAGAATGTTTTTGCTTGTTCCAGTCCCAGCATTTGTCAGGAATATCACCTTTCCAGCGACTGGAATTCAGAACACATCTCTGGCAGTTATCTGGGAAGCAGCACAAGGAACCGCGCTATCATATAATGTCAGATTGACATCGCCGTTGGAGGCCCAACAAAACATTGTTGTACAGTCGACCGAATATTTAACTGCAAACTTTTCCGGTTTAAAACCTGGCCGTGAATACAGAATCACAATCAGAACTGTGACAACGGGGAACAAGACCAACACAGGGGTGTCAGTGCTGCAGCACACAGGTAACTTCAAAGACAAATTGTTTTCATATTTAATTGAAACTATTGGCTAAACTTTACCCACGCACTTTCTGACTTGCTGAACTTCATTTTACTTTACTCTCAACTGATCTGTGTCGTCTTGTAGCGAGCAAGGAGTTCAGCAAGATAGGGTTTCTGCCGCGTTCTTGTTTTGACATATTGTACAAGCTGGGGGAGGATTGGAGCGCACGTTGTCATGAAATGTCCAGCAATGCAGGGCAAAGCTTGTAGTTGGGCAGCAAAGTTTCTGTGATTTATCTTTGCAGCCAACACTGAATATTCACTTCGACTAACATTGGGGTGAAGGTACTTTGCTTACAGGGCCTTTCCTAAATTATTATTTAAGTACATTTGATACGGCAAATAATAATAATACTAATAATAATCCTTGGATTTGATATCGCGCTTTTCACATCTTCTAGTCACAGAATATGCTGTAAAATAAACTGGCTGTATATTTGTGGGTGAAATGAGGCAGCCAATTGCGCACAGCAGCGTCCCCACAAACAATTGTGGATTGAAAAGACCAATTCATCATTGTTTATTTTCCCACATTGTTTATCGTGCTTGTGTAGTAAGGAAACTTGCCCAAGGTTTTACAATGCCTGGAATTGAACCCAGGTCTCTCACTTGCAAGGCAAGCGCTCTAACCAATGAGCTACAGAACTCCACAAAGATAGTTAAGATGAAATATGTAAACAATTGCATTATATACTGTTTAACTTACAGATTCAGATGAATGCAGCAATGGAGATAACGATTGTGACCACATCTGTATAGAACGAAATAAGTTTGAAGACATCCGAGGCTATGAATGCAATTGTAAGACAGGATTTGAATTAAAATCAGATGGAAAGACTTGCCAAGGTGAGAGGAAAGGGCCAACAAGTTACATTGTTCTCGTTCATGATTTTAATTGTCAAAAATATTGTTGCTGTCAGGGTTTGGAATAATAAGAAGCTTTTAAATGATATATTCTATTGTTGTCAATACAGCGATCGACGCTTGTGAACTCCAGTGCACCAATGGAGAATGTTTTGTTGATAACACAGAACAGTGCAAGTGTATGAACGGATTTGTTCAAAATACCATGCAAATAGTCTGTGAAGGTGAGATATTACTGCATGGATGTTATTTGTATGTTTGATTTTTTCTTTGTGAGGTAAACGTAAGAGACTCAATTTCATTTTATTCCCATTAAAGCTTATCCTGCACAGAAAGCAGGAAACATTAAAAGACTGAAAGATTTGCTGGTTTATTGTCTATCAGATTTCAGTTTACCTGAATAGAAATATCTTCCTCATGTCATCAGTATATCTCCAAAAGTAATTGTAAATTCTTTCTTCATACAGATGTCAACGAATGCAATTCCATAGCACTGAATATGTGTACCCAGCGCTGTGTGAATACTCTGGGGAGCTATAAATGTTCATGTCAACCAGGTTATGTGTTGGATGAAGGGGACAGAAGAACGTGTAACGGTAAGTCAAAATTCAACCACAAAGCCACAAGCTATTTGCAAAAGATTGTGGCATTTCAGAAACGTGGATTAGGTCTTTTTTCTGCACGTGGTGATTGATTGGATTGCCGTTTCTGCTTTTGTTAAATCAGAATCAATCACTTTGACAGCAAAACTAAAAGCTCGATCTTCTCCAATAAGAATATCCAAGAATGTTAGTTGTATTGGACCCATCGGAATACTGTAGTGAACTAAGCAGAATGTCTCTCCTAGAGAATAACACACTAATTGAAGTCATTTCTTCTCCTGCCCCCACCTCTGTCACCACGGTAATTCACTCACTCCCTGACTGGCTTATTAACTATTCCTCCGCACGCCCCTCTTCAACCTACAAGGCAGCCTATTGTCAAATGCTTGTTCACTAGAGCACAGAATGGTTTTATTGCTCTTTGGACCTCTGGTTACCTGAGCAGTGATACAATACCATTTCCTGTGTGGAATGACTGATTTCCCAGGCTAACCTCACGCCCAACTCCTGAGTATTGTGTTGCCGTCAACGCCACTCTTCCTACACGTATGGACGCTGCACAAGAAGTTCCGCTGATGGCATTTTGCAAAGGAAGCGATTCTCGCAATAATAATCCTTCAAAAAATATACTGTAATAAATTGGTCATTGCAATCCACGGCTGTTTGTGGGGGGGGACGCTGCCGTGAGCGATTGGCTGCCGCGTTTCACCCACAAATATACATTTGTAATTCACTTTACAGTGAATTTTGTGAAGCGCTTTGAGACTTCTAGAAGATGTGAAATGCGCTATATAAAATGCAATATTATTATTATATTATGTGTGGATTCACATCAATTGTGTTAAGGACTTTGAAGCAGCCTCCTAATATGAAAGGCATATACAAATTGTATAATATTTGTAATACATGTGAAATATTTCAGCAAAGATTTCTAGGATAAATGTAACAACAATACTGATGTGGTGTGGCATATGTTAACTCGGATGGTCACAAGAAAATCTATAGAGAAATCTCCTGTAACATTTGTTTTCTGTTTGTTCTAGAAATTGATCAGTGTGAAAGCTCTCCCTGCGTCAATGGATCCTGCGTTAATGAAAAAACTAACTATGAGTGTGATTGCTATTCTGGCTGGAGAGGACGTTTGTGTAACGAAGGTTAGTTCAGATACATTACAATAAAAAAGTCAAATGAGATAAGATTAGGTATTTCACCAAGTCTGTTGTTTCTCACACAAGTATCTCCTCCTACATCATTGCCTAGATCTCACATATTTAATTTCCCGAATTAAGTGAATAGGAACATAAGAAATATAATGGAATGAACAATTTATTTGACCAATTAAACCCTTGCCTTCAACTGACTAACAGCGTTCAGCTAAGATGTCTCTGAGTCTGAGAATCAAATATCTTATTAAAGCACCACCATAAAAACCTAAGAAACGTTAGATGAATAAAGGACCAAAGTCCATCTAGTTTGCCTTCCACCTCCTGGAGGTCACGTTCACATATGTCCCTATGTTACTCCATCATGTTATTTCCTAAAAGAAAATGATCTAATCTGCGTTTGAAGGAATCAGTGTTTCATTTCCTGCTTCTCCCGAGAGAGCCTGTTCATAAATTCTCTGTGGTCTCTCCTAAACCCCCTTCAGTATAAAGTCAAAATGAAAGACTCTGATTTAATGTTACAATCTTCTGAAGCCTAACTACTTACATGATATTTACACCCAATACAAAATGACATTTGTTAAGCATCTTTACATCGGGAGGATGTCCTAAGGCGCTGAATAGTCAGGGATTAGGACCTGAACCTGGGGGTTGGTGAGCGGGAGGAATCAGGATGGGTGGAGGGCAGAGAAGGGAGGTGAGTGGCCAATTCTATGGTCAAACAGGTGGGTCTAAACAGGACAATCATCTTAACAGGACAAAGAGGATCTACAGCATATTTCTCTCATTTATGAAAAATTATTTTAAAATACAAAATAGTGTTAATAATGATGGGGCAAATATGCAATAATAATAATATAATAATCCTTGCATTTGATATAGCGCTTTTCACATCTTATAGTCCTGTTCAGTACTATTATATTAATGTTATCAATATTAATGTTACAATTATTATAATATAATCAGGATATTTTCCTTGTATTTAAACATTTGGGTGTATTTCTGCCAGATATCAATGAGTGCACATCAAACCCTTGCAACAGGAGAGGAACTTGCATGAACACAGATGGCTCATTCTACTGTAACTGCGCTAATGGCTGGACTGGACAATTTTGCTCTGAAGGTACATTTCATAGTATGTTACAGTCAGCGTTGTGGTTCTGGTCATGATATCTATTCAGTATTTCAGAAACGACTGAGCTGATGAAGACAATATCAGACAGGGTGAGAAACAGAGTCAGTCATTCACAGACAGATAAATACTTGGAGAGAGAAAATATAATCCATTTGTACCTTGTGTTATCCCCAATGTTCCCTTATCCACAACGGGGCCCAAATAATCAGGAGAATCATGAAAGTACTGTATAATCATGTAACATTCTTCTTCAGCCATACATTAGTGAGTTAATTATCCAAATTAATTATTTCCTTCAATATCTGTATGCAGTATTCAGATGAAATGTTCTCACCAAATGAACTCTTTATTTGTGGTTCTTGTTTACAGATGTAAATGAATGCGTGTCTAATCCCTGCACTAATGGAATATGTAAAAACAATCCAGGAAGTTACAGCTGTACGTGCTACGCAGGCTTCACTGGAAGCCTCTGCGAAACCGGTGAGCTGTTTACCTGCATCTCATCTTCTATCCTGCGGTTTTTCAAAAGTATTTACAGACAATGATATAAACTCTCTGATTCAATAAACAAAACTGTAACTCCTACTCGGTGTTCGAGAATAGCTATGCTTCAAAAATGAGGTGGACCTGAGCTAAGCAATATAAACGTAGCTGTACATTTGGTGCTTTAGTAATAATATACATTGATAATCTTTTCATGTCTTTATATTCCACCGAGTTGCCTTCCATTACAGAAACAGACAATGCTGAAATAGTTCATTGAATTTGTTTGTTCATCAGATATCGACGATTGTCAGAGCCACCCTTGTTACAATGGAGCCACCTGCACAGATTTAGTGAATGCTTTTAATTGTACTTGTGCTCCTGGATATACTGGTAGACTCTGTACACAAGGTGAGTCTATGTTAACACATTGCAATAAGAGAATTACTGTTAAGGGCAGCTTTGCTGCGCAAGTTCTATGTATTAACTTAGCCCCACCCCACCTCCACTTGATGGAAAGTGTGTTTGTGCATGTGTGTGTGGATGTGTGTGTGTGGATGTATATATGTGTGTGTGTATGTATGTATGTATGTGTGTGTATGTGTGTGTGATTTGCTTCTGGAGATTCACTCGAGATACAATTTCTTAATTAACTTTTTTTTAAAAATGCAATTACAGTGATTGACAACTGTCACAGCTCTCCATGCCAACATAATGGGTTCTGTGTGAACCAGATTAATGACTATTGGTGCTTTTGCCAGAACAACTGGAAAGGCAAGAGCTGCCAGACAGGTACAGTCCCAGAAATACAGTCAATTCACTTTACAGTAACTTCTATGAAGCGCTTTGACATGTAATAGGTGCTATATCAAATGCAAGTGTTATTATTATTATAATTGTGTTTATAGGATGGGAGTGAAGCTGTTTTGCTTCTAGATGAATTACTGTGTGCAGCAGGTCAAAAATCGCCATCTTTTAGCAATCTAGATGTAACCTGAGGTTCATTATAAACGCAGCATTGGTGTAAGCTGAAGCACGATATACAGTACTGTATTGTAATAGCGTACAGAATGTAGTGACACAGAGTGGGAAGATCAGTCTAATTCAAGCTGCCATGATCGGGTCACAGAGACCTGATATTTCCACACTGGAGCAAAGTGAAGAGGAATTCTGTTTATAAAATCGCTCATACGGAATTATTAAATATCATTAATACTGTACTGTATGTAATGCTACTTTTTCTTAGCCTGAAACTACTCTATGGAATTGAACACAATTAAATCCATGCAAATCAGAACTTTTTTTTTTGTTGTTGAGGAATGAGTTCATCATTTTCAGTTTTTCTGCTCCGACCCTATGGAATTCCATCCCGCAATCCCTCCATCTCGTTTCTTCCCTTTCCTCTTTCAAGGCCGGTTTGAAGACTTTCCTCTTCGATCGTGCCTTTTGTTCCCCCCCGAATTCTTCGACCTCCCCTTTGTGTCTCACCCCTTCCCAAACACTCCCCTCCCAGCTCGGGTCACACGCCTCCTGTCCAGCGCCTTGGGACGTCCTCCCCACGTGAAAGGCGCTTTATAAGTGTAATTTGTTGTTGTTGTTATTCTATAGATTGAGATGTCACTCGGTGAGTTACCTTTTATAAATTATTAACTAACTGTCTTTAATCTAACTATGCTTACGAGACTATGGTACACGTTCTTTCAATTTGATTCCAATTTGATAATTAACGTTCATGAAGACAATTTTTGTTAACTACCGGTATTTAACTTTTAACTTTAGCTATTTGGGGATTTTCTTCTCCTATTCAGATGTCAATGAATGTTCCCAGCGGACTGACAACTGTGACCGGGATAACGGGATATGTAACAATACTTTGGGGTCTTTCACATGTTCCTGCAAGGAAGGGTACGAAGGTGATGGCATCATTTGCAGAGGTATAGTTTCATAAGAGATATTTTTAAAAAAACAATTGATTTAGTGAA
Organism: Hydrolagus colliei; assembly: GCA_035084275.1. Lineage (NCBI taxonomy): Eukaryota > Metazoa > Chordata > Chondrichthyes > Chimaeriformes > Chimaeridae > Hydrolagus > Hydrolagus colliei. The sequence continues at coordinate 20,892,573 of CM068751.1, read as the reverse complement.
ATATTACCAAACACTGATCCTTTAGTAACTTGCAAGAGAGAAATATTGATGATGTAATGTAAGATGTCTGTCATAATTAAGGAGAATAAATGTATTACCTTTGCATGGAGAATTCTTGGGAGATATTGGCACTCGGTTCCATTGCTTGCGTCCAAAAAAGCGCTCTGAGACTCCGTCCGGCGTGGAGGGCGCTATATAAATCCAAGTTGTTGTTGTCCACTCTGTGGGAAGGTTCTGGGATATTCGTTTGATCCAGGCAATTTTTTTTTCTAAATCGGGAAATTACATGGGTTTGTCGGTGACATCACTGTCAACAAATTGTGTCCACATTCACAAATGGGAGAGTTTTACACATCTTTAAAAAGGTGCAATGACAACATCAATTGCATTTATGGGCGTGAAGCATTGTATCAAATTAAAGCACTTTAATTCGAATGATATGTTGAATTTTTATTATAAGTATGATGTCATTGCTGATTAATCTGATCTGATATGCGATGGTTCTGTCCTTTTACGCTGGAAACTGTAGAACACCATGAACATTGTAACAATCATTTGTTTGTAAAGGACCCAATTATTTCACTGATTTTTTTTCTGTAGAGATTCGGCTGTTTGGCTACGGAGCAGAATATGGAGATATTAAACTCCAAGTTAGAAGTCGTGACTTTGTGTCTCCCATCATCTACATCCCAAATGGCTTTCCCTTTGATGATTCGTTCTACTACAGAGTATATGTAAGTTTAAGAATTTCTTTGTCAACTGCTAATTTTACGGGTAAGAAAAGGGAAGAAAGATTTGTCCCTTCAGGCTCATTATTTCCATCCACACCCTTTTCTCACACCACCCACTGTATTCTCTGAGGTTAAGTTCTGAATGACTGCAAATCCCCGAAGATAAAAAGATCACAATTATCAGCCACATTCATTCAAACCTGTTTTTTTTGTTTCTTCATTTGCAAGATTCCTGGCAAACCTCTGTCATAGATATTTACTTCTTGTTTTCTTGAAACACATACATATATATATATATATATATATATTGGAGCTTGTTGTTTTAAATGTGACCAATGTCGCTATTTCTAAAGGCTCTGAAACAATAAACACTATCTTTATCCAAATAATGATAAGCCCATCCATTTAACACATTGGTACCTAGTGCCAGAAATACTGAGATAGGAATACAGATTATAGGGATCTATACCTGAGATAATCCACGACACAGAATGTGGGGCAGAATTTAAAAGGATGATCTAAATCTATAGACTCAGTGGGAAGGCATTGAAGAGTGGATATGTATCCAAGGATGAATTGGATAGTTTTTACACAACTATGTAAAAGGGCTCCTTGTCCTACTAATGGATTAAAATGTAAATTGTACAAAGTTTATGGAAATAATAAGCTTGATAGATTGAAAGATACTTTCTCATTCCTCTCATTCCATACTTACATTGTTATTGCACTAAACAGCTGCAAATTATAATAGAAATACAAGATCTTATATGGATCCCGAGGCAGCATATACACCTGATAAGAATTGCGATAACATTAGGACAAATGCCTCCTTAACCGAAAATCAGTCTTCTCCGAACATACATTTTGCTTTTGAGAAGTACTACGTTCATTATTAAAAAAAAGACAGAACAGACAGCTGGTTAAAATTGAAATTTCTTTGCATAGTTTTCAGACAATGGATTGATCCTATTTCAAAGACATAACTCCTACGTGCAATATCGCTACCCCTATACTTTCTATGGATTCAGTCAATACTTCTCGCTGAGGACACCTCCAATGATAGCTGCTTTTTGGGATGATGCAGATTTAACCAGAGGAATTGGAGCCATATATTACCAGGTATGTAGAATCAGATTTCATATTGGTTGTGTAGAATTTTTTTTGTTTATATATAACTGTCTGTTAAAGCTGAAATAACCCACCAGCACCATTTGTCCTGAAATGGTTTCTACCCCCAAATTCTATCCCACAGTCCCTTCGCCTCGCTTCCTCCCTCGCCTCCTTCAAGGCCGGTCTCAAGACCCTCCTCTTCGACCGTGCCTTCTGCTGCCCTCCCAACTCTCTCCCTCCCCTCCTATCTCTCTCCCTCCCTTCTCCCCTACCCTGCCCTTGCCCCTTCTCGGGTGCCAACCTGATTGTTCAGTGCCTTGGGATGTCCTCCCAATGTGAAAGGCTGCTCTATAAATGTCATTTTGTTGTATGCTGTAATAATAATAATAATAATCCTAGCATTTGATATAGTGCTTTTCACGTCTCCCAGATGCCTCAAAGCACTTCACAGAATATATTGTAAAATGAACTGACTGTATATAGGTGGGCGAAACACGGCAGCCAATTGCGCACAGCAGCGTCTCCCCCCCCCCCCCCACCCACAAACAAACAGTCGTGGATTGAAATGACCTATTTATTATTTTAAAAATATTTTTAGAGGGATTATTATTAGGCGTGTAGAGTAAGGAAACTTGCCTAAGGTTTCACCCTGCCTGGAATTGAACCCAGGTCTCAAGCTTGCAAGGCAAGTGCTCTAACCACTGATCTACAGGACTCATGTATGTGGATGACACCCATATCGTTAGTTGTGAGCCCAGTTTTTACCAACATCCTGTCTGCCTGCTTGTCTGACATCAAGTCCTGGATAGAACCAAACTATCTGCAGCTGAACGTGGACAAGACAGAATCCATCCACCTTGACTTGCTTTGATGGCAATACTCGAGTACTCCTCCAACTGAGCGGTCCCCACCACCCCACCCCAACCCCCACACCCACCACCCTCTCCTACACCCTCGTGTAACAACAACGACAACAATAAGAAAAAACTCTTATGTTGTTTATAATGGGATTATTTTGATTCTGACAAGTTAATGTCTCATTTCACGGAACCCGCTGTGTATCTGTCAAAAGAGCCGATGGAAACACTAACTTTCTGCCCCATTTCAGGTTTACGATTTCTCAGCCAGAAGTGATTCTCACAGTCAGAAACTCCAGAATGACATTGAGGCACAAGTAAATAGTTACTACACACTTGACATTGAAACCTTCACACCTAAATGGGCCCTCAAGATTACCTGGGAGGATGTGCCCCCTTACATTGGATATGCAAACAGAGATCCTCTGAGTGTATGTATTTACCTTCTAATAGTGTCTGAGGTTTTAGATCTTGTCGATCTTATTTGATGGTACAAATAGTCAGAGAAAAACGTTCCATTTTGACTTCCTCTCGACTTCCTGCCTCACTGACTGCTTTTGTAACAATTTCCTTTGAACTGAGACAATCATTAATATTGCAGTAATACTGCAGAAGGAATAGACTTCAATGTATTTTTTATTTGAATACATAAAAATATTATTCTGATTAAAAATAATCAAATGGTCAGTACAGTAGTTTTAATTCTGACTTTTGGTTTGTCTTATCTTTCCCCTTCTCTCTTTATTCTACTCCTATTATATTTGTTTCACATTCATCAATGCTAGATTAATTCACTTGTACATCGTATGTACAGTATTTTCAAGTTCATCCTCCCAAAAATATAAAAGGTAAATTGTTCAGAGAGTGAAATCTGATTTAAAGTATCTAGATTCCCTGATATAAAGATTGTAATCATTGTGTCTCAATAGGCTATTCCTCAAGTGGACTTTGACTTTTTTTTATTAGGTAATGTTAGAATGATAATTATGTGTTGAACACATTTTGTTTTGCAGACAAACACCTTCCAGGCAATTCTGACCACAGATGGGGTCTATTCCTTTTGTCTCATTCAATTTAAAGATGGTGGAATGAACTGGAATTACAATTCAAGACTTTACTATAGAAACTATGCCCTAATGGGGTACTATAGGTATTTATGAGCCATTTGGTGCTTTCTCTGCTCAGGTCATTTCCCGGTCACCTATTCCACAAATCTATTTGTCTTCAGTCACCTCTTTGGGGAGATATGTAAGACGGATGTCCTTGGTGCTGGGCTAGCTCTAAGATATCTGTTTGGCAACAGAATGTTGGAATGCAGTCAATACTAGAGGGATCTGCAGTATATTATAGAATATCAGCCATGATTGAATAGCGGGGCAGGCTCGATGGGCTGAATGGCCTACTCCTGCTCCTATTTCTTGTGTTCTCATGTCTCTACATGTGTCAGACTACACCCCAAAATACTTCTATTACTACAAACATCCTCTTTTGTAGTAGAGGATGTTTAAAGCTTCTCCAGATCTGAAGATCTTGTTAACCTTTGCAATCCTGAAACATTTTGCTCGGTCGACTCACGATCCCTTTGTTTCCAAAGATGATCAACAACACTTTTGTGGTGTTTCACGAAGATCATAAGTAAGGAAAGCAAGGAAGTATTTTAAAGTGGGTTTTGAGATCTACTCCAACTTTCAGAATCATTCTTCGTAAATTAAAATCATTAATGACTGCATTCTTCTTGATTCCTCATCTGTGCAGTGAAGTGATTCAAACATTTCCTTTTTTCATTTGTAGTGGGTCCAAATTTTCAAACACCGGTATCAACTTTCCAGCCTTTAACGACCCTCAAACCAGGTTTTCTGTATCACCTGCAAAAATATATCGGCCAGATCAATCCATCGGCTATCACACAGGTATGTCATATTAATATTTCTCCAATCTATTAATTAATAGTATTGTTTTAAAAGGATGCAGGTGAACGCTTTCAGTAGAGTGCTACAGATATTTTTTCCCCTCAAGGATATTTAAAGCTGTCTTTCTATTTCAAACGTCCGAGATACGTTTCCTTTAGAAAATATCTGTGGCCTTAACCTTTCCCCTGGACTGTAGTGTTATGTCAATGTGTGCTTTATGGATGACTGCGGCAGCCAATTAACTCCCATGGAGTGAATATGTGGGAGAATTGTCGCTAAAGGCACTGGAATAATCTCCTTTCTTCTTTGCAAATAGTGCTATGGAATCTTTAACGCTCACACAGACAGGAAATCGTTTTGACATCTCACTTGCAGTGCGTGTAAGGTGGAAGGAAGTTGCTCATTTTGTTTGTTTTGTTTTCATTGCTGGCGTTTTGTTTTTACAGGAAAGAAAGGAAGATGGGCTTACAGACTGGAGCAAAATACCCAGAACACGAGAAACCCAAGACAGAAATGCTTGGACTGGTATAGAAATGAGCCCTATCTATTCAGGAATGTCAATTCCTGTCCCTGCTCTTTCTGGCAGGCGATATTTGACAATCGCTTTACCAGGGGAGGCAGTATACAATTTTACGGATTTGAAGTTAAAGACGCACAGGGTAATGATTTAACCTATTTTGGAATCTTATTATCAACAAAACAGTGGTGTGAAAATAAACTTTGTTTTTGTTGGGTGCGGTGACTTTTCAAGAAAGGCAACAATTTAAATACAACTAAAGGGTTAATGGTGACAATCGTCTAAGTTTAAGCAACTTGTTTCAAATGGAGATTGTTCTTCCGCACGTCAAAGACATGAGAACAAATGTAAGCATTATTATTATTATCATGAAAACATGATCCCTTCATTTGTAGAGCTCTTTGCACCATTGGAGAGTGGATTCAATTCTGCAAAATATGCCCTTTTCATTGAAGGATTAAACTGAGATAATTAAGGTTAAAATCACTAGCTGCTTGTAGGTATCAACTACATTTAAAATACAATATATTATAATTTCCAAACATGCCTTTTGTTATATCAGCTCAACTGGTTGTAACTCCTCATTTGGATTGTAGGCGTGGATTCACCAGGGAACACATTTCATCTCGTTTCTACCTTCTCTAACTTCTAGTAGAGGCAATTATACCGAAACGTAAGGCTTGCTCGCGGATCTATTAGCAGGTGATTGCTTGGCAAGGAATCCTCGTCTTAAATTAGGTATGGGGAGAGAATAATAAATGTTTGTGTTTCTCCCCCCCACTCCCAGGGTTGTATTTCACGATGCAGAACAGATTCCCCAACTTCTTTGGTTCTGGAGTCAGATGTTACTATTCAGGGTTTGGAGGCTTGGTTTATGGGGAAACAGAGCGATTTCTCCCCACACCATGGACACATTACAACTGGTGGATTTGGTGGTGGAGAGGATTACAATATTATAACACGTACTGGAGCAATTTTTGGAACGTTATCGTGCCAAATTTGCGATTGCAATACAAGGGTGAGCCAAATTACCAATCGAATTCCTGTGTTTCTTTCAAATCATCTTTCCAACGTACAAAGGAAACAAATTTACCTGAGCTGTATGTTTGCATCCATATTTCTAACCTGAGAAAAGTAAATGCCAATCTCTCTGTGTCAGTCAGTTTCTCACAATGTCTATTCTTACCAAGTGTCTGTCTGCGTCCTGATCTAATCTTAACCTATGTGCGTATAACAGACTCTCTTCATTTAACTTGTTACTTTCCTTTGTTGGTCTTTAGAGAATGAAGTTGATCCGTACAATGACTGCTGCAGAGACTCGGGCAGCTATTATTACTGTTCACTATTCCGCATCAAGAGGCCACTGGACTACTGCTTTGGATACATTCCTCCTCGTATCGGTACAACATAATATTTTGCTAAAAGTACTATGCTATTAGAAAGAAAGCGTTATTTATTATGCCATAGACCCAAATCATTGCAAATAATAGTAGTTATAACACAGAACCTCAGTTATGGGCCTTTCACTTGACTTCCTGTCTGCGGTTAATGTCGTGTGTTTTAATCCACAAAACATAATATCGATTCAATCCAATCCATTAAAACGCAACTTTACAACCCAGCTTCTTTCCAATCCCCTCTTTCTCTCTCTTTCTCTCTCTCTCGCTCAAACTCTCTCAAGCAGTTCTTCCCAGAATCCTTATGTACTTGTCCCATATTTAATTACCACTTATGTTATTAAAGTTAATATACAACAGTTAACTCACTCATCATGGACCAGAAGGGGATGATATTGAATTGAATCCAGAACCTGCTGATCTGATGAGACCATAGACACTGGGCATCTTAATGCATTTAACATCAGCATCAGCATCAACAAACCAATAGGCAGGGATGTAATGAAGAGAAAGGGAAAAATTCCTCTCACAGTCGCTGCTGTTGTATTTAATCACCTCTTTATTTAGCGCTCAGATTATTAAATTTAGAACCATAGTCAGGACAGAAAAAGTCTGTGCTAGTTGTTTTGAGAGCAATCCTTTGAGTCCCTTTTCCTACACCCATTGTTTAATGGACGGGCTAAGAAAAGGCAATGGGTGGAGGAGGATTACATTAAGTTCTGAGGCTCTCGCGTGACACAACTATACCCAGTAAATGATTCCTAACCTTGTTCACAGGCTTCTTCTTTGGAGACCCTCACGTGGTGTCGCTGGACAATGTAAAGTACACGTTCAATGGTCTGGGCGAGTTTATCCTGTTAAATGTGAAAGATGAAAACGATACAGTGGTATTTGCTCTCCAGGGAAGAACCTTGCGAGCCGGGGAAAACATGACGTCTGAGGCAACCAACTTTGTAGCCCTGGCAGCTCAAGGACCAGGTGGATCTAAGGTAACGATGGGTGGCTATGACAGTAGATGACGCACATTGCTCTTTGATTGGCTTAACTACTGTTGTGCGAGATAACTGAAACGCGCTGAAATCTAACAGCAGCGCTATCTTAAGGAGATAAGTATTTAATCGGGAACAAGATTGCTCGGATAGGGAAAGGCATGGAAGGAAATGAACAATTTTTCCAGCATTACTATGACTATCTGTGAACTTTGTGGTGAAGGTTAGATAGTGCTTGTGTCTATCAGATTATACCAAAATTACTAGTCTTTCCATTTTCTTCTTTCTTAATGATTGACACTAAAGCAGCGGGAAATTTACTCTTTAAACCATGTTGTTGCTAAGAGAAGAGAGGCAAGGAAGGAAATGTTTATTTTTGCCTCGACAAATATGTCATATTTTGTGTTTGATCGACTGCAAGTGCATATGTGAATGTCTTCCTTCAGATTCAGTGGAATCTTGTTGGTGATGAGGAGATTAACGTGTTTGTGGATGGATCGGCTGTGAATGTCACAGGTAAGTGAAATGTCAGTTCACGGTTGCCCTCCTTCACACACAGTCAACTCGCAGTCTGCATACGTACAACAAGCAAATATAGCAAAGTATTTACTCCTTAAAATGTGGATCTGAAACATGATTAGATTTTACAGTTGATTGCCAACCAAACTAAGTTTGCATTTTCCACAGAATTATGTTATGACCTTAAGAGTGCTTTGATTTTATCTGAAGAAGACTGTGCTATTCCATTCATAGCACAAGCGAAAATACTTTATTCCATTATTTGAATGCGTCAACATTGAACTCTGTCTGTGATCTTTGTCCTTTACAGAGAATTCAACTTACATCAATCAAGTAACCCTGCAGGTCAGCAACAATGAGACAGTGGCGACGTTTGAAGGCGGAACATCGGTGACAGTTTCAGGAAGAAAGGGGGCTCTAACTTTCACCACCTCCTTAGATAACGATTTAAAAAACAACACTGAAGGACTCTTAGGTAAGATGTACTTTCCAACTTACAGTGCGGTATATCTTTAGCGGTAGAGCTAGTTACGTAATCGCCAATCATTTGGAAACTTCCGCTGAAGCTATTGTCGCAGGAGTATAACTTTGGAATGTCTGGTTCCTGCTTTAAAGACTCAGTGAAAAGGAGAGACAACGACAATTTACATCCATATTTTTGAATTTCAAATTCACTTTTAGTGCCTTGAGATGTCTAAGAATATCGGAGATATAGAACAACAACAACAACTACTTCCATTTATATAGCGCCCTCCACGCCGGACGGGGTCTCAGAGCGCTTCAAACACAGGGATAATTATAGATAATTACAAGTGCGCATCAATAGAATCACATTCAGAAATTAATATTTGCTTCTGATGTGCTGCCATTCCTCCATCTGTGTCCAGGTGTCTGGAACGATGACGTAACAGACGACTTCAAAGCTGCGAATGGAACGTATCTCAACTATGACGGGAAACAGTTGCCCAGCGACAATGAGATATTCTTTGATTTTGGCTTGACATGTAAGGCAATAAACGGTATACTTTAGAAGCTATTTTTGAGGCTCTCCAACGGCCCAGTGGGTAAAGGCTGGAGATGGGAATCATCTCTACGTGTACTCATTTCTTACTTTATGTTCTTATAAATTTGTCACAAACATCTTTTAGGGAAAACGACCGAGAACAACAGCCTGTTTACATACAACGGAGATGACTGGTACACCTACAACAACAATAGCTTCGTACCCAAGTTTTACGATGAACTGTTGCAAACGACAGATAAACAGAATATTGACAAAGCGAATGAAACCTGCAAAGCGAATGATGATTGCATTTTTGATATTTTAAGTACAGACGACTTTTCTTTTGGAGCAGCGACCTTGCAAAGTGTCACATCTTTTGCAGCACAGAATAGTACAATGAGTAAGTGTATCAAATGATACTCGACAGGTATATCCAAAATAAATCACCAAAAAACAGATCTCAGTGCCGTACGCTGAGAGTTAGTGGCTTGTCACTGCCCTGCAAAGTATCGCATTAGCACTTTGAACGGTATAAATGTAAGTTTTGGCCTTAAATATTTCACCGCGCTACAGTATTAGCATTTACACATTGACAAAATTCCGCATTTTCATTTGTTTTAATTTCAGAACAGGACTGTTTTGGCCGTGTGTGTGTGTATGTGTGTATGTGTTTGTGTATGTGTGTATGTGTGTGTGTGTGTGTGTGTGTGTGTGTGTGTGTGTATGTGTGTATGTGTGTGTGTTTGTGTGTGTGTGTGTGTGTATGTGTGTGTGTGTGTGTGTGTGTGTGTGTGTGTGTGTGTGTGTGTGTGTGTCCTGTATATAATAGAGCCCTGGCAATGTGAATAGTAACTGTGAACACTCCACAGATAATTTCCCACCCAACATCACTGGAATGACCACTTTTCAAACCCGTCTTGACGAGCTGGTAAACTTTCTGTTTACTGCCACTGATGCCAATGACGATAAGGTGACATTTTCAGTGCTGACTAATTCTACAGATATCACTATCACAGGTACCAATGATTTTATCGTATGTGTTTGCATTCCGCATTCTGCGATGGGTTTGATCTGTTCGACCGCGCCTTCGGTCACATTTTTTCCCCTCCACCGTGGCCCGGGATCTGTTATTGTGAAGCGCTCTGAGACGCTGTCTGGAGTGGAGTGAGGGCGCTATGTAAATCCAAGCTGTTGTTGGTCAACTTTGCGATCGCGCAGGTGAAAGATGTTTTGGGGGGAAAGGGAATCCTTTTCCAATGTAACCAACCATGACAAATAAATCAAGGCACTCCAAACCCAATAGGATCAGATGTTAGTTTAAAGACCTTCCACTTTGCACCAACAGTGAACTTCAGGTCCATTCGCAGAAGATCATTATTTACGCTGCCCCATTTCCCTCTCTCCAATGCCCTGGTCTATTACCATTCTGTAGTGAATATCTATGGGAACCAACAATTTGTGAATAATGTTCAGAGCTCTAATTTTTAATTAATTCAATCAGTTGCCATTGGATTGAAAAAATACCTCAAATTAATTCTGTTTAAACTTATGAATACATCATTGCATTATTACAGCAATTAGGATATTAGACCTGCATCAATATAATGCCATTTTCAGCCTAGCGTTGAAGTATTATCAGAACTGTAGACATTTATTTCTTTGTTTTTAGAATTGGTCCTTTAATCACTTGCCTCATAAAATTATAGCTCTGGAATAAACATGTGATCCCAATCAGGATACTCTTTTCAAACATTACCCTGTTAACTATCAGAGCTAATTACACTCTATGTGTCTACTGTGAAGCTAGGCTTTAGATAAACCTGAGTACGAGAGGCGCGAGGAACGCTGGACATGTTTCAAGCAAGTTTGGCCTCTGAAGCTTAACAGTTTAGATGGCAAAGTGTGCCTTCCAACACATACTTACAGTAAGGTCCTGGGTGTATTTCCATTGTGTTTGGAGTCAGTTGCTCGATGTAGAGGAAGATATTCAGGCAGAGCTCCTCATCTTGGTGTTTCATCAGTGACTCCAGCTGGAAAGTGTTGTTAAGGACATTGCTAACTGAGGTAGACATGAGTCTTTGCTGTGATAGTTTTCACTCTAACAGTATTTTGACAGAATTCACTGGCATTTAAAGAATGACAGTTTAATCTACTCGGGGGGGTGTGTGTCTACCAGCGTCCTTGGGCAAGAAGTTTTTTTTTGGGGGGGGGGGAAATGTTTTTAAATATGTTTAGTTCCTTTGACACGGCGATAGAATTGCTTTGTTATTGTATTTGAACATATAGAGTTTCTGTAAATCAGGCAAAACATCTCCGCTCTTAATCTTATAGAAAATGGAAACTTCACTTGGCATCCAACGAGTGGTGACCCTGTGTTTGCTATTGTGCAAGCCAATGATTCAAAAGCTGTGGCTGAGTTGGGATTGACCCTGAAGTTGTGTAACTGCAGCATCAACTCAACCTGTGATTATTCCGATTCAATCCTGACTGTTAACAACAATAACAGTTTGTTTCAGGTAAGGTAGAATGTAAGAAACAGTTTGAAATTTTTAAAAAAAACTGTCATTTGAAGAGATTGTGGTTGAGAATGGGTGAAGATTCCGTTGTGAATCCAAACACAAAATGTGACTCGGCCTCCGTTTTCCTGCTGGTTCACTGGCTGACAAAGCAACTCGTGACAGCACCTTAACAAGCTGGCCACTGTTAATGTCACCAGTTAACAACAGCTGCAGCAGTAATTAATTTGACCTAAGATTCCAGGTGACCCAAAGGTGAAACTCAACTGAATTCTTGCCTCTTTCTTCATTGGTTACTTGCCTTGGCCTGAGCAGAGCTTTGGATATCTTCCTCACTCCCTTCTCCTCACCCACCTCTCTCTTCTTAGTTTCAGGTCTCGGCTAAAGACCTTTCTTTTCGACCGCGTCTTCGGTCACCTTTTCCCCATCCCTGCTCATGGCCGATAATCCCCTAAAAATAAAATAAATTAATTTCATGGCTCTTTGTGGGATGTTGCTGATGGAAAATACCTGAGCTATTAACCCAGGTTCCTCTCTCCTCCTTTGCTGATTGTGAGCAAAGATATTTGGAGATTTATATCTCATTTTGTTGAGGAATGTAGTCCAATATTGTGTTCACTTTGTAAATTGGTGCCTCACCCTGTTTGAGAATGGAAAGCAACTTGTCGACTTTTGCATTTACATTTCCAACTTTCACTTATATAGACTGAATTGACTGTGTGGCACGCAAACAGACGCTTCTCCAACTAGTCCACTCTGCTGGTTATAGTCCACATGACTCTCCACCCACTCCCTACTCCCTCCCTCTATTCACGTATCTCTGGTGTACATATCTGGCTTCTTCTGATATGCTATGCATTGCTCAACCACTGCTTCTGAGAATTCTCGCTACTCTCTGCGAGAAATTCTCGTTTATTCTTTTTTACAAACCCGAGCCACTAGCTTACCCCTGTGTGCCCTGGTTACAGACTCACCAATAAGTAGGAATAGACTAGTTATGCTAACATTATGGAAGCCTTTTATCATTTTAAATACCTCTAACAGGTAAACATAAACCCTCAAACATTTTCACTCCAGTGAAAAAACGTCCAATCTATTTATCCTGTGTCTCTAAATTAACCTGTATGTCCTGATAGGAAGAACCTTGGTATCACCCTAGTAAACCTACACTGCATATTTTCCATCACTGTTATATTCTTCTTGTAGTCTGACGACCAGAATTGGACACAGAGCTTCAAATGTGGTTTATCAAGGCTTTATATAAATTCTGAAATGTAGCTTTACAAAGTTCTTTCCCATCCGTGTGCCACCAAGCATTTGTCTACGTTGATTTTAATTTACAGTGAGCAGCCCAGGTATATATCTTTGCGTTTTGAGTTGTAATTCTTGGCTGTTATGCTAATTCCACATTATTCCCCAGGTTTTGTGGTAGGACAATGTTCTACTGTTGGGATTAAGATACAGGCGAATTCCTATGAAATGACTAGAGAAAAAATAATTCTTCCAATGGAATCCTAATATATAAACACCTATTTTTAATCCAGGTCTCGATGTGTAACTGCAGTGCCGCATATACTGGGGATTACTGCACAGAGGATTTTGATGGCTGTGAAGATAATCAGTGTTTCCTGAACGACACTTGCAAAGATAACCCTGCCCCACTCGAGGGTTATACCTGTGATCCATGTCCAGATAATTTGCAAGGAAATGGTTTGAAGTGTTTTGGTAAGGACCACGAACTTTCACTCTCATCAAAATAAATACAACACTGACTAAACCTCCCAAATTTTTTTTTTAAATTATTGCACAGACAGAAGTGTGATACTTAACCTCAGGTGATAATGATCTACACAAAACAGCTGTACCAAGATGGTCCTGGGTTTTAGAAATCTCTGTTCTGATGAAGTAATAATAATCCTTGTATTTTGTGTGGTAACTTTCACGTCAATGCGTCGCACAGTATTGACTGTAGATTTCACCATTGGGCAATTATTTTAGCGTTCTCTGCTTCTTTTCAAGTTTTCCTATGAAATTAAGAACATCTACAACAAAATGACATTTGTAATTCAGGGTGAAATAAGGATTTGGCCAGTGCCCCCCCCCCCCACATCCACCACCCAGCCCAACCCTCCATTGGCAGTCAGGTCTTCATCCTCTCTGGCCCCTTCCTTATAGAACTCAATCCCAGTCCCTTCTCCTTGCTTTCTCTCCCTTTCCTCCTTCAAAGCACGTCTCAAGACAACTCCTTTTTGACCATAGCTTCAGCCATCCTCCTATAGGGCCCTATCCTCCATGCCCTCCACCCACCCCCCGATCCATATCCCTGATCTCCCAATACCTTGGGACAACCTCCTGACATGAAATGAGCGATACAAATATAATCTCTTCTTGTTTTGTTGCCTTTGCTTCCACCATATTGTTAACATCATCAGATATAATTTACAACCTCACCACTTACAGTGCACTTGTATCTTTTGCACCCAAATTAATGTTTACTTTAGTTATTTTCTTCAAGTCGTGACTTGTTTTTGATGTTCCTGGGATAGCATTCAGGTAACCTGTTGCCTTTACACCTGACAACAAGAGGACTGCTGGCTGCAACATCTCTTACTTTTGTTTTGTTGGTTCCAGATCGCGATGAATGTCTGGAGAACATCTCCTCTTGTCAACAAATCTGCACCAATGTGTTCGGAGGATACAACTGCAGCTGTAATGAGGGTTATGAGGTCGACCAGAGCAACAGCTCTCTGTGTATTGGTATGAATGCAATATTTTTTGACTATCTGAACACCTTCAAGCTTCTCTGTCTATAGTTCTTCTTCAAAACATTTCTTTGCAACTGAAATAGAAACAGGTCAACTATAAATATAAATCTATAATGATATGACATGAACAGAATTAACCTTTAATCATTACAGTTGCCATGAATCCTAATAGCTTCTTGAGGAAAACACAGTTTGGTAATGACCCATTTTATTTGTTTTTCAGACATTAATGAATGCAACAATGCTTCCACATGTCCCCTGAACGCAGACTGTAACAACATAATAGGAAACTATTCTTGTTCTTGCAAGACTGGATACGATGGCGAGCCGCATCAATTCTGCATTGGTACAATATCCTGACTATATTTTGAATTTTACCATTTAATATGTAAACAAAATAGGTTATTTGATTCTTTAAATATTAGTTTACAATGAAGTGATATTTATATTTGGATACCTGAGGCATGAAATGTGGTGACAAGCTGAAAGTGCTGAATGTCATGTTTTGATTTTTAATGGCTTTTACATTGGCTATTTACTTCCTGTTAGAAGGATAAACTAACATTTGGTGAAACAACTATAATACATATCATCAATTTTAAGGCGTTGGAAAGCTATTCGCAATCTCCTTGATGCAAAAAGTGATTGAGGCTCGAAGATGAATTTGATCATCAGGCGACTTCATGACCATTTGGGTATATTTGGGATTCAGAGATAGCAAATAAATTTCCCATAGCCTTGCCACACGTGCAAAAACTTTTTATGGAATCGTGTAACTTATGGGATGCAAGTAATACCACTGAGAGTCCAATCACGGTGATTAAAACATACCTTGAGACCTATCTCCTCTATATAAACGTAAGAGAAGCTCTGGCTTCAAATAGGGTTTCCCTATTCCTAACATTCAGGCACCTGGAAACTGGGTTTAAGCTGCCAACTGGGGGCTGTTATGCTATTGGGGACAAAACAAAGGTCCATCTCATCACCCTGAGCGGTGTGCAAACCTAGCCTGAGTGGAAAGTTCACATCCCATATCTATACAATAGTGTAACATCCATCACAAAGTTATTGTTATTTCTAGGTTTCCAGCATAGATGGTATGAAGAATATTAATTGGCATTCGTTTCACTGTCAACCCATCACTTTTATTGGGAAATTTGTGGCCACAGCACATGTTCCTTCAGTTTGCTGACGCTCTCTCCAAATCACACGAACCACTGACGATTGTTCTAATCCATGCCTGGAATGAAAATCACCTCCGCTGTTTTCTCTTGTTCTTCTTTCAGATGTTAATGAGTGCCTTGGAACCAATAACTGTTCAGCCATCAACAATTCAATTTGTAACAATACCAATGGATCTTTTCACTGTACCTGTCTACAGGGATACGAAGGACTTCAATGTGCAGGTGAGAAATATGTTTTTATATAAGACTTGATACCTGGGAGAAATAGGAACATAGGAACACGAGTAGAGCATTCAGCCTGTTGAGTCTCTTCCGACACCATGGCTAATCTGTATCTTTATTAATCCTTTTAATTCCAATTTCCCACTTTCTCCCCCACCCCCATCCCTTAATGCCAAAAAATTATCAACCTCCTTGAAGGTGTGGGTGGATCCAGCAATGATCTTGCGGCAGGCATTGGTGTGGTTCTAACATTCTGCAGTGTATTACTGTAACTTTGTGGTGTTGTGCCTTTCAATACCAAAATCCACTTTCCATAACGCTTCAAATACCTGGAAGTGAAACCAGAGTGGTCAAAGCCCAGTAATGACAGAGGGGAATGCTAGAGCAGTAAGGAGGAGGTTGATTAAATCGAACCAATAATTTTGAAGTCATATTATTTCTGTTGCCTCGTTTTAATTGGAAACAGATATCGATGAATGCAAGTCAAATCGGGGCAACTGTGTCTTCAATTCGGATTGTGTGAATACCGTGGGCTCGTACATGTGTATGTGTAAAACCGGATACGAGGATACCAACTGCACTGATATTGACGAATGTGCCAAACTTCAGGACAACTGTCACAACATGGCAGCCTGTAACAACACAGATGGCTCGTTTACATGTGCATGCATGTCTGGATTCCGGGGAAATGGAACATTCTGTGAAGGTATGGTTTATAGTCTAATAGAAACATATTGTGAGGAGAGTAATGGGAGAGGTGTATGTGTTTGTGTGTGTGGGAGGTGGGTGGGGGGGTGGAGAAAGAATGAGGAGGTATTTAATGAGGGAGAAAGTAGGGAAAGGGTTTAAGGTAGAGAATCAGAAGAGCAGCTTCTAATCAATTAGCCAGAAAATCTTTTCCTATATTAATGATGCGCAAATCCCCTCAAATCGGAGATAATGGTTGAAAGGTAATACCTAGATACTAATTTACAATGAAACTTAAACAAAACATATTGACTTGACCTAATCGGTGAGTCCAGCGAGTATTTTGAAAAAGGTTATGAATTTTAATAAGAAACATGTCTTGTGATGTCGCAGATATCGATGAGTGTGCAGAGTCCTCTGGAACATGTCCTTCCAAACAGAAGTGTGAAAACAGCTTTGGAAATTATACCTGCATATGTGTTGCTGGATATGAAAGGGTGAATGGTACTTGCCAAGGTAACTGAAGAGATGATTGTTTCATTGTGGGTGTCTCATGCAATACATCGAAAATCGGGATACATATCACACTGCAACAGTTTGCTGACTGGAATTTACTTATTTTACTAATTCTATCATGTTCATGTTCACTAAATCTACTCAAAGTCAAATTTGTGCATCAACTGTGTTTAGCTAATATTTTAGAATATTGATAAGCGTTAGGTTATATTTGTTGCATTTCCACTAAAAAATTGACAATTTTTGTGTATTTATTCACTAATGATCCTTACATTTGATGCACTGTTTTATCATCGTCAAAGTCTTCAAACACTTTGTAACTCCTGGTCTCTGGAATTCCATCCTGGAGTCTCTCCACCACATCCTTTCCCAACGCCGTTTCCCCCCTCCTCACCTTTGATCATTCTCTTTCCCTGATGCTCCTTACTCCCCCCCTCACCCCATGTTGGGTGCCCTGTGAAGCACTTATAGACTTTATTCTCAGCAATGAAAGGTTCTATACAAGTGTAAATTGCTGTTGTTGCTTAAGTGCTAATTAATTGCACAAACCTACAAATATTTGAAAAACAGTTTAGTGCCAAACTTCTCTCTCTGTTCCCAACTTGCTAATTCCTTACCACAGCGAAAACAATTGTTGGAGGCACCTTGATAAATCCCTTTATTATTTGGGAAATCTCAACTAGGTTACTTTGAACTCTCTTCAATTGTCGGAGCTGATGTTTGCACAACTAAAGACTCAATGTCATCAAGGAAAACACTAAACGTAGTTCAAGCTATAAGTTTCATTATTTTTGTGCACTGCTTCTGAGTAACACATTCTGTTAACACATCAATTAAAAATATTTTCGCACTAATCTAATACATCATTACTTTCTAGCTCACACACTTTGAAGCTGGTAAACATTAAACTGTAAATTATCAGCAGGATAAGGGAAACTCATCAATCTAAGACAGTGCCACATATTTGTCACTCACAAAATCTGACAAAGAAAAATTCTACTCTAATATCTTCAATACTATAGATGATGAAAATATCATTAAACATTTTGAAGTACACAAAATCTTTACAACCTAGAAGTCAAAGAAGGTATCAGCAGTTGAGTGCAACTGTGAAAATACATCCTTAATACTGTACTGTACTCAGATAAATGTCACATTCTGTTGAAAGAACAATATATGTAGGGACTCGGGAACGTTTTTCTGATTAAATGCAATTATTTTGTTTTGCTCTTTTTTCTAGATATTGATGAATGTCAAAACATCCAAAATTGCACTGAGACGGGGCAATTATGTGTTAATACCGAAGCTTCTTACAAATGTGAATGCAGAAGTGGATTTGAGAATGTCAGTGGGATATGCAAAGGTACACATGGATTACAAACTGTTTTCATTCAATATCATTGCCCATCAAAAATGTGCCTCATGACACATTGGTATTTATATTCCTCTATATGACTGGTCACTGTAGCTTAGCACCCCGCACCCCGCCCCTACCCCCCACCATACACACACAATTCTCCATGCTTAGCATCCCACCCTGACACTGGCCACTATCCTGGACATTATCCTGTGTGTCGGGCTGTATATAAATGCATGTTGTTGTTTTGATTTTACATCTCTTTTATTCTTCTATTTTTTTTTAACAAGCGCTATGAGAGATTTCATTGATATTAGTTTAATTATATCTGAAAATTCGACCTACAGATATCAATGAATGTTCGCCGGCGGGAACAAACAACTGTTCCAAAACTCTCGGCCTCTGCTCTAACCTAGACGGTTCGTACACTTGCCAATGCTTAGCTGGATATTCTGGAGATGGGATTGTGTGCATCGGTGAGTCTGAGTCATCTTAATTCATAAACTTTGCGTTTCTCAAATAACACCAGTCTGCAAACAAAGCCTTCAATCTCCTCACTGACATTGTCAAGGTCAATATTAGCAACTAATCTCTGATGGCAAACATCGCACACAGTACTCTGGGTGAAATCTAACCAATCCATTATTATGGGATATTTTTGATATTGCAGTTTTTACCTTTACTAGCACAGCCCAGCCTTGCGTTTGATCTTTTCACTACAATCATAAAGCAGGTTGACTTTTGTTTCAATGACCTTTCTAACTCGCCACCGAATTTGTTTCTTGATCAGCGGTTTCTGGATTGTTCTCGATCAACACATGCGCAAGTACCAATTGTTTTACATTTGTATTTCATTTCACATCCACCTCAACGAGCCAGTCATGAGCCTAGTAGGGTCATAACTACTTCGATTCTCAATCCTCAACTGTATTTCGATCCTCAACTGTATTTTCTCCGCCACACCTATGCTTTAAACCAGCTCTGCCTTCAGCCTAGGTATAATCTCTCCCCTTCCCAGAGTTTGAATGAATTATATTTGGGGATGAAAGTATATCATGTTGGTTTTTTTTCACAAGTTCTTATCTCCAATGATCATTACAGTGACAGTTAGAGGAAAGTTGTGGAGCTCCTATGGCTCAGTGGTTAGAGCACTTGTCTTGCAAGCTGGGGAGACCAAGCTGGGGAGACCTGTGTTCGAATCCAGGCAGGTCAGGGCGAAACCTTGGGCAAGTTTCCTTACCCCACACACACGCCTAATAATAATAATACCTCCAAAAAAAAAAACACAATAGTAAAATTGGTCGTTTCAATCCACGGCTGTGTGTGTGTGGGGGGAACGCTGCTGTGCGCAATTGGCTGCCGCGATTCGCCCACAAATATATACAGTCAATTCACTTTACAGTATATTCTGTGAAGCGTTTTGGGACGTTGATAAGATGTGGAAAGCGCTATATTAAATGCAAGGATTATTATTATTATTATGTCATTGCAGTGACAGTTAGAGGAAAGTTGGGTTGCAGGTTGGTTTCAATCCAAACCTCTTCTGCATATGTCCTTCACCCAAAACCTCTTGATGGTGCCTTGTTCCTAAAGCTGCGGAATGAAGGGAACTTGATGTTTGTTAATTTCAGGTCAAACACAGTCCTACCTGTTATGCTATCCACAGTTAACAACAGCAACAACATGGGCCATAAACCGCAGTAGAAGTGATTGTCACACCTTGTATATTGCTTCCTCCTTTCTTGTTTAGACACCACCACTCCTGTAGGAAATGTGACCACAAATGTACCAACCACTCCTGGAGCAAACATAAACCACACAACAGTCTCCACAAACACAAGCACCACCTCGGCAGCCATCAGCTCTTTACTCACAACAGCAGCCATCAGCTCTTCACTCACAAGTACAGCAGCCATCAGTTCTTCAACCACAGCAGCACCAGCCATCAGCTCTTCACACACAACAGCAGCCATCAGCTCTTCACTCACAAGTACAGCAGCCATCAGTTCTTCACTCACAAGTACAGCAGCCATCAGTTCTTCACTCACAAGTACAGCAGCCATCAGTTCTTCACTCACAAGTAAAGCAGCCATCAGTTCTTCAACCACAACAGCACCAATCATCAGCTCTTCACACACAACAGCAGCACCAGCCATCAGCTCTTCACACACAACAGCAGCCATCAGCTCTTCACTCACAAGTACAGCAGCCATCAGTTCTTCACTCACAAGTAAAGCAGCCATCAGTTCTTCAACCACAACAGCACCAATCATCAGCTCTTCACACACAACAGCAGCACCAGCCATCAGCTCTTTACTCACAACAGCAGCCATCAGCTCTTCACTCACAAGTACAGCAGCCATCAGTTCTTCAACCATAACGGCACCAATCATCAGCTCTTCACACACAACAGCAGCACCAATCATCAGTTCTTCACACACAACAGCAGCACCAATCATCAGCTCTTCACACACAACAGCAGCACCAATCATCAGTTCTTCACACACAACAGCAGCACCAATCATCAGCTCTTCACACACAACAGCAGCACCAGCCATCAGCTCTTCAACCACAATAGCACCAATCATCAGTTCTTCAACCACAACAGCACCAATCATCAGTTCTTCAACCACAACAGCACCAATCATCGGTTCTTCAACCACAACAGCACCAATCATCAGCTCTTCACACACAACAGCAGCACCAGTCATCAGCTCTTCACACACAACAGCAGCACCAGTCATCAGCTCTTCACATACAACAGCAGCACCAATCATCAGTTCTTCAACCACAACAGCACCAATCATCAGTTCTTCAACCACAACAGCAGCACCAATCATCGGTTCTTCAACCACAACAGCAACAACAGCAGCACCAGTCATCAGCT
The DNA here is from genome assembly GCA_035084275.1 of Hydrolagus colliei. Lineage (NCBI taxonomy): Eukaryota > Metazoa > Chordata > Chondrichthyes > Chimaeriformes > Chimaeridae > Hydrolagus > Hydrolagus colliei. The sequence continues at coordinate 20,871,406 of CM068751.1, read as the reverse complement.
CTTCACATACAACAGCAGCACCAATCATCAGCTCTTCAACCACAACAGCAGCACCAATCATCAGTTCTTCAACCACAACAGCACCAATCATCAGTTCTTCAACCACAACAGCACCAATCATCAGTTCTTCAACCACAACAGCAGCACCAATCATCAGTTCTTCACCCGCAAGTACAGCAGCCATCAGTTCTTCAACATCAGCCACCACCTCTTCAGGAGCACCCACCTCCCAAAGCACGACAGTCACCACCACAACACCCACCACCACAACAACACCCACCACCACAACAACACCCACCACCACAACAACACCCACCACCACCACCACAGCAACAACAACAACAACTCCGACCACTACCCTGCCAAGTACCCTCGTTGTTGGATGTAAGAATTTTCAGTTTTGTTGGCAAATTGAAATGAATCTTTCCATACATTGTGTTCAGTCTGTGCTCACCTATCAATCCACACCAGCTAGTCCTGGTTATTCTGTCCCAAGTATAAAGGCTGTGATTATTCTTCCTCTGTACTTTCCTAACCCGATATCCTACACTATCTCCTCTTTCCTGCATTTTCACTGTTGAAACCCAGGCCTGTTGTCCTGACTATGCTCAAGTCAATTTTTCCCCAGAAACTCAAAACTGAGGAATTCCTCACTCTCCTCAATATTCCTCTCCCTACAAATTTGGGCTTTAAATACTGTATTAATATAGAACAACACTGAATCTCTGCACGCCAGATAATCACATGTGACTTAACAGCACCACCACTAACACCCCAGAAATTCAGACTGAAATGTTTGCATAAATCTTTGATTGCAACCAATGGCGGGAATATTCACAAATCCATTTAATACAACATAAAAAACAAGCACACATTGGAATCTAAAGTACAGCAAGAGGCCATTCATCCACCAATTCAAAGAGCAAGTATCCCCAAACCTCTTCAAGCTCTTCTCCTTCCCTTCTTCTCACAGGATAAGAAGCTTTAATTATTCAGTGGTCAGATAAGCGAGAAAAATACTTTTTTAAAAATACTTTTTTTTAAAAAGTTTAAACAAATCACAGATATGAAAGATATACTATGTTCTCAGACTGCTAATGCCATTACAGCTATCTTGTTCCCAGCCCAGTTTAGAATGTAATCATCTCTGGTTCAATTCACCTGTGTTTTTTTTAAAAAAAGCCTCATTTGGTTGGGCATTTGAAAAACAAACCATGTCAACTAAGCATTGAATCAATCAAACCATCCCAAATCAGCCAACTTTATTTGTGGTTTCCCAGCTTCTTTAACGCAAATGTCAAATAGTTTTACTTTCAAGTTTGATTTTACCTTGGGAATATATTGGTCCTCAATCATATCATGTCTTACTTATACTTGGTTGTTGCAGGTCCTATACTTTTGGATTATGGAATGACTTTTGGAGACACAGCAATAACTACAATGAATCCTGATATCACATCTGGTGTTTTCAAGCCAGAGATCGGCTTTCCTTTTGGAAAAAGATTCCAGTCTTTACTTTATGTGAGTGATGTAACGATTTCAACCGGAAAGAATTTGAGAAAGTTGTGGGGAATACAGAGGAAGGTCACAGCTCTTGCAATTAATAATAATAATACTAGATGTTATAATTAGAATAATTCATGGCAAAGTAGCCTTCTGCAATCTGGTTCACTGATGGGAAATCTCAGTGAAAATAGCTTTTTGGAAAGGAGTGACCAGGAGAGTTGTATTTGAGTCAGCATTGGTTCCACTCCTGTTCACATTACACACAAAGAATCCGGCAGAATATTTACTGCAATATTATTGCTGATGATGTCAAGTCATACAATCAGATGGTGGAGTCCTGTAGCTCAGTGGTTAGAGTACTCACTTACAAGCAAGAGGCCTGGGTTCAATTCCAGGCAGGGCAAAACCTGGGTAAGTTTCTTTACTCTGCACGCCTAAATAATAATAATCCCTCAAAAAATATATAAATTGGTTATTTCAATCAATGACTGTGTATGGATCACTGCTGTGTGCAACTGGCTGCTGCGTTTTGCCACATATATACAGACAGGTCAATTGATAGTATATTCTGTGAAGTGCTTTGAGACGTCTAGAAGGTGTGAAAAGCGCTGTATCAAATGCAAGGATTATTATTATAGGATTATTAATGCGGGGAGGAAATGAGTGTGCAAAAGATCTGGATCAATTGTATTGAATTATATTATTTAACCTGCTTGTGGTGACGTTTCCTGTTGTTTTTACCAGTTTACAGACAATGGACTGATAGTTTTCCCACCATCGGAATCCGAGGTCTACCATCACACCCATCCACCTACAGATGGATTTACTGCATCTTCCACAATCCCCATGATAGCCCCATTCTGGATAGACGCTCACCTTTCAAATGGAGGAAAGATTTTCTATCAGGTTGTGTTACATTTGGGCAGTTGTATCAATTGCATTGTGAACAGACTGAACTAAACTAGACTAGCAGAATGTTTATTGAGGGAAACTAACATTTTATTCCAAACCAGAACCAAATTAGGCTCAATTTGAAGGTGCACTCAAACAGATTGCCTTGTTGCACTCACAGTCCTGTAGCCACCATATATGATGCATGAGTCCATACATAGATCAGTGGAGCAGATACAAGGACAAAAAACTACTACAGTATAAAGTTTTACGTTGAATGTCACCAGGAATGAGTTGACGTAGCCACTAAGAAAGATTGAAGATGAGACGACTTGATCAAAATTAGGACACAATTTGGTAAGGTGGTTCCATTTGTTGATGAGTCAAAATGAGGTGGCATGAATAATCAGGAGTTTAGGATGAACCTCTCTATACAGACGACAGTGAGAATATGGAAATCTTTGCTGGAACCTGTGGTTGAAGCAAAGAGTATGAATGTATGTTAGAGGAGGAAACTTGATGTATATACGATAAATTAATAGAGGGATTATAGGAGAGGGAAGGTGGAGGCACTTGTGGAATGTAAACACCAGCCAGGACAAGTGGAGTTATTGTGTTGTGTAATTCTATGATCGATATTATCCGATACTATGGTGAGTTGTCTGTAGTTAATATTTAAAATTATTTCATTCCGAAAGTAACTCGACTTGTAGCATTGTGAAGGTAGATAACACTGGACAGTAATGGAGATTCAGAGAGTCAGGATGATTTGCTTTTTGTTCTAATTACAAATATACTTGCATTTTACAGGAATACATTACCAGCAGTTCTGCATCTCAGAGTTTGATACAGAGCGTAGAAAGAATGATAAAACAGTATTTTGGAATTGAATACAAGGCAAAATGGACCCTGAAGATAACCTGGGATCAAGTACATGCTTCTCAGTCCACATCTGAGGTACTATTTTGCTTATTCATTAATTTTTAATCAAGTTAGATCAATAGTGGTCACCAATTATAATGACCAAAACAATACACAACTCAAGGATTTTCATCTGATCCAACAATTTTTGAAGAACTTATTGGACAAGTAATATTCTCCTAAATGTGTTCTCCTGAATGTCCTCCTGCCTCACACTCTGTCAAATTTGAGCCGTAAAGAACAGAAAAGCCTTCCCCGAGGCAGCTCCCCTGGCTCCCCACCCAGTAAAGATCTTAAGCTTGATCTGATGATCGGGATTAACACCCTTCTTACTTTTAAAGGTTTTTGAGCCTCTGATCTCCTGTGACCCTGCTACCTCTGTTTCACCAACTCTGCTCTACATTAAGCCCCACGCATTCTGCCCCATCGTTAAGTGTATTTCTCGCCCTCACTGGAACTCTTTGACATCCCTTTACCTGACCTCTTTCTGTGTTCAAAACTTATCTAAAAACCCATCTCTTGATGGCTCATTTAATCACCTGTTCCCTCCCCTGATCTCCATCCTAGCTCAGGCTCCCCCCATTCCATCTCTATAAAGGGGTCTGAGACATTCTCCCAAAGTGAAAGGCGTCATAAATCCAGATTATTTTTGGAGGATAAGAACAGCACCTTGGGACATCCTTCCGATGTGAAAGTCACTCTAAAAATGTAGTTTTGTTGTTGTTGTCGCTGTTACTTCTGATCTCTATTCACTGACACTCAAAACTCTACATTTTAGAGCATCGGGTAAATCATAGAATCATAGAATCTTACAGCACAAAAGGAGGCCATTTGGCCCATCGAGTCTGTGCCGGCTCTTTGAAAAGAGCAACTCAATCTCACTGCCCATCTCTCTCTCCCCGTTACCGCGCAATTCCGTCCTCCCCAAATAAACGTCTACCTCTCTTTTAAAAGTGAAGCCAAGATCAGATTCTGTTCTGAATCACCCCTGTGCACACATTCACCAACATGAACTAATACATGATCATTGACCACTTGGACAAGGTTGCAGAGGGCTGTGGGGATGATGCATTATGTTATGATTTGCATATCCTATTTATGTTGTTTTATCATTTGTTTAACAATCTATTGTATTAGAGCAGCGTCCATACAATCCAGGTACAAACGCTGCCATCTTGTTTTTCAGACAAACACCTTCCAAGCAGTGTTAAGTACAGACGGCACTCAGTCCTTTGTTCTCATATTATACAAGTGTGACGGAATGAACTGGGACGTAACAAAGCTACTTTCCACAAATGTTCTCATAGGTTTTAACAGGTACTTTTAACCCCCCAAGTATGATATTGTATTATCCCAGTGGTTCCCAGCCTCGGGTCCCGACCCATGTTCAATAAACAAACATGTCTTTGGTTGGCCGACCAAAAAGCTTGGTTACTACTGAACTGAGCTCAAAGATAATTTCAAAAATCTAGTTCGATCCAAGTCATCCCATCATAATTACTGTAAGGTTATAGTTCCTGAATGTTTATTCTCTGTTACAGTGGAGACGGATACTTTGTGAATGACCAACAATCAAATCTTCCTGAGATGAAGAGGTTTCGTCCAAACACGGAGCTGGGAACAAATATAGGTTTGTTCATCTGTACAAAGAACTTGCAAAGACAATTTCCTCACTATCTGTTTCACAGAGAACATAAACAGTTTTTTTTTAATCTTGAGTTAAGTTTCGATTATAGCATACTTTTTAAATGACAGTAGTACAGATTCTAATTGCAAATCTATATACAGTAACTTGAATATTTATATTGCAAATATTAATCCCAAACTTTTGAATACTATTTTCCTGTTTTAATTTCACTCTTCAGGTCGGACAGGGCTCTGGGCATATAACCTAACTAGAGGCAGTCCGCCGAGGAATTACAAAGCAGAGTGTCTGAACTGGTTTACATCAGAACCAGATCCATTGGAATGGAATCAGGCTTTACTTTCCTGTCCATGTACTTTTAGCCAAGGAGTGCCAGACAAACAATTCCGGAATTTCAAATCAGGTAATGTTTCCGACAACCGTTTATTGAAGATAAAGAACAAGTTCCTTTTTCTTTCTTAACTGCTTTAGGTAACTCAATCTTGAATTTGAACTAATTAACATATGTGAAGCAAATGCAGAAACAGTTAAACTACAGAGTGATTTTCCCTCAGTCTGAAAGGACAGGCTTGACAGTGTTAGAAGGATGGAAAAATAAATCTCCAACATGGCTTAAAAATGAGATCATTTACTATTGCTGGCTTTATATCTCTCAAAAAAATCTTTTTTTTAATGTTTATAATGTAAGTTTTTTTATGTTATGGTGATTTTTGTTTCTCTCTCATTAAAGGTAAGTGATTATTCTCCTGGGAAATACAACTTTTTGCTGTTAAATGCACAATAAACAGTCCTTCTGCTGCACACACCTTTCTGAGATTTCAGTCTCCATTGTACAGTGTGATATTCTATCACCACTCGGACTGAAATGGTCAAATTAATAGTAGTTTTGTGTATGAGCCCACACCCATAAGAAATGATCCAAACTCAACTCACATTGCTGCCAACAGGCAGAGATGACTTTCATCCACTCGTCATTGCATTCGTGACCTCCCGCCTCGACTATTCAAATAGTCTCCTCGCTACTCTCCCCAGCTCCACCATCCACAAAATCCAGTTCATCCAAAACTCTGCATCCACACACTCGCCCAAACTAACTCCACACCCACCATCTCACCAGTTCTAGCCGGGCTCCAATGGCTGCCTATCGCCAAAAGGATCGATTTCAACATCCTCTCACTTGTTTTCAAATCCCTTCGTGCCTTTGCCCCTCCCTACCTCTGGGACCTGCTCACTCCGCAACCCACTACCCGATGCCTCCGCTTGACTGGCTCCAGTCTCCAGCATGTCCCTCGTGTCCAACATTGCACCATCTGTGGCTGCGCTTTCAGCCGCTTTGCTCCCAAACTCTGGAACACTCTTCCTATATCCCTGCACTTGCCCTTTCATTCCCCATCTTCAGATCGAGACTGAACAGCTTCCTCTTCCCCCCGACCTACAGTCATCTCCCCCAGGCTCTGTGTGTTCTCCATGACAGCCAAGTGTTCCAGGACGTTACCCTGAGTGAGGGGCGCGATATAAATGCAAGTTGTTGCTGTGGTGGTTTCATCTCCTTAATCTAGTTTGGTTTAGAATTGAATCCTGAATGGAAATTACAAATATCCCTTTGCCCAGTTACTTTACTTAAATACATATTGATCAATGATGGAAGTGAGAATGATCTGTATCTTACTTTTCTCTCTGCAACACAATGGAAATCAACAAAACAACATGGCTCCTAACAAGCAGATTGAATTGCAGTATTGAGACCAATGCTTTATTTTAGCTAAAATCTGAGTAACATTTAATCAATCAGGAGACCACAGTGTGTTTTCTGGTGACATATGACCAACACTAAATGTCTCTTGTTGAATTTCCATAGTAGGGTCAACCAAACTTCTCCGTCCTACTCTTCCAAACACATTTAATGCTGGTCTGAGATGCATTTACAACAAAAAGAATGCACTCATTGAAGGGTTTCAGGAAAGATACTTCAGAAATTCAACATCCTCAACCAAAAACCAGCGTATGTATTCATTTGAAATTATGGAATATTCTTCTACTCCCTCTGTGCCCAATTAATTCTCTATTGATCTGTTGCTCATGACAAAAGTATATAATTTATATTATTGATTAACAATCTTCCTGGATAGAATTCGACCTAGATCCACACGACTGGTGCTGCGGAAAGATTGCAGACCCAACGTTCTGTGACTATTATCAGCAGAAAAGACCAAAGGATACGTGTCAAGGATACACACCACCAGCTTCAGGTAATTTTACAGCACATGAAACACCATAATAAATGTCATGTTTAATTTTTATTGCTGACGTAAATCAGTGAGTCTTGTTTAAGACTGCAAACATGAAACCAAGGCCTCAAATACCCCCCCCCCACCCACCCTGTACAGAGAGAGCATTGCAAAGAATGATATGTGACGTAAAACAAAGTATCTATCAAGTTGATCACTGAAATATAATCCTTCATCGGAATACTTTAGAATTGCTGCCTGTGCAAATTTACACTGTCCTTACCCACCACCACCACCACCACCACCACCAACAACAACAACATGCTTTCTTGTACAGTGACTTTCATGTCAGGAGGACGTCCCAAAGCACTGGATCAGTGTGAAACTTGCACAAGATGTTTGGTAAACATCATATAATCATAGAAGCTTACCACACAAAAGAAGGCCATTCGGTCCATCGTGGCTCTTTGAAAGATATGTCCGTTCAGTCCCACTGCCCTGTTCTTACCCCATAGCCATTCCATTCACATCTAGACTGAGATGGATAGATATTTGTTGGATCAGGGTATTAAGTGACACGGGGCAAGGGAAGGAATTGGACTTGAGCTACAGATCAGCCACAAACTTTTTGAATGGTGAAACAGGCTTGAGGGGCTGAATGGCCTTCTCCTGTTTCTACGTTTAGCTGCAAATTTTCCCTTTGAAAGTACAGGACAATTATCTTTGGTCAGCTGGGTGTCTGACACAGGGGAAACACATCACCATGCTTAAGAGTCATGAAAGGCGCTCTATAAATGTAGCTTGTTGTTGATGTACGCAACCTATACATCAAATTGCTCAAGATCTCAAATTAAATGCAAATTGTTTCCCTGGAAAGACACACTGCTTACCAAATTCTAAAGAGTATTAGGCGCTGGTTGGCAAGAGAAAAGATTTGGGGACCCAGAGTTTGCGTTGACTCCTGTTGGAGTTTAACCAAGTAAAACTGTAAAGCAGCATTTATCCAATATAAACTTTTACTGAAAAACACAAAATAAAATTGAGTTTCACAATCTTGAAGTCCAGGAAAGAATCAGTTAGGAGACAATGCAAATGATCTTTACCTCAGTGAGAGAGGAGAGGAGAAAGAGCATGCAAAGTGCTGGCTTTGAGATAACATTTGCCCGATTAATATGTATTTGATGTAATCATTAGTGGACCCTCAGTTTGCTTCTGTGTATTATTGCAGGCAGGATGCTTGGAGATCCTCACTTCACTACCCTGGATGGACTGGACTACACATTTAATGGTCTTGGTAACTACATAGTGTGCAATGTGAAGGATTCCAGCACCAAAACCATTTTTAAGCTGCATGGTCTCACTGAACGAACCGGTGTGGCTCTAGCCACAAACTTCATGGCATTTGCAGCTCAGTATTTGTCCACAATTAATACCACAGTGAGTAACCTTTTAATATAACATCTTAAGAAGTTAGTAAAAGTAACTAGTGTGTAGCCTGCGGCCGGGGAACTTTTCCATTTCAAACCAGCAATAATTTTGGCCTTCTGAACCAGAAGTACAAATGCATTTCCAATCTTATGCTCACCTGTTGCACCTTTTTTAAATGTGAACACACACCTACCACAAATAAGTTTAAAACTGTCCAAACTATTCATTTCCATCCATTAATCTGGGTCATTAAGCGGTTTGTGAACCCAAGCTCCAGAAGTAAAGAGTTGCTTTGATTCTACATGTGAAGCTTGTAACTCACTAAATCCATCAGAAAGATTAGGTGTGAAATCAAACTCAACTTCTCATCTTACTGTGCAGACAAACTCAACACGGCCAACAGTTTATGGCTTGAAGGTTAAAGATATGTACTTTCTTTGCAGGTCCAGTTCATTTTAAAATATAATGAATCCATCGATGTCTTACTGAACGGCCAGAATGTAACCTTTGTGGCTTTTGCTGAAGGTGAGCCTAATTTATTATTTCTGACACTATTGAGTAAGCAAACAACAATGAGGACTGGGTGGGGGGGAAGGGGGGGATCGGGAGTTGCCGATGAGGTCCGTTGAAGAAGAGAGTCTTGAGCCGAGAATCATCCTGGTGACACACAGAGGAATCCCATCATTTCGCAGCTGTTGATAAAGCTGAAGAGCAAAACAGATTTAAATGAAACGTACAGACTTTGGCAAACTTGGAAACGTATAGCAGTGTGGTTTGACAGAGCTCTGGGGACTGCTGTATGGGGATTTCCAGCTGCTTTACACTTCCCTCCCAACAAGACTGATGTGTTTGATATAAGTTTGTGACTGGGTACTTGCTTATCAAAGCAGAATATGTGAAAATCGATAACAAATTAAGAGCATGTATGTCATTGTTGCAGATACCAGTAAAGAGATTTATGAGGAAGGGGCTTTTTTCCTGGAAAAGAGTGCGAATGGATCAACGATCACAGCTACATTTGATGCAGGGATTTCACTCACAGTAAAAGCAAAATTTGCCATGCTAAGCTTCACACTATTCTTACCTGAGGATTACCTGAACAAAACAGAAGGACTACTCGGTAAGCTACATTTCAAATGACAGAGATTAGCTCCTACCCCTTGCAACTAGAATCAAAATGAGTATATTGTTGACGCAGTATAATCCAGTTCTATTGCACTATAATTATAAAACCATTGGGCTGTGGACCCTGATATTTACTGATACTGGTTCAGGCTGAAACTTGGCCAAAGTCTAAGTCCCCAGGTTGACACTTCCTGTGCTTGACTCATTATGAGCCATAAAATATTCTTAAAACTCAAGACTAAGTTCCAGAATACGAGGGTTTCTCATGTTCTGTAGTTCTGCAAACAATCCCAATTTCTGAATTGAGGGAATGTCACACCACACTTCACTCCTGGTACTTGTTGGCTTTAATTCGTAACTTCTCACAAAAAGTAAATGGTTCTTCACTTCAGCCTTTCTCTCCATCAGATCTTTGTTGTATTTATTTTATGAATTGTTTATAGCAATTGATTTCTGTTAATAATTTCAATTTCAGAATACACTATCCAGACAATGTAACCTTTCTGCTCGCTGTATTAAAATCAAATGTAATTGCTCCACCTATGACCTAATAAGTCATTCTTTTCCAGGACCTCATGTACGGATCTTACTCACCTTTCTCAGTTTTCCGTTCCTCCATGGAGCAGATGTGTTTGTCAGGCTTTTTCCCCCAAATCGGTGCCTTGTATTGTTGGCCTTGGTCCTTCCCCAGTCACTGAGGATAAATAAATAGATTGATAGTAAATTTCTGACGTTATAAAATAACATAAATCCATTGTGATAAAAAGGTCTAAATGTTGGCAAGAATGATTGTATCATATTCCTCAATTCAATATTTGGGAAATTTAGCAACAATATACGGATTTTAATTATGGTTATTGAAAATCCAAGCTCATTGCCAACTATTGTTTGACTGTTTGTCTATTTGCAGGTTTATGGAACAATGATCCTAATGATGACTTGAAAATGCCAAACGGTTCCATGATACCCATCAACAGCCCTGAATCTGCTATTTACAATTATGGGGAGACATGTGAGTACAATGCTAATGTGTCCAAGAGGGGAGATCATTCTGATCCCAGAGAAATTCATTGATAAGATTCAACATCAACCATGTTTGCTTTGGAGCCTGTCTGAAAGTGGTTTCAGAGCAAATGTTCAGTCAACCCTACAGCAGAGTATTTTATAGTGGAAATTGAAAGTCACGCATTCATTTGTTGGTGAACCAGATTGTACGCTACACAACTAGATGGGATGATACCGTGAACACCTAAATGAAAGCTTGTTAAACATTTTCACGAGAAAAGTACTGTTTTACATCTCTCTACACAAATAATTGTTGCAGTAGCCGTGAACACCCATCAACCTGAACTAATCGATTATTCTCTTTCTATTGCAACAGGGACAGTGCCCGCTGACCAATCCCTTTTTACAGCCAAAGGATTAACGAGGAATCGCAACACCACATTTCAACCCATCTTTATGAATGAACTCAAATCCAATCCTAACTATGAAAAATTTGCCGAAGCGTGCAGCAATAATACACAATGTATTTTTGACGCACTAATTACAGGGAATGAAGAAATTGGGTTGGCCACAGCAAACCAAATCAAAGCCTTCAAAGCAGAGAATAAAGTACTACGTAAGCAGCAACCACCACAAATTACATTTGTACAGTGCCTTTCTAATTGGGAGGATGTCCCAAAGTGCAGGACAGTCAAGGAAGAGTATCCTAGCTGGGGGTTGGGATCAGGGGTGATCTAATTAAAATAAGCTTTGTATTTATAAACCAATGTAAATTTAGTTAGACTTACAGCAGTTCCAAGCAAGTTAATATTTGGTTTGTAAGTGATATCACTGATATCTCTACTTAAATATCAGAAGTTACTCCAGTATTAACCATGAATCACAAAATAAGTAACTATTACAGTTTTATAATTACAAAAGCTCTATTTCTCTTTCTATTTTATATCATTCACCAAATACCCTTTTCTTTTTAGGCTCATTCCCACCAGTTATTCAAGGAAACCAACGTATTTCAGGGACATTGTTGCAGAAAATAATTTCCTACTACGCAGCAGAAGGAAATGTTACATTTACAGCTAAAACCTCCCAAGATTTGAATCTAACAGGTAATGAGTTAAATTACAATTTTCAATGTAAAACCATCTGCTCCAATTGTCTGTCCAGTGATATTTTTATTGAAGATTAACAAAAATAAAATTTCACTGTGTGTTTGTGCCCACCATGTATTAACATCAATGCTTACAGGTCAGTGAGATTGTGTCCAGATACAGAGTAAAGTTCTCTCTACTCTTTGACAAAAACATGTTTTTTTGAGAACTAACCTCAGGAAATTGCCTCCTCCACTGTACCAATGTGATATTTTCATTGTTCAAAACCAGGAATCAAAGTAGCTGGAATTATTGCTGAATTGAAATAGAACTTGCATTTAGATGATCTTTCCCCCAACACTGTTAGAGGCCCATTAGAGAAAGTAAACATACCAATCAATGCTTGAACACCTGGCTTTGCTGAAACCCAGAATAAATTGCTCAATAAAGACTGGGAATGGCAAACTTGGCAGTAACCCATACATTGAGTACTACACTTAACCAGCATCACCTCAATGAGAACACACCTCAACTAATAGAATTTCGGAAAGGTAAAACCTTAAATCAGATTGAAAAAAGTGCCATAGGTTTGGAGAATAATTCATCTTCAGAATATCCATAAAGAGAGAATTATTCAAAATACATTCCATCAACAACTTTGTTTTGAATCCCACAGCAAATGGAACGTTAACCTGGATCCCAAGAAGTGCAGATGGATTCTTGTTTGAAATTGAAGCAATTGGATCCAATAATGCACTTTCAGTTATTAATCCCAGATTTGTGCTTTGCAACTGCAATAATAACGGGGAGTGCAATGTGAACCAAACTCTGCGAGTCAACGGATCCTCCCTTTACGTGAGTATAAACTGAATACTTTATTCGTATGCGATTGAAAAATACTTGGTTATAATGAATCCATCTAACAAACATTGCTATAGGTCCTTCAAAAGTGCCAATATTACCAATGAAATAATTCAATCAGTGACAGCTAAGCATCAAAGGCTATGGATGATGAAGGACAATTTAGCCCTGTAGTACCAAAGTTGAACATCACAGAGTTCTAGAGAAGGAACTTGTAGTTTCATAGCCCCTTATATCACAGTAAAACGTTAGATAATCACGTTAAAAATTTATCTGGCTGGGATGAGCTGTGCACAGATAAGCTGTTCTCTCCTACCACAAAGTACAGTCAATGCACTTTAAATACATCCTGTGAAGTGCTTTGAGACATCTCAATGACATGGTAAGGTGCTATCAAGTGCCAGGATTACTATTATTGTTTATTATTGTCAGAGTCAACCCTACAACGTTCCCTGTTTACAATGGGAAAACAAAACTGGATCCCCACACCAGCTCCTGGTTGTGAGTTGTTGTCATGAGATGGAATCCACCTGCAGACTAAACACCACCTGAGTCTCTACCATCAATGAGTCACATCTCGTTCAAGAGACTGTAAATAATAAATAATAATCCCGGCATTTGATGTAGCGGCTTTCACGTCACAAGGCCATCTTAAAGTGCTTCAGTGTAAAGCGTATGACTATATTGAGCAAACAGCTGTGAAGTAAATGACCAATATTATCTGGGGGATTGTTAGCCAGGTCATAACGAGAATCTTCCTTCGCAACAACAAAGTTACATTGTGAAGTGCCTTTCACATCGGGAGGACATCCCAAGGCATCTTGACAAATAATGCCATGGGATCTTTAACCTGAACAGTCAGACGGTTTAACATCTGACATGATGCTTGGCCCCTCAACAATTTAACATACCCCAGCACTGCACTGACTAGTGTAGATATACTAATCAAGTCATGCGTCTCGTTTGGGACTCAGTTGACTTACTAATCAAAGTCCTGAACTCACAACCATCTGATCCTAAATCAAATGTGCTATCAAATGAGCCATCCTGTCCATCAGGAACACAACTCAAAAGGACTTCTTTTATCTGCATTTGAACGCCTTTGTCTCCCGCAGAAAGCGAGCTGTAGATGTAATTCTAACTTCAGTGGCAGTGAGTGTCAGACTAAAACCAAAGTGTGTCAGACTGTCAGCTGTTTCCCTGGGGTAAACTGCAGTGACTCGTCTGGCTGTGGTCTCTGTCCTGCGGGATTGAATGGGGACGGACAACAATGCACAGGTAACTCACCTTTTAATTTCCAGCAATCCACAAAGTTTGTAACACCAATTTTCACTTGCGTGGGGCATTTCATACATCACAAATGATAGGAACATTGAAAAGAACTGTAATTGCAACCAGTATCACAAAGAATGACAGAGAATGATACGGTATGAAGCAGGCATTTGGCCCAATTAATACCTGTCAGGGTTTATACTGCATATGGCATCTCCACCACTCCCAATCCGCTCTTGTCTAACACTCCAAACCCTTCTCTTCCTGCGTGATCATGTTTACTCTTAAATACGAGGCTTTACCTTTCGCTGCAATCGCACAAATAAATACTGTTTATGTTCAGGACGGTATTCCTTATCCAGGACTTTGTAAATGGGCAGTTGTGTCCAGGATAACAGCACAGCTGGTATTGGGAATAGAGCTGTCTTGGGGAATGCTAAAGTGGAAACCTACACCCATTGTACAATGGATTATGTAAAGAGCCAATGATAGACTTCTGCGCTATCCTAGACTGAAAGCATTCTGTGCACTCACACGATATGATCGCTGCAAATACACACTAATCTATCTTTTTTTCATTCGTTGAAATTTCCCAACAGATATAGATGAATGCACTGTCATGAATCCATGCTCCCAGAACGCAACATGCACCAACTTGATCAGAAACTACAGTTGTTCCTGTGATGCAGGATTTTCAGGTAATCATTAGTCATTCCCTAAAACCTGCTCGACTAATTCTGTGGGTCAATCAGGTTCAGTGTCTCGTTATCAATCTATTTCTCAGACATTGTGTGAATGACAAAAGCTTAAAAGAACAATCAGATCAATTCTAACAACTCTGAAAACTCAGCACAGACCAGGAATCAAAAATGGAGCCATTGCAATAACAATGTCAGTTTGCACAGGGGTAATATGAGGCTCTACATATATTGCTTGAATATTTTGAGGATTCTTTTGTTTCCATAGAGCATGGTATATGTACAGTGGGATCATTTTGCTGTTTGTGTGCAATGAGTTTCCCCAATGTTCAAACAGTTATTTCTGATTTCCACATTGCGTTAAACTAAACCCTGATCTCGGGTTTCTACATAATTCCAGGCAATGGAATACTTTGCAGTGATATTGATGAATGTGCTGTCTCACCATGTCCACCCAATGCCGACTGCACCAACACCGCAGGAAACTACAGTTGCACGTGTAAACAAGGATTCACAGGTAACACCTGTGAATCCTTGATCTCATCCACAATCAGTCGCCCTCCCTCTGGCAATGGCTCCAAATGATCTTTGGGTGGAGTCCACCGTTGTGTCATTTGTCAACTAATAAGTTACTCCATTTGGTCATAGTGGCCAAGGTTCAATGCCAAACTCATCTCTGCCGAGGTGACAATAAGCGTACTACAGTGAGATTCAGAGCCACTGGGGTATGGAGAGGTTGATTGTCCTGAAAGAAACTTGAGCCTAAGACAAGGAGAAGTTCAGGCTTTGTTAATGAATCATTCATATGTTCCCGAGTCCTCCACATCTTCTGATAAATAACCCGTGAGAGATGACTGAATCTATCATTGCTCAGTGTTTGAATTCGACAAGTAACGTTTCCATCAAAGAACCTACAGGAATTAGATCCTGTCATTTGAGTTTCTGTTGCTTTTTGACATTGTGCATTAGAAAGGCAACTTATTCTAAGATGAATACTTACCATTTTCCAACTATTGTCACCTCGCCCTCCTCTCTCACTCGGCTTGTTACCTCACTACTGTGAACTGTTGTGAAGCGCACGGACACACTTGAAAGTTGTTGTTGAATAGTGTCCAATTCTTTAGAGAAAGGGAAAGAGAGTCAGAATGTTCTTGCAGTTCAATGCAATAACTGAGTTAACTGATGAAATGCTCTCAAATGGATGAGAGCAACAGACCAGAGAAATTGTCGTTTGTCAACAGACCTGTGCCAAACACATTGGTCTGGCATTTGGTCACCAGACTTGTGTAGTTTGAATATTTCCCCAGACAAATAGAAAGCTTTCAAATACATTGGGCATCAAATAATTTGGAATATAAATTCAATTTAAATTGAAGCAACATTGAAATATGTCTCAAATTAAGATTGAAAGGTACAGCAGAAATTGATGACATTACCAGAACTTTGGGACTTTTAAGACCTAACACTTTCATTTATGGATTTAGGAAATGGAACTTCGTGTACAGCAATACCTGGCGCCTGTGATTCTTCTCCGTGCCCGGCCTCCTTCTGCATAAACGGAGGAACGTGTAATCCCCAGCCTACCAATGGCTGCTTGCCTTCCTGTGATTGTCCACCTCAGTACCAGGGGGATCAGTGCACAATTCCAAGCCTGCAGTTCCAGGCAGAACCACTGTCAAGTAAGTTTCCATAGCTTCCGATTTCTTTAAAGACAGGTTTGTTTTTGAGTTTAAGGACCCAGGTTAATCACTAGATTCTAGCCTGCTCACCAACGAGGATGATGGCAGGAGAATAATGGGCAGGATCGCGGGGCTGAATGGCCTATTCCTGCTCTTAATTCTTAGGTTCTAATAACCTTGTTATTTAGCTGTTGGTCTAAATCAGACCGAGGCTTTGAAAGTCTGTAGATTATCAGAAAATTGTAAACAATATGGTCAACAAAACACTGGCAAAATAAATTGTGATTATGGAGACAAAATATTAATATTGTTAAATAGTATGAATGGAGGGAGCATGGTGGGAGTTGAAATAGATTGAAGAAGCAGATTGAGGGAAAAGCTCTATATTAAATGTAAGGATTATTATATGATGGAAAATGGATTTTAGATCGGCCACAAATGATTGCCCCAAACGCTGCTGTATCGATCCTATGTTACTGTTTTATTTTCAGATATTCCACAGAGAAAAGTGAATTTAACATTAAGAAGTGACTTCAATAAAACCATTTTAAATAACCAAAGCAGCGAAGACTATAAATTGATGCAGAACCTCATCAGAAGAAAGGTACAGACCCAATTGCTGCTGTTTCTTTAACATGTATTCGCCTTACAAATGTGAGACCTGTGTTCGAATCCAGGCAGGTCAGGTCAGGGCGAAACCTTGGGCAAGTTTCCTTACTCCCCCCACCCCCCCCACCCCCCCCAACACACACACACACGCCTTATAATAATCCCTCAAAGAAAACACAACAATACAAATTGGTCATTTAATCCACGACTGTGTGTGTAGGGTGGGGGACGCTGCTGTGCACAATTGGCTGCTGCGTTTCACCCACAAATATATGTACAGTCAATTCACTTTACAGTACACTCTGTGAAGCGCTTTGAGACACAGTCTAGAAGACGTGAAAAGCACGATATCACATTCAAGGATTATTATTATTTCCATGACCCACACGTCCGCATGCAATGCACTGAAACCATTTTATATGGTACTGTTCTCTAATAGAGTAAAGCTCACACAAATCCTATCTTTATAAATCATAATTGTTAAGTTGTACATTTTTCTGAGCCCCATTTCAGTTTTCTATCAAAATCACTGAAGATTTTTTTGCAATACTCATTTAATTACTGCCTAACTCACATCCCCGACTCACACACCCACTATTAGATGATCCATCAGATTTGGTCATTAAGCTTGTATTTAAAATGATTGATTTCACTAAGCCCAGGGCACATACTCTGCCTGCGATAATACTGCACACATCCACTATATATACACAACAGCAACAACAAAATTACACTTGTATAGCGCCTTTCACTTCAGGAGGATGTCCCAAGGTGCTGGATGTACATTTAATGGCTCAGTTACAATCCAACCAGAAGAATAAACTACACAAATTGTGAAATTCCACTTTTCTTTAAATTAAACACTGAGGTTTTAAATTGAGAAGAAATGTTGTGGGCAATGTATTTGAATTAACATAGAAGATTATTTGTCAAAAGAACAGTAAGGTCATTAAAAATCTGAATCTTGTGAGCCAAATTCAGTTGAATTTAGACCACTTTCTGCTTGTTGCTGTCTGTCACAAGTAAAATTCAACTGTATTAGTAACCCAAGGTCAAAAAGAAAAGGAAAGACACAATAAATCAAATTACATAAATCAGGAGGCTGTGGTTGAGGTGACAATACTGTTGGCTGTAGGAAGACAACAAGAATGAAGGAACTCACAGCTCTTTCCAATCTTGCGAAATCTCAAGTTTTATAGCTTCTAGAGCACACAAGAGGGTTAGGATGCACTCAATCAATTCTTCACCCTCAAGGTTAACATTTAACAGCCCTTGTGTCCTGTATAATGTCCAAACAATATCAACCATAACCTCAAAAGGACAGCCATTGTGGTTCAGGTATTTCATTGAAATCATTTTTATTTTCTCTATCTCTTAGATCCATGACATTATGATCACCATCCTGAGGTTTGACAGCAACACGGAGCCTGTATTTTGGTTGGTACATTTTAGGATTTGATTGTTAAAGTTTGGTTTATTTTTAATCCATACTGTAGATCAACTAAACAAGCTTTAGTCAGAATAACATCCTGTGTTTAAATTAAGCCAACAGATCAGGAAAAACAATAACCAGCACAAACCATGTTTAAGAATTGTTTAAGCGCTCTGAGCCAGCGCTCGGGGCTGTATAAATGCAACTTGTTGTTGTTACAAACACTTTAAAACAAAGGCCATTAGGGTTAACAAGATCATCCCTTTTGACTCTCAACTCTCACCTGTTTTATCGCCAGATCCCAAAGCGCATTTTTTGCAGAATTGTATTCAGTGTCGGTATGAGTGACATTTGCTGATAACACGCAACAACAACAACTTGCACTTATATAGCGCCCTCCACGCTATATAGCGTCTCAGAGCGCTTGAATTATACGAGTCTGATAATCTGCTGAATAAAATTTGCCTTTTCACTCCTATCTTCCCGGTTTGTAACAAATATCTGGCATTGAAATGTTTGTTACAGTAAACCATTTACCTCAAACTTTGTGCAAAATGTTTCATACCTTAGAAACTCGAGTATTAAACTTTCTCTACCTTTCCTCAAAGCTGAGATGATAACTTTGTTATTCACTCCTGTGAATTATTCATGTGAAGAGCTAACATAACTAATGTTTTATTTTATTTCACATCAACAGGGCAGGGGGAGAGAATGTCACTGTCTCTGTGGTGTCAGCGTTTAATTATAACGCACGCAAGACTGTCATTGACTTCCTGAACAATGGATTGATCGGGGAGATTTTAAATGCCTTTAATAACCCACGGTCACTTCGCTTGTTGGTGAATAGGAATGTTAATTTTGACACAGTAAACACAGCTGATCTACAGGATGTAACCAAGGGTAAGGTTTGAACCCAATATTAGAAAATGACCTTTACACTATAACCTTGTGATACCAAACTTTGCTCTCCCATTACCCCAGTCCTTGCCAGACTTCACTGGGTCCCTGTCCTGGAGAGGATCGATTTCAAGATCCTCCCTCTTGTTTTCAAATCTCTCCACTCCTCTGCCCCCACCTACCTCTCTGACCCCCTCTGTTCAAAACAGCTCCCATTGCCTTCGCTCCACCGGGTCTGGTCTCCTCGTCCCCCGAATCCTCCGCTCCACCCTCGGCGGCCGTGCCTTCAGCCACTACGCCCCGAGGCTCTGGAACTCCCTCCCTCACTCCCTTCGCCTCCTCTCCCCCCTCTCTTCCCAGTTTCAGGTCTCAGCTAAAGACCTTTCTGTTCGACTTTGGTCATCTGCTTCCCCCTCCCCCCTGGCTCGGGCCTCGGGATCCGCTGTTGCGAAGCTCTCCACGCCGCCGCCCAGCGTGGAGTGAGCGAGGACACTGTATATAAATGCAAGTTGTTGTTGTTGTTGTTGATTACCACGCACCTTCCATCTTTTCTCTTGCAGTATCGAGGAATGAATTGTTGAGATACTTCAGCTGCAATAACAGTGCATTTGCTGGCTATGTGCTTCAGTGGAATGAACAAGATGGGGTGGTTTGTCGATCTCCCTGCGACACGGACTATTGTCTGAATGAAGCAACGTGCCAACATATATCCACAGGACCACAATGCATGTACGAAACACATTCATTTGAATATTTGAACGAATCAACAGTCTTATCGTCAACGGGAATAAATCGTGGATTGAGCTCTTGTTGAACATTTTGCAGTTCTTCAATAACAATAATTATAATAATAATAATCCTTTCACATCTTATCAACATATGAAAGCTCTTCACAGAATATATACCGTAAAGTGAATCGACTTTTGTGGACGATATTTGTGGACGAAACGCAAATTGAATCACACCCAGATACAACGATGTGACAAAGTCCTAAATGCTATTTGTGTTCATTTGCAGATGTCGGCCACGGACCATATATTCCAGTTTTGGGGATCGCTGTGAACATCTGTCCATGAATCTCAGGGCGTTCTTTGGCATCCTCTTCGGAGCCCTCGCCTTCCTGCTCCTACTGTTGTTGGCAATATTCTTTATTGTATGGAAATGCAAAGCGTCTCACCGACGGCAGCTTTTGGAGAATACAAACGGGTAACGCTGCATCTTTTACACAGGGCTAACGCAAAGAGAATATTATTATTATTGTTATTATTCCTATTTTCAGAGCTCAGAGCTGTCGGTTCCCTACGAAATGACATAGAAAAAAATGTAACACGTGATGACTGGCCTATAACGCGCAAATCAGAATATTAAACCGTGAATCCATCCGCCTAAATTATTACTGAAACTGCCCCCAAAATTCTCATGATGTGGGTGGGGATGGGGGGGGGGGGGAGGGGAATGAAAGTCATTGATTTTGGAGAGAGATATGAATTATCTACAATTTCGACATTGCAATAAATTGCCTTCCTTCAAGACCAACTGCACTGTCCAGCAAACTTGGCACTGAAGAGAAGTAGGAAAAAAATGTCTTCAAATTAGCCTTCCCCAGATGAAGTCTTTGGGCTGCAAAATTCCTGATGCAATCACTTAATACATCAAAGGTCTTTTAGCCGAGACCAGAAACTAGGAAGAGAGGGGAGGCGAGGCGAAGGGAGTGAGGAAGGGAGTTCCAGAGTAAGTAGAGGTGATGGGCGACTACAAAAAGTCAGTACAGTACTCTGAAGAAAGCATAAAGGGTCTGAATAACATTTTTATGCTGTTATAAGAGTTGCTGGAAACTCTCTGATTTTTATTTTCTCATTGTATTTTCTCACAGTGCTGAGGGTGCAGGAAACACAACATTCTCCTGGCAAAGGAACGCCTGGCGCAGTAAGTACAGCCAATAGCTGCAGAGGACGTCAATAATATAAATAATCCTCGACGTCTCAAAAGCGCTTCACAGAATATACTGTAAAGTGAATTGACTGTATATATATATATATATATGGGTGAAACGCGGCAGCCGATTGCGCACAGCAGCGTCCCCCACACACACAAACAGTCGTGGATTGAAATGGCCAATTTTATTACTGTGGAGGTTTCTTTTTGCAATAGAAATGAGAAGATAGTAGGTTTTGAACACAAGCAAAATTATTTATTCGAGGGGTTATACATGGGTTTGGAATAATTACTGTAACAGATTGGATTCATCCAGATTCGCGTTTCTTGAACATTTATATATTTGTTAACGCAAGTGCGTAGTTCGTGTATAAACAGTGGAACACTTTTGGTGTGGATTTGTTAATGTTTTAAAACAATGGTGGAAAGTGATTGTATTTGGTGTACCTAGGCTCTAATCTTCACCTGTTTCTAAAATATGCAATATATTAGCCGTCTCTTGTAAACGGTGGTGATTTACTGACTTGTTTATCTGTTTTTTTTTTAAGTGTCTTCCAAAATGGAATCGTCATCTATTTTGCCTTCTTCCAACTCTAAGAATTTGTCTCCGCTGAGTTGGAAGCCACAACTCGGCAGCGTCAACACGGCGAAGGTATATAAAAAAAATCTTCTTTTTCAGTCCTGCGCATAGCGACTGTATAGTTGTTAAAAGAGTAAAAGAGGGAGAGATTGAGGGAGTGTTTGAGGCAGAAGTTTCCAAACAGAATATAATAATGTAATATAATCCTGGCATTTGACATAGCGGCTTTTCACATCTTATCGACGTCTCAAAGCGCTTCGCAGAATGTACTGTAAAGTGAAGTGACTGTATATTTTTGGACGAAATGCGGCAGCCAATTGCGCACAGCAGCGTTCCCCCCCACACAGTCATGAAATTAATTGAAGTGACTGATTTTATTACAGTACACAGTGGGGTTTTTTTGGACGGATTATCACCATAAGAGACTAAATTGGGGAAAGAAATTCCATCAAGTGTAGCATTTCTGCTTAAAATGCCTGTGTGCACAAATGCTCCCTATGTTAAAATTAGTTTAATCTCTCTATACCCAGCACTTCTGTTAACAAGTTTATTACTCAAATACATCTTAGAATATTGTCTGGCTAAGATCTCAAATAGCCAGAAACAATAGAGCCATCTGTGCATGAAATTATATAGTACTTTATGGAACATTCAATCAATCTAGCTTGATGTCTTATTAATTCAAATATGTTTACATTAAATGCATAGAAAACGTTTAGGCTTAATGCTGCCTCAATTCTCCTCCTATCCAAACAGCTACTGATGGATAAGAGACATTTCTCATGCATTGGTATATCTGTTGCACCTGATGCTATATCCTTTCTCTTCTAGGTGTCCATTAAAAGGCCATCGCTCACCAAGGATGGTGTTGATTCAGAACAATAATTCCATCAGTACCAGCACAGCAGGATTTACTGTTTCTCCCAGATCAAAATACGCTGAAACAGAACAGACCTAAGAGCTCATAGAAGTTAAAAAGCTTTAGCCTAATATATAATCAAACTGAATAATCAAATCAATATGGAACTTTTTTAAAGATAGAAAGAGCGAGTTAACCAATTCCTTAAAGGTGTCTTGTGAATTATAACACCAAGCATCTGCTCTGGCCATCACAGCCAATCAGGGAACTGCTATGAAGTGTACTATTATCTTCCACGTGTTATCAGATGATATAATTATATAATTCAAGAAGATACGTCAACAAAAATGTTTACAAATAACCGTGAGAATAGATTTAAAGAAATCTGCTTAATATTTGATAGGTTTTTCCTGATGTTTACATTAGTGACATGGCTATGTTGTTATATTGGTCTCTGAATTTTAAGGTACAATCACATGCATTTGGGGATATTTTGTGGGGTAAGAAGGCCAGGTTCTGGGCAGAGGTAATTATATTTTTCTGTTTCAAACAAGTTTATTTTAAAAGAAATTTTAATATGTTAACAGAACCATTTAAATAAAGCAATCAATAAATTATACTTGTATCTACTAAATTATTAACCAATAATAAAATGAATCAGTATATTTGGTATTAGAGTCTTTCAGATCAGAAGGTATCCTCATACTCGTATTCAAATCCCTCCTCTCCTCTGTGTCCCCCCCCACCCTGACTTCCTCTCTCCCTTCACAAAGGCACCCGTTGCCTTTGCTAGACCGAGTCTGGCGAGTGTGTTCCCCGAAATCCTTTGCTGACAGACACACACACAAAAACACACATCAACAAAATTACATTTATAGAGCGCCTTTCACGTCGGGAGGACGTCCCAAGTCACTGCTTCAGACCGGAGCTGAGGACGGGGGTAGGGAGGTGGGTAGGGAGGGAAGTGGTGGGGGTGGGGATTAGGAGTTGCTGATGGGTCCATCGAAGAGGGGAGTCTGGAGGCGAGACTTGAAGTTCACCAGGGAGGGGGGCGAGCGAGCGAGCGAGGAGGCGGGCGAGCGAGCGAGCGAGGAGGGGGGCGAGCGAGCGAGCGAGGAGGGGGGCGAGCGAGCGAGGCGGAGGGACTGTGGGATTGGATTACCTGTAAAATCGCTACTTTCGCCCCCAATTTTTTTCTGATGAGTAAAGATAACCAACTCTACAACAACAACAACAACAAATTACACTTATAAAGTGCCTTTCACGTCGGGAGGACGTCCCAAGGCGCTGCACAGGAGGCGTGTGACCCGAGCTGGGAGGGGGGTGTTTGGGAAGGGGTGAGACCCAAAGTGGAACAAAAGGCACGGTCGAAGAGGAAAGTCTTCAAACCGGCCTTGAAAGAGGAAAGGGAAGAAACGAGACGGAGGGATTGAGGGATGGCATTCCATAGGGTGGGAGCGGAGAAACTGAAGGCCCGGCCTCCGATGGTGGGGCTGTTCGGGCGGGGGGCTTGGAGCAGGACAAGTCCTGCTGAACGGAGGGTCCGGGTGGACGTGTAGGCTGTAGAGTAAATTAGTTAAGTAGGGCGGGACAAGGCCGTGTAAGGCCTTGTAGGTGAGGACGAGGATCTTAAACTTGATCCTCTGGAGGATGGGGAGCCAGTGGAGACGGGCGAGGGTGGGGGTTATGTGGTCGCGGAGGCGGGTGCGGGATAGTACAAGGGCTGCAGAGTTTGGGATGGCCTGCAGCCTGTGAATGGAGGAACTGGGGAGGCCGACTAGGAGAGAATTTCCGTAGTCCAGCCGTGAGGTGATGTATGCATGCACGAGTGTTTCGGCAGCGCGGGGGGGGGGGGGGGGGGTAAGATAGTTGCGGAGCCTGGCAATGTTGCGCAGATGGAAATAAGCGGTGCCGGTCAAAGCGCGGATGTGGGGGAGGAAGGAAATTTTTTGATCGAACATGATGCCGAGTTTCCTGATTGGCTTTGTGAGGTGGAGAGTGAAGCCTTGGATGTTGAGGCTGGCAGCGCCCGATGTGCGGAGGCGTTGGCTTGAGCCAATAAGGATCGGGGCCTCGGTCTTACTCACGTTCAATTGCAGGAAGTTGTCCCTCGTCCAGGACTCAATGTCGGTCAGACACGCTGTCAGAAAATCGATGGTCTGGGGGTTGAGGGATGAGGCAGAAAGGTACAGCTGGGTGTCATCCGCATACATGTGGAAATTTACCCCATGTCTGCGGATGACATCGCCCAGAGGGAGCGTGTAAAGGGTGAAAAGGAGGGGGCCGAGGACAGAGCCCTGAGGGACGCCGTGAGAAACTGTGCGGGGGTTTGAAGAAAAACCGTTGGAAGAAACAAAGTGTAAATGGTGGGTCAGGTAGGAATGGAACCAGTCAAGGACTGTGCCTTGAAGGTTGAGGTGGGAGGAAAGATGGTGTGATCGACTGTGTCGAACGCAACAGACAGGTCAAGGAGGAAGACATTCCCAAGACATTACTCTCAGGCCTACACTGGTCTAGTCAGACATTGCCCTCAATGCTGCAGACAGTTCTGATCACTGCAACACAATGGGTTGTCTAGCAGCCTGAAGATTACCTGGGACTTCTGGATGGCTGATAAGAACATAAGAATTAGGAGCAGGAGTAGGCCATTTGGCCCCTCGAGCCTGCCCCGCCGTTCAATAAGATCATGGCTGATCTATTCTAATTCCATCTGCCCGCCTTATCCCATATCCCTTAATCCCTTTATCCACAAACAGTCTATCAATCTCAGTCTTGAGTGTGTTCAAGGACTGACTGAGCATCTTCAGATGATGGATGTTCTGATTCACACTATCTACCGTTGCCACTGAACCAGTGATGGGTCAGAGCCGAGACACAGGGCCCCCGAACACTCGCCCGAGTCGAGATCAAGTCCGTGTTCAAACAGTTTTCAGTTTTTTTCTTGATTGATTATTTATTGATTGATGGAACACAGGAATTAAGAAATATTTAATCACAATTGTGTTGGCCACCACTGCTCCCCCTGATGTTCACTTCCCGCACACTGAGTATATTCTTGTGCCATTGTTAAATGTTCAAGTGCCAGCCTACACCCTGTGTAAATAACTGCTGTGGCAGTTTTCCCTCTTGGCTGTAACGGCTAGTTATTTTTATTTATTTTTAATGATCTTTAACAAGGTCTTAATTGAGCTATTTTTCCCCTCTATTACAGTATTTATTTTATACATTAGTTTAAGTGCGTCAGGAATTTGAGAAGGAGCAATCTGCTGTCATTCCATCCAGTTTGTGTACATTGATCAATCAGCAACAAGGACAATTTTGGAGTCACAATCCTATAGAATAATAATAACAATAATAATAATCCTTACATTTTATATAGCGCTTTTCACATCTTATCCACGTCTCAAAGTGCTTCACAGAATATACTGTAAAGTGAATTGACTGTATATTTGTGGGTGAAATGCGGCAGCCGATTGCGCACAGCAGCGTCCCCCCCCCCACAAACAGTCGTGGATTGAAAATGACCAATTTTTACTATTGTGGTTTTTATTTTGGACGGATTATTATTAGGTGAGTGTGTGTGTGGAGTAAGGAAACTTGCCCAGGGTTTGGATCTGACCTACCTGCTATCGAACACAGGTCTCACGCCTGTAATTTGAGTGCTCTAACCACTGAGCTACAGCAGTATCAACAGAAAACAAAACCTATTCGTGAGCCAATTGACCTATTACACTGGTAAATATAAGTGATGTTCCTATCTCCGCTTCTTTCTCAACACTCTTTGTCTTTCACCATTGCAGAAATAGCTGGACAAACCTGTTGGGCAGGTTTATTAGAGACGAAAAAATGCAGTTTGAAGAAGACCAATTACAAAAGATTAGCATTCCAGATGGAAAAATACAACCGAGGACTAGCACGCACCTCCCACCCCTACCCCACACCACCCCACCTTCCATCACCAGATGTTTCTCTTTATTTAGAAACCCTATAGGCCTGAAAATGAAACAAATTCTTTGCTTCAACGTATGGATGCAGTGTTTGGAGAAATAACACGCATGGCTTTTAGCTAGTCAGTGAAAAGAGAGTAACTGCATTTTTAAAAAACTACAATTCATTTCCCCTGCACTTTTGCAGGGGAAAATAATATACAGTATTAATATTTTAGAAATCAACCTGAATGGATTAGGTCGTGAGATCTCTGTGGTCCACAAAATATATCCGATATAGATTTAATTGTTTTTGTCTCTTATTTCTTTACAAGACAAGAATATAGTTACCGCGTATGGTAATTCATGAAGCCTACATGAAGCATAAGGAATATCAATTATAGATTGATTTAGAAAAATGACTCACTGGTTTATGAAATAATTACCCTCTGACCTACTAAAATTTATTCAATTTTACATTGTATATTTTGATTTATTTTTTACAATAACAACATCAACAAATTACATTTGTGTAGCAGCTTTCACGTCAGGTTGAGATATTGTTTAATGCCTGCCAGCTGGCCGTCCTCCAATATTTTCTAAATGCTGTGATTTCACTTTTAAAGGGGATTAAAAAGTAAACCCAGACCAAATACTGTATTTGAAAATGCACTAAGACAGTTGAACAAAAGAGGAAATAGTTTAGAAGGTGCTGAAAAGGGCAACAACTTCACAATAGATACTGTAAAGTTTACCAACCCACAACACTGGCGTATTATTTTATTCTGATGCCCCGACACTGGACTAATTTAAAACATTACTCGATGCTGTGATGTAAGGACAGTCTGGGTGGATTTCTTGGTCATTTAAGTCGCTCTGCAAATGTAATTTTGTTGTTGATATTGTTGCTGCAGCAGGAAGAATCAATATTAACTGTTACAATATTTTTTTAGATGCCTATTTTCTTTTCTTTCCTTATTATTATTTTATTATTGCAGTGGTAGGGAAACTTCTTGAGTCCTTAATTAAAGACGTCATTATGGGATACCTGGAAAACCACAAAACGATTAGGCAGAGTCAACATGGCTTTACAAAAGGGAAGCCATGCTTGACTAATCTTTTATAGGTTTTTTTTGATTTTTTGTACTTGTACACCAGTCTCAAAAAGTTAGTTTGCAGGTGCAGCGGGCAACTAAGAAGGTGAACGGCATGCAAGCATTCATTTCAAAAGGAAATTTAAAAAGGTTAGAGTACAAGAGTAGTTAGTACTTGCTGCAACTGTATAGGGCGCTGGTGAGACCGCACCTAGAGTATTGTGTGCAGTTTTGGTCTCATTTAAAAAAGGACATACTTGCCTTAGAGGGGGGGGGGGGGGGGGGGGGGCAACGTAGATTCACTAGGTTAGTTCCTGGGATGAGGGGACTGACCTAAGAGGACAGGTTGAATAAACTAGGGCTGTATTCTCTAGAGTACAGAAGAATTAGGGTGGATCTTATTGAAACATATAAGATTCTTAAAGGGCTAGATAAAGTAGACACTGAGGGACTGTTTCCCCTGGTAGGAGAATCTATAACCAGGGGTCACAGTCTTAAAATGAAGGGTCAGCCTTTTAGAACAGAGTTGAGGAAACATTTCTTCACCCAGAGGGTAGTGAATTTATGGAATTCACTACCCCAGAAGGCTGTAGATGCTCAGTCCCTGAACATTTTCAAGGCTGAGACTGATAGATTTTTTAAAAATAGAGGGATTAGGGGATATGGGGATAGGGCAGGTAATCAGAGGTAGGTGAGAAGATCAGCCCTGATCTTATTGAATGGCGGAGCAGGCTCAAGGGGCCGATTGGCCTACTCCTGCTCCTAATTCTTATGGTCCTATTTATTTTTTACTGTCTATTCTACTTTTTTGTGATCGAAAAGCAATCTGACTGCTGCTCTGTATCATATTACGCAGTGTAATGCATAATATGTGTATCAGCCTGGCGCAGTGGTAGCAGTCTTGCCTCTGTCAGATAGTTGTGGATTCAAATCCCACACTGGACTTGAATTCATACAATCTAAGATGGCATTCCAATGCAGCGCCAATAAAACACTTGCTGAGCAAAAAAACCTTTTGACAAAAGATCAAATCCCAGGGATTTGGGAAAAGTTCAAATTTAGGGATCCGAAATCATGCGTGTACTATGCAAACGCCCTGCTTGTCAGACTTCCCAACTCCTCCCGATGTGAAAGGCACTTTACAAGTATAATTTTGTTGTTGTTGGAACTCAGTTCTGAATAATAATAATCATAATAATCCTTGCATTTAATATAGGGCTTTTCACTTCTTCTAACCGTCTCAAAGCGCTTCACAGAATATACTGTAACGTGAAGTGACTATATATTTGTGGGCAAAACGCAGCAATTGCGCACAGCAGTGTCCACCACAAACAGTCATGGATTGAAATGACCAATTCGTTGCATTTTTTTTTAGGGATTATTATTAAGTGTGTGGAGGAAGGAACCTTGTCCAAGGTTTCATAAAAGTAACATAAGACTCTTGAGTGGAGATGTCACTTTTGGATATTTTACACAAGTTTATTGTTAGTTATTAACCGACAATGCAAATTAATGCTGACCATCATTGCAAACCAAAGTTATTAAGGGCCAATGAGTGCCCTTGTAAATGAATAAAACTGAAGTGAAACTATTCCTTATTTCAATATTCTTCCTCTAATCTCATAATCACATGCTGTGTAACAACACATATCTCATTCGGAATCTTTTATAAAGGATGGCGCATTAAGTCTTATCAATAGGTCGATCTATCCAACGGCATAATGTAATTCAACCAATTCATGGACGCAATATACATACGTGTGCTTTCATAGTATTGCCATGTTACCATACTTGCTGTTACTAGGTTGCAAAGTTTATTTTAAAATGCTGGAGCTCCTGGTTTAACTACAAACTTTTATTTCTGAGCAGGAATAATAATCCTTCCATTTGACGTAGAGCTTCATTATGTCATCCAAACTCTTTATAATAATAATAATGATAATAATCTTGGCATTTGATCTGGTGCTTTTCGCATTATATCAATGTCTCAGAGCGCTTCACAGAATATACTGTAAAGTGAATTGACTGTATATATATATATATATTTGTGGGCGAAATGCAGCGCCCCCCCCTCCCCCACAAACAGTCGTGGATTGAAATGACCAATTTTATTATTGTGTTTTTTTTGGATGGATTATATTTAGGCGCGCGTGTGTGTGTGTGTGTGTGTGTGTGTGTGTGTGGAGTAAGGAAACTTGCCCAAGGTTTGGCCCTGACCTGCCTGGATTCGAACACAGGTCTCACACTCTCAAGGTGAGTGCTCTAACCACTGAGCTACAGGAGCTACACTGTGTGCATGTAAGGTTTTCAGGGCCCTGAGAGTGAGGCGGAAACAGCGATATTACGTAGGTGGCGAAGGCAGTGATGGTCATGGGGAGAAAGGACAGTTCAAGGTCAAACAAGACACCCAGGCTCCTGACTGGCTTGGTGAGGGTGGATGTTTACGCTGACTGTGCCTGAGGTGCGGAGATGCTGGCGCAAGCCAATCAAGATGCATTCCGTCTTGCTGACGTTTAGCTGCAGAAAGTTGTCAAACAACAACAACAAAATTGCTCTCATAAAGCACCTTTCACATCGGGAGGACGTCTCAAAGCGCTCAATAGTCAGTTAGGGACCCAAATGGGGGGAGGGTGGACGTGGGGGTGGGTGTGTGGAGGGGAGGGATAGGGGGAAGGGAAAGGGAAAGGGAAAGGGAAAGGAGAGTGGGAGAGGGGGAAGAGTTAGTGGGGGAGCCGAAGGTCCGGTCTTGAGACCGGCCTTGAAGGAGGAAAGGGAGGAAGCGAGGGGGAGGGGCTGCGGGATGGATTTGCACAGTGTGGGGGCAGAGAGGCTGAAAGCCCGGCCGCCGATGGTTGGGGGGGTTAGGGTGGTGGATGCGGAAAGGACGAGGAGGAAGAGAGAGCCCTGGTCACAGATGGACAATATGTCAATTGTGACTTTGATCAGAGCAGTTTGATGCTTGCTGCTTACAGCATGGAAACCCAATTGGAGGAGCTCATGGAGGGAGTGGGAGGGAGAGGAAAGAGTGAAGCTGGAAAGCAACAGCTCTTTCAAGGGCCTTGGAAAGAAAAGGGAGGTTGCAGATGGAGGGCAGAGGTGCGTCCAGGGAAGGTTCATTCAGGATGGGGCTTATCATGGCAGTTTTGAGGGGGATGGGAATGGTACCAGATGATGGGGAGAGATTTTTGGTGTTGTTGAGTTGAGGGGGGGTGCGAGGACGTGGAGCTGGGGGGTAAGGAGAGGGTTGGGGATGGGGTCAAGGGTGGAGGTGGTGGACTTCATAGACAATATGCTGGTAATGACAGAGGAGAGGGAGACAGGTTGGAAGGTGTGTAAGGAGAGATGCCTGATAATAGACCCTCAAAAAGTCTTTTACTGCACCGCTGTTTATGGAACGTGCTGCATGTAAATTTGCTGCTGTGGTTAGATGACAAATCTACACAGGCACACCACTTTAAAGTATATATATTCCTCTGAGGTGCTTTGAGATGTCTCAGTAACATAAAGACACTACATCAAAATGCAAGTGATTTTTTTTGCAGATAATAGATAATTAGCATCATTGGGCACTAAATATGTTGCCACAAACATGTGTGAATCACGATATTGCGTTGATTTCCAAGGTCATAGTCATTCTGAACATAATCTATTGATTGCTGCCATTCTATGAATGGCAGCACAAAAGGAGGCCATTCTGCCCATCGAGTCTGTGCCGGCTCTTTGAAAAGAGCAATTCAATCCCATTCCCCCAGCTCTCCCCATAACCTCGCAAACCCATCCTCGCCAAATAAACGTCTACCTCTCTTTCATTTCCATCCATTCATTAATGGGTCTGATAGGTGGTCTCGCTCCCTCCTTCCCTCTGCGAACTCCAAACTCCCCTCCCTCCCTCCTTCCCTCCCTTCCAACCAGTCTCCCTCCCAATCTCCCAACCTCCCTCCCTTCCCCTCTTTCCCCTTTCTCCCTGCCTCTGTACCCTTCTCACCCTTCCCTCCACAGAAGGTGGCTTGATATCCATAGCAGCAATGTGAATAGCTATCAGATTACGCAAATGTAGCCCTCAGCCATTTGAGAATCCTATAATTAACCAAATTACTTGTGTTGCAAAACACAATAGGGATAGCTTCCTGGAATGATTTCGCAGCCTCGCATTCAGCCCACATTCTTCAGTGACATCAGTTTCATTTCTAGTTTTCAGTGAAAGGGAAAATACGTAGATAGATTGGCGTGGTTAATTTGATTTGCAAAGTTGTTTAATCAACACTGTGAACGAACACATTTTAAGTTTCTTACGGCTGATAAGTTTATACATTTATTAACCAACAAGAGCAACAACAAAAATTACATTTATAGAGCGCCTTTCACGTGCTTGGTAAAATATTTCCATGTAACATTATGTAGATCTGTTTGAAAATGCAAATACAATGAGCAGTAATCTCTGAGATAACTAGCGATTAAACATTCAGCTAACGTCATAAATGCAATAATGTAGCTTTACAGTGAATTCTGCAAAGCATTTTAAGGTGCCTCTGAATGTAAAAGGCACAAAAGTAGTTATTAATATTATTATTATTGTTATTACTCTTGGCTTTGTATGACACAAGTCTGAAGGTCATGATATCTAACCCTAACCCTAGAGGTGAAACATTTATTCTCATCAATAAGAAGTAATGTACTAACTTTGCAGCATCCGCATTTGATCTAAATTAATATTAAAACATTATTGCATTACAATAAACCCAGGATATTTGATTTTGAGCGCCCAAACAGTACAAACTCCAACACAAGCTAATGATTAAGGGTTTCTCACTGTATTCATCAATAAGAACAGGTACATTTTCCTTATCGCAGCTCCCATGATTGTTTTTAATCTCACTATTTATCCAAATGGGATGTGTTCAAATTACATTTATGAATGAGAACCTGCAGCCACTAATAAACGTCTAACATTAAGCAACCATTTGCACATGCTGCAAGATCAATGTGTATTCCTTTTGTTTCAGCTGTTGCTCTTTAATCTCATAATAGCATACTGTACCTCAAGACTGCGTATGTCAAGATATTTCCTGAATGAATTGCAGTATTCCCAGCAACACAGGTAGCTTTATCTACTTCATATATCCAATAACATGATCTTAAACACGACACTGGCAAGTTACATGTTGTCATGTAACCATGTGTACTGTTACTAGGTATTAAGGTTTTTTTTTCAATCAGGTATCTGACATTTGCAGAAACACATCACCACACTTAATGGTACCCAACCCAGATTTCCATATCCACGTGTATCGAAGTTTCAGTTTAGTTTGGGTACATAAGCATGGTGATGGGTCTATACACAGGTCAGACGGCAGGCTGATCCAGAGAAACAACTCAAGAATCTCACTGACATTCTTTATCACATCTAAGGTTGATTGTTCCAAAACCCTACACATCAAATGTCCTCTCTGCACAAACTGAAAATCTCCCAGAACTCTGCAGCCCATTTTCTCTCCAACTTCAGGTTCATTGATCCCATTGCACCCCCGTCCCCCCACCCCCAACCCAGCCTCACTGGCTCCCTATTCCCTCACAGATAAAATTCAAGGTCCTCGTCCTTGCGCTCAAATTCCTCCCTGATTTCACCCCACCCGATCTCTGCAATTTCCAACTCTTTCGATTGCACAACCCTACTGTGCCTGGCCGCACCCTGTGGTTGGTATCATGTTGGGTGATCGTGGTGCTGAGAGAGGAAGGGGAGACAGGTTCAAAGATGTGGTGGAGGGATGGCTAGGAGCTTGGGTGCTTTGAGGGGGGAGAGATGGGGAGGGGATAGTGGCAGCTGAGCGGATCCCCCTCAACTTTGTTCTCAAGAAAGTCCAGCATCCCCTCGTAATTAGCGTTGGTGGAGAGGATGGGTGAGTTGTGGGGTGCGAAGGAGCCAGTTGGTAATGGACAGAGAAGAGGAGCCTGGGGTTGCCCTTGGTCTCCAAGATCATCTTGGGGTTAGGACGATTTAGCGGTGGGGCTGTAAGATTTGATAAATTCCAGCCAGATTTGCCAATGGACTGGATTAAATTGGATTTGAGGCAGGTACATTCGGCAGCACTCATACCTGAGGCTTGAGGGAGCGGAGATGGCTAGTGTACCAGAATAGGGAGTGGGGGACAGCGGGGCTGGGAGGAAACCAGTCAGAGGGACTTGCCCACCAGTGTTGGGGTGGAGACGCTGGGGAACACCCAGCACGCCAGTGTTTTGGAAAGTGGGGACTTGCAGTTGCATCCATGTATTTTAAATCTCATTTATATTGATTGAAGGCAAAAAAAAAACATGGTAATTGCTCTTTCAGTGCCTTGGGATGTCCTCCCGACATGAAAGGCACTCTAGAGATGTCATTTTGTTGTTGTATATAAACAGATATTGGATTACATATTCAAGGTTGTCTATTATGTCTCTTCTATTTTCTATTGTTTGTTTTACTGTCTGCCTTTGCTCACACTGTAGAGCTAAGAACACAAGACATTTTAGATTAGCTAAAAAAAATATATGTACACACAGACACACACTATTTTGTAGAAGGTTGCTACATGCATAAGAATATTTTACCTGTATTGCAAAACAAAAAATAAACCATTTCAATTTAAGGATGAGTGGAGGTGTGTGCAGTTTTTATGAGACCTAAACAAGTTCCCCAAGTTCTGAATACATGTTAATATAAAACCTAACAAGGATTTTTGTTCGATATATACTCTTGCAAAACCTGCCAATCATAACTGCCAACATGGCTTTGATATGGAAGAGAACAATGGGGAGTTGGAATGGGATTGGAAACCCCGCCTTTTTGCCAAGTATCTTACTGAGTGGTCTGGTGGAAACAAGTTTTATTGTTATCAGGGACTTGCCAAAGCAACACCTGTTCAGCTCCTGATATTCTTTGAAGCTGTTGAAGAAGCTGCAATCAGTTTATCGTGGATTCAAGAAGTCACAAGATGTGGGTTTCTCTCATTATATTGTTTGCCCTCTCCCAAGAACCATGTAGAGCTCAGACCACAGGTAAGGAACTGTTTTTTTAAATATATATTATTGTAGAAAAATGAAGATTTTTACAATTTTTACTCCTATCGGGGATGGGTTTTGGGGATGTAAACTGTTTGTTCTAATGATCACCTTGTCTAGTGGATGATTTGTACTGTAATTGAAAACTGCTCCAAACGTTTATTGGCAATAATTTCCGAGTTCTGCAAATGATTTGAGTGTAACAAGGTGACTTTCAGATAGATCCACTTCCAGTCATCAACTTTTAAATTGCCTTTCAGGGTTCAGTAACAACAGGTTACATCACATTTAACTTTCAGTTTAAAAAAATCGATCAACACCTCTTAAGATTTGTTGTTTGGAACTGTATGTTGGTTTAAAAGCTGCTGAACAAAAGAAACTCATTTATATATTAAAGAAAACTGAAACCCTTTTTTGGTAAATAGGAACTCTATAAATCTGTTACCATTTGTACTTTGTTCATTCTACTGCACATTTTTTCTTGTTTAACAGTTCACATTTTTTCTTGTTTAAGAAAAATGGAACTGAAAGGATTTAAGTCACCTGGAAATAGGACACAGGCACTGGGGGTGGGAGGGGGGGTCCAGCTTGGGGATAGCAATACTGATCAAAATAAAATAAAATAAAACAAAACAATAGAGACAAAAAAAAAAAAATAGGAAAAATAAATGAATAGAGAAGGAAGTGATTTATTCGGGGCAGGGGAACCACACAAAGGTGAAATGGGAACCCATACAGCCAAGCAAACAAAAAAATGTGTGTGTTGAAGGGGTGAGAGGATGCATACATCATTTGCATGGTAAACCGCATACCAGTCATGGCTGGTCAGGCAGAGAACACTGGAAGAGCAAATTTACTCTCAGAAAGTTGCTTGTCACCCACTCACTGTGCGATCCCTTTGCATTTATCATCTCGGTTTCGATTTAAATAAGAACGTTTGCTGGTTTGACTACCATGGCAACTGAGATTAACGAATGCAATCAGTGTTTCACGTGAAGTTGGAAAAAACGTGCGTTCATTAAATATTCATTAAATATTATTGGATCCAAGCTCGAAATCCTAATTTAGAGATGGCAGAGGCTAGATTTCAAATGGTCACGACACACAACAGTCCAAAAGTATTTGAAGTTGTTTGTCTTTTTGTATAATATTATTATTGAATTATCATAGAATGACAATCATTAAAGCACCAAAGAAAAAATACAGTATAGGCCACTGGAAACCCAAATGAGAAATACCCCCCAAAAGCTAATTTAATATAATAATAATCCTTGCATTTGATATAGCGCTTTCCACATCTTATCATATCTCAAAGCGCTTCACAAAATATACTGTAAAGTGAATTGACTGTATATGTTTGTGGGAGAAACGCGGCAGCCGATTGTACACAGCAGCGTTCCCCCCCCACACACACAAACAGTCGTGGATTAAAAATGACCAATTATTATTGTGGTTTTTTTTGAGGGACAGATTACTATTATCTATGAAATACACGTTTCAAGTGAGAATTTTGCTATGTTTTACAATTACCAAACTGGTTGTTTACTGCATCTGATACCATTACCCCTGCCCCTGGCTCAGTCCCAGGATCCACTACTGTGAAGCGCTCTGAGACGCCACCTGGCACGGAGGGTGCTATATAAATCAAAGTATTGGTGTTGTTGTTGTTGCACTGTATAGTTTATTCTGTCAACTCACAGAAAATTATTGGTACCTGCAATTTACCCAGTGTGGACTCACACCTCTGCTTGTTGGATGACCCAGTGTGACTACCTTTCCGAGAGGTTGGGGACACGAAGAGAAACGTAGACTCCTATAGAGCTGAATTGGCTCCAAATTAACACCCCTTGTGAATGCAATCAAGTATAATCGAGTGAGTCCTCTGTGAAAAAGATTGATCCTCAATAATTTTAGTTGCCATGATGATCAAACCAGCAAAACATCTTATTCAAATCGAAACTGAGAGAAAGCCGAGTGACCGGCATTTACTAACTTCTCTGCCCGATGACCGGGAATCACTCTAATTGAGTAAAATCAAGTCTGCAGTCCATTCCCTGGTCCGCAGTAGTCCACAGCTCTGTTGAAGGCTGACCAGGCAGCCTGGCTCATTGGTAGGATTTCAGGGCCGTACGCAGGATGTTTAATGGGGGGGTGCGAATTGCTAGTGATGGGACCAACAATGGCCGGGGGCTTGCGGGCTGCCCCCGAGGCCCCCTCGAGGCTCCGACGTTTTACACAGTTTGAGGTCTTATTTAATCGGTTCAGAAGATCCAATATGAAGGTAAATGTTTCATGCCCTTGGTGTTCAAGAGCATCATTATTTATTCAGTGTTTTTATTTTCCCCGGTAGTCCGTGTCTAATTTTTTTGGGAAGGTCGAATGTGTTCGCCGATAAAAGCCAACACGATTGTTGACTCGATGATGTAAGGAATGTGAATGATAAAGTAAATTACAATCCAATTAACACAGTACAATGACGAATGCTTGATAAATGTATGCGTATGAGAGAAAATGATCATAAACTACAGATTGACGGCAATTAATAAGCTGTTCTGCATTGTTATCCTAAGACTCAATTTCTTTCGGAATGTAATGAACAATAATGTAAGAGTAAAGTATAAATTATGTGCTCAGATATTCCAGCAAAGCAAATTTTATAAAAGACAAGAAAATATACAGAAACTCAAAATCAGTGTAAAACAGTTAATTCACACGTGTTACAAGCCTGTTATCAGCATTATCCTGAAAATATCGTTGAACTGTGAGCAATAGTGTAGTTAGTTTTTATTTATTTATTTAGAATCAAAATTAAAGGAAGTGACCCATCAAGCAATACTTTTGTATTGTGTGCCGTCACTCGTAACGGTGTTACTTTCCACGACTCTTTCATTATCTCCTCTAAGTGCAATGCACTGAAGTCCACAGAATAATACAGATTCGGCAACTGTTCTTAGGATATGTCGATTTCTTTCAATGTTTTTCTTCTTTTCATCGACCAAACAAATGTCTATCTTATGTTGTGGGTTCGCAACAGAGTCGTGCATTGATGCCGATCTAATCATTGAATTTACGTGATAACCATTTCGTTCATGTTCCTTCGCCTTCTCGTTTAGTTTGTAAAACATGGTAAAGGGTGTATTAACAAATGCCCCCATCCGTTTCCTCTCACTTGTTTGGACCATCAGTGCACAGTGAATGCAAAAGGCAGCATCTAATGAAGGACTGTAGATCAACCATTTATAATCTCGCAAGTATCTCATCTTGAACTGGCGCTGACAATGGTGAAGGAACCGTGACGGGAAAATGTAATCTTCAGATGGGATGAAGTGGCTTGTCAAGAGATGGTATTTAGATGCAACATCAAGTTTTTCAATTGCATTGGTCAACTCCTCAGGGCTCAGAGTAGCATTTATGATGTTTCCGATATCATTAACGAAATGAGTAGACCTATGCTGTATAATTATAAGGGGCTCGGCCACTTCAGCAGAATGCTGGACACTTACGCAAACCTTGACCAGGAGATTAGATGACTCATGAGGTTTATACGAGGCTTCTCGTTTACTGGCGACAGCATCTGACAAATAGTGAGCTATATGGTACACTACCACACTGGTATCACAGACATTACTGCAGAGGCGTCTTAGGTTTAGCGGACATAGCTGGAGAAGCCTGGAGGAAACTGTCCATAGTCCTACTATCCTATGGGAACCATTGCACGGTCACAGAACACGAGGTAGACCGACCCTAACCTACATCGATACTCTGGAGCGCGATTGGGGTATTGGCAGGCGGGAGTTGTCAGGCTGCATGGAGAGAAGGGATCAGTGGAGAAGTGTGGTTGTCAATGCCCGAGTTCGCTCGATCAGATGATGGTGAAACTATTTTTATGCCAAATTCGTGCGACATTGATGTTTTTTCACTCTGGGTACAAAACTGAATGTGAAATAAAGTAGCTGTAGGTGTTTATCTTTGCGGTCATTTTTTTGTGCATGCCAGTGGACGTCTCTAAAAGCAATTTTTAATTACAGGAATACATTTTAAATAATATAAATCAAATGTGATAATCAAGACAAAACAAGAAACATGATATTTCAGAAACACGCCTATCAAAACTTAAGTCATTTTTACTTACATTTATCAGATTAAAATACGATTTCAGCTTCCACAAAGTGGTGCTACCTTTTTATGTCGTGTATACGGGATGATTTCCAATTGACACACCATGTAGAATAGGCGCTAAAGCATAGGCCTACGTCCATGAGTATTTCTTTTAAAGATAGGCATTCCCGTCCAGACACATATAACTTTTTTGTTGGGTTCTCAAAAGCTTTAATTTCTCAGAAGCTTGTAAATATGTTGTCATTGTTTGCTAGCATTACAGTCACAACTCTCAAAACTTGAGCAATTTTTACTTACTGTGATCAGATTAAAAGATGATTTTAGCTTCCAGAAGTGGTGCTACCCTTGTGGCTGTATGATTTCCAAACGAGGATGGATTCGAGTCTTGGCGAGCGCCTATGTTTATGCAGTGTGTCACAGACTCACCGCAGCATTGACTCGTCTATCGACGCGGTATGTTTTGGGTAGACGCCGATTCTGGTGTGCGACTCGATAATTTTATATTAATACTAAAACATTCAAAGATGTGTATTTATAATAGGCGCTAAAGCATAGGCCTACGTCCATGAGTTTTTTAAAAGATAGGCATTCCCGTCCAGACACAAAACTTTTTTGTTGGGTTCTCAAAAGCTTTAATTTCTCAGAAGCTTGTAAACATGTTGTCATTGTTTGCTAGCATTACAGTCACACCTCTCAAAACTTGAGCAATTTTTACTTACGGTGATCAGATGAAAAGATGATTTTAACTTCCAGTAGTGGTGCTACCTTTGTGGCTCTTTACGGGATGATTTCCAACGAGGATTTGTTGGAAATCATCCCGTAATAGCGCGCGCCTATGTTTATGCAGTGTGTCACATTGACTCGTCTAACGACGCGGTATGTTTTGGGGAGACGCCGATTCTGGTGTGCGACTCGATAATTTTATATTAATACTAAAACATTCAAAGATGTGTGTTTATAATTTATACATAGTTTTGAAGAACTGATTGTTACACAAATGCTCAATAAATTTACTTTACTTGGTATTTAAATTTGACAAAAAATACAATTCTGTACCCCGGAAAATGTGGACCTTTTATAATTTGGGGGGGTGCGTACGCACCCGTCGCACCCCCCCCTGCGTACGGGCCTGTGATTTGGATGGGCAGACCAGTCAACAGAGATAGGGATTTTTCTCACTCTCTCTCGCTCCCTTTGTCTGCGTGTGTCTTTGTGTGTATGTATGTGTATAAGTGGTCTGAGACACCATCTGGTGTGAGGGACGCTATATACTGTACATGCAACACTGGGTTTTTTTACCCACTGGCAGGGCCAGATTAAGGGATCTAGAGGCACTAAACAGGATTACATTTGGGGGCCCTGTGAACCATCCGCACAAAATATCTGATAGTACCTTTTTAAAAATAGTTTCTTCTGTGACTTCATAGTTGCAAACATGTCAACTGCAGGTTGAAAACTTTGTATTTGTGTCAAATCATATATCTGTATATCATGTAAATCTGTGCGCGAAACGCGGCAGCCAATTGCTCACAGCAGAATCCCCCACACAAACAGTCAATAATAAATGACCAATTTATTATTGTTTTTTTTTGGAGGGATTATTATTAGGTGTGTGTGTGTGGAGTAAGGAAACTTGCCCAAGGTTTCGCCCTGACCTGATCTGCCTGGATTCGAACACAGGTCTCACGCTTGTAAGGCGAGTGTTCTAACCACTGAGCTACAGGGGACTCCACAATAGATGGAATTGCGAGAGCATTCAATCTATCCCGGATCATTGTAGATTCCAGTAAGTTTTTGATGAGACTCATGGTTGAGAACAGGCTGACAGTCATTCTCTTACAGAGAAAGGCTGAATTGATACTCAAGTAACGCAGTACAGGTGAAACCTGAAACACAAGTTCTCTCATCCAACTTACTTACGTAACTGATTGCCACTGATTATAATACAGGAATCATTGCGTAAATCAGCTGGGAAGATATGTTTTATGTGACAACAATAATTATATTGTTATAGACTTCACTGACTCCCTGTCCCTGAGGGGATTAACTTCAACATCCTCACCTTTGTTTTCAAATCCCTCCACTCCTCTGCACCCCCCTATCTCTCTGATCTCCTCTCTCATCAAACCAGCTCCCTTGCCTTCGCTTCACTGGGTCTGGCCTTCTCCATGTCCACCCGAATCCTCCGCTCCACCCTCGGCGGCTGTGCCTTCAAACACCACGCCCCGAGGCTCTGGAACTCCCTCCCTCACTCCCTTCGCCTCGACCCCTCTCTCTTCCCAGTTTCAGGTCACAGTTAAAGACCTTTCTTTTCGACCGCGCCTTTGGTCATCTTTTCACCCCTGACCCTGCCTCGGTCCCGGGATCCGCTACTGTGAAACGCTCTTGAATCAAAGTTGTTGTTGGTTGTTGTTGACCGACACAAGTAGTGGGTAGTGACATTGTGGCAAGGTTTCGAAATGCAAATTTTCATTCCAGCCTCAGTTTATTCTCTGTAATTGTTTTATTTGGATGTTCCTGTTGCTTCCCCCCTCCCCCCTAACCCTAACACCCAAACCCCCCACCCCTACCCACCTTCCTCTCACAAGCACCGTCCCCCAAGATTGTTGTATTTTTCTTGCAGTAGGAAATATCCAAATATGTAAATTATTTACAAGTCGAAGGTTAAAAGTCCACAAAATTGTCTTAGAATCCATGGAGAGATATTTGCAGCCTTATACTTTACACAGCTGTCAGTTGGATAGAGCACCACTGTACTGTGCAATCATGACATGAATGAGTGGAATTTCCCTTACAATAATAATAATAATCCTTGTGTTTGATATCGCGGCTTTTCACATCTTATCTACGTCTCAAAGCGCTTCACAGAATAGACTGTACAGTGAATTGACTGTATATATGTTTATAGGTGAAACGCGGCAGCCAATTGCGCAGAGCAGCGTCGTCGCTCTGCGCCGACACATTCCTGTTCATCTTCTGCTATTGACATGTATCAAAGATCGTGACAAACAATTATCATAAAGGTAGTCTCTATGTGTTTACTAAGAATTTGTTCTCTCTCTCTCTCTCTCTCTGTATATATATCTATCAGGGTATCATTTGCAGCCCATGCCTTCCCAGATTTACTTAGGACATACTGTAACTTCCTCTTTAGCAGTTTTGTTTGGAGGGGGTGTGGGAAAAAAAAAGAATGGGCTTCGAATTACCATTGTCCAAACTTCACTCCAGACACAAGTCCAGAGCTTTGAGCGATTTGTAGCAACGCACACAAGAAGAGTGACAAAATGTGCCAGTGTTGAGGAGGGAACATGGAGGCTGGCTATGCAGTATAGCCGCATACATCTCACATCCACTTATTGCCCAAGTCTAGTTTGAACGAACTCGATGATGTTTTGCAGGAACCCCCGTGTCTCCTTCTGCCAAAACCCGTCTTTTTTTAAATTTTAAGTCAAGTCAAGAGATGTGGACCCAAGCTGGGGGTTGAGATCAGGAAGGGGTGCGAGGACAGGGAGGGTAAGATGCCCTTGAATCAGGTAAAGGGAGTTAGCGAGGTGATGAAGTTCCCTTTAAAGGGATGAAGTTCAAAAGAGTAAGGGCAGAGAGCCTGAAGGCAGGCAGGGAGGGGTACATGGAGAAGGCTGGAGCCTGATGAGAGTGGATGGAGCAGACGGGTCTCCATGGAGTTAGTGGATCACAGTGACAAAGATGTTAACCTTTAGTGCAGAGACAGTGTCCTTCCTTCACTTTGAGACTAGGGTTCAGTTGAATACAATAAACAGTAGGGTTGACGTACAGGAGTCATGGGCTCGGTGGGTCTAAATTGCTTTTACTAGTTTTATTTCCTGATTTCTTACCATTTAAATGGGCAGTGCACAAGGCTGAACAATGGATACAAGGAAGTGAGAGTGTTTAAATCAATAGGACCAGAGGCAGATGCTGATTATTTGAACTCTCAGTGTCTGTGGTGTTTTTACTAAGTGTACTTTTCAAAACTGGTTCAGCAACATACCTTGCATCTTTGCTCTTTATTCAACTAATGTAATTAACCCCTCAAGAAAAATACCAAAATAAATTGGTCACTTGAATCCACGACTGTTTGGGGGACACTGCTTTGCACGTTTCACCCACACATGTACAGTGAATTCCATTTACACTATATTTTATGAAGCGCTTTTAGATGTCTGGAAGACGTGAAAAGCACTACATCAAAATGCAAGGATTATTATTATTATTATAAACCAGAGTAGCTCACTATTAGTATTAGCTGCCACATCAGTAACAAATCAAGCGCGTGAACGCACATAATGTGACCGTTATCACATTTATGGGATAAATGTTTATCTGCATCAGCAGCTGAATCATCCGATATGATGATTGCCGATGTATTTGCCAAACATCAGAATTTACATGAACTCTCATGAACACTATTGTGTGAACTACCATTCATAATACAGTATTAGAATCACTAGAATTAATACGAAAGCAAGTTTTTCAGAAATGCATTTTGAATTATCCTTACAGCAGCAAATGACTGACTGATAATGTTAATAATAATAATGATAATAATAATCCTTGCATTTTACATGGTGATTTTCACATCTTCCAGATTGTGTCTCAAAGCGTTTTGCAGAAAAAACATGTTAAGTGAATTGACTATATACATGTGGGTGAAACCTGGCACCCAATTGCATTCATCAGTTGTCCCCACAAACAATCATGGATTGGAAGGATCAATTTC
Source organism: Hydrolagus colliei (assembly GCA_035084275.1). NCBI lineage: Eukaryota > Metazoa > Chordata > Chondrichthyes > Chimaeriformes > Chimaeridae > Hydrolagus > Hydrolagus colliei. The sequence continues at coordinate 20,827,835 of CM068751.1, read as the reverse complement.
TTGTTGTTTGTTGAGGGATTATTATTAGGTGTATGGAGTAAGGTTTTTTTCCTGCCAGGAATCAAACCCAGGCGAGTGCTCCAACTATCAACATTACTAATTCCAAGGTGGATGGACTAAAACTATTCCAACTAAGAGTAAAAATGACGTGTTAAGGCCTGGAACAATCTATGGAAAAAATAAAATGGAACAATTGAAGCAAGCAATAAATTTGAATGACTTGAATTCTGAATAGTAAATATTCACAATACGGTATCAGAATCAATAAGAGCAATTTTTTTTTTTAATCACATTTTGATTCATTTAAAAGGAGAAACTACCTCAATGTTAATTGGAACTGAAGCAAGCACAGTGGATCCATTTACTACTGTAACCCAACCGATGATAAATTCCTCATCCACCAGTGAAGTCACAGGTATCAACAGTGCAACCTTCATCATTTTCATTCGGGAGAAGTCACTCTTTCAGTTGAATATTTCCTTTTGAGATTAATCTCTTCAAAGTCATTAGCTTTAATGTGCAAGAACATTATTTATATTTCTGATATTTTGCATCGTAATTTAAATGAACTCTCAGAATGGGTAACTGTTTACAACTCAAGACAGCAACTAAACGTAATCTTCCTTTCTGAGTGACATTTCCAAATTAATATTGTGGCAGATTCTGACTTGACATCAACTGAAACACCTGAAGGAAGTACAGCAGAAGTATCTACAACAACAAGTGATTCCACAACAAATCCTTCTTCAGCCAGCGAAACAACAGGTATGAACAATATTAATTTGATGATTTCAATTTGGGGAGAATTGACCCTTGAGGTCTCAAATATTCGCTAATATAGATTAATCTGTTTTGCTGTAGATTTGATGGAATTTGTAAGAGCTCTTTGAACTTCCCTGATATTTCTATTGCACGGAAATTGAACAGAATTCTCAGGAGAAGTATTACTTGAGCACACTGTAGAAATAGTCAAAAATAGCTTTTCTAATATTATTTCTTTATAAACCTTGTGGCAGAATCTCACTCAACATCAATTGAAACGTCTGAAGCAAGCACAACAGAAACATCTACAATTGCAATCTCTTCCACACCAATTTCATATTCAAACAGTGAAACAACAGGTATCAATCAACACAGTCAATGTCACCATTTTCATTTGGGAATGTTGACTTTTTTTGCGTCCGAATATTTTCTTTATTACACTGATCTCCTCTTTATTTTGGAATACAATTGCTTCATTGTGTAAGCGCTTCCCTTAATTTCCTGAAGTATGGATTGCATCACAATTTAACTAGACTCTCATGATCAAAAAAAAAGTTTGGAAATGATTTTTAAAATCATATTTTGATTCATTTAATCAGCAGAAACTGCCTCGACATTAATTGGAACAACTGAAGCAAGCACACTGGAACCGTCTACAACAGCAATCTATTCCACACCAATTTCATATCCAAACAGTGAAACAACAGGTATCAACCCAATGAATGTCATAATTTTGATTTGGAAAATTGGCTTTCTTGGTCTCAAATACTTTCTGTGTTACACTGATCTCCTCTTTATTTTGGTATTATAATTGCTTTATTGTGTATAGGTTTCCATACACCCATAAGTTGGATGAGAGAACTTGTGTTTCAGGTTTCACCTGTACTGCGTTACTTGAGAATCAATTCAGCCTTTCTCTGTAAGAGAATGACTGTTGACACGTTCCTGTTCATCTTCTGATATTGACATGTCTCAAAGATTGTGACAAACAATTATCATGAAGATAGTCTCTATGTGTTTTCTAAGAATTTGTTCTCTCTCTCTCTCTATATATATATATATATATATATCAGGGTATCATTTGCAGCCCACGCCCTCCCAGATTTACTTGGGACAGACTGTAACTTCCTCTTTAGCAGTTTTGTTTGGAGGGGGTGTGGGAACACCAATTTCATATCCAAACAGTGAAACAACAGGTATCAAACCCAATGAATGTCATAATTTTGATTTGGAAAATTGGCTTTCTATATATAAAGCCATGTCTGAGAGCATCTCTCATTTGATCAATAAGAGCATATGTTTTTATTAACATTTTTCACGTTTTGAATCATCTTTGCAGCAGACATTTTCACAACATCAATTGCCACAACTGAAGCCAGCACAGTAGAACCATCTACAACTGCAATCCCTTCCACAACAATTCCACCTTCCACCTTGGAAACAACAGGTACCAACACTGTTCACTTGATGGATTCCATTTGGGAGAGTTGGCCTTTGCTGTCCCAAATATTAGCCTATTTTACATTATTGGCTTCATGGACATTTGGCTCCACATGTGGGTCAATGTATTTGATCGTTTCAATTCACTGATTTTACCAACTACACTATTTCCTGATATTTGCTGCCATATCAGTTGCAAATGGTATTATGGAATCAGGGGCATCAGTACACACATCCACAAATGTGATCACGTCATCTGCAGCAACATCTCAAACATCACATATGACAGATGCCTACTTATTTGGCAAACAAAATAATTTAGTAGACACTGAACAGTAATTGTCCACAATACAGTTTTAGTTTAAATAAATCCACATGTTTTATCAATCTCTGTTTTAATCAACGTTGAAGGAGAAATAGGCTCAACATCAATTGCCACAACTGAAGCCAGCACAGTAGCACCATCGACAACTGCAATCACTTCCACAACAATTCCACCTTCCACCTTGGAAACAACACGTACCAACACAATTCACTTGATGGGAGAGTCGGCCTTTGGTGTCCCATGTGTTTGCTTGTTTTACAATAGTGGCTTCATCTTGGTTTTGTTCGATATATGAAGCCATGTCTGAGAGCATCTCACACTTGATCAATACGTGCATCTGTTTATCTTATTCCCATTTAAACCATCTTTGCAGCAGAAATTGTCACAACATCATTTGCCACAACTGAAGCAACCACAGTACAACCATCTACAACTTCAATCCCTTCCACAACAATTCCATCTTCCACCATGGAAACAACAGGTACTAACACTATCAATAGTAATTAGCGCACTCACATCTACACATGTAATCTCATCATCTGCAGCGCAAGCTCTAAGATCACGTGTTGTGAACGCCTATGTATTGGCCAAACATCATAATTTACTTGATCTGTGATGTTGCCCAATACAGCATAAGAATCAATAAGAGCAGCTGTTTGTCTGATTCACATTTCCAATCATCTTTGCAGCAGAAATTGTCACAACATCAATTGCCACAACTGAAGCCAGCACAGTAGAACCATCCACAACTGCAATCCCTTCATCAACAATTCCACCTTCCACCTTGGAAACAACAGGTACCAACACCATTCACTGGATGATTTCCATTTGGGAGATTTGAGCTATGATGTCCCACATGTTTGCTTGCCTTACATATGTTGCATCATCTTGGTTTTGCTCTACATATGAAACCATGTCTGAGAGCATCTCCCAATTGATCAACAAGAACACTTGTTTTTCTTATTCACATTTTGAACCATCTTTGCAACAGAAACTGTCACATCATCAAGTGCCACAACTGAAGCCAGCACAGTAGAACCATCTACAACTGCAGTCCCTTCCACAACAATTCCACCTTCCACCTGGGAAACAACAGGCACCAACACTCTTCACTTGATGGTTTCCATTTAGGAGAGTTGGCCTTTGCTGTCCCAAATATTGGCCAATTTTACATTATTGGCTTCATGGACATTTGGCTCCACATGTGCGTCAATGTATCTGATCGTTTCAATTCACTGATTTTACCAACTACACTATTTCCTGATATTTGCTGCCATATCAGTTTCAAATGTTATTATGGAATCCTGGGCATTAGTACACACATCCACAAATGTGATCACGTAATCTGCAGCAACATCTCACACATCACATATGACAGATGCATACTTATTTGCCAAACAAAATAATTTAGTGGACACTGAACAGTAATTGTCCACAATACAGTTTTAGTTTAAAAAAATCCACATGTTTTATCAATCTCTGATTTAATCAACGTTGAAGGAGAAATAGGCTCAACATCAATTGCCACAACTGAAGCCAACACAGTAGCTCCATCTACAACTGCAATCACTTCCACAACAATTCCACCGTCCACCTTGGAAACAACAGGCACCAACACTATTCACTTGATGGGAGAGCCGGCCTTTGGTGTCCCATGTGTTTGCTTGTTTTACATTAGTGGCTTCATCTTGGTTTTGTTCGATATGTGAAGCCATGTCTGAGAGCATCTCACACTTGATCAATATGCGCATCTGTTTATCTTATTCCCATTTAACCCATCTTTGCAGCAGAAATTGTCACAACATCAATTGCCACAGCTGAAGCCACCACAGTACAACCATCTACAACATCAATCACTTCCACAACAATTCCATCTTCCACCATGGAAACAACAGGTATTAACACTATCAACAGTAATTAGCGCACTCACATCTACACGTGTAATCTCATCATCTGCAGCACAAGCTCTAAGATCACGCATTGTGAATGCCTATGTATTGGCCAAACATCATAATTTACTTGATCTGTGATGTTGCCCAATACAGCATAAGAATCAATAAGAGCAGCTGTGTGTCTGATTCACATTTCCAATCATATTTGCAGCAGAAATTGTCACAACATCAATTGCCACAACTGAAGCCAGCACAGTAGAACCATCCACAACTGCAATCCCTTCCACAACCATTCCACCTTCCACGTTGGAAACAACAGGTACCAACACTGTTCACTTAATGGGAGAGTAGGCCTTTGGTGTCCCATATGTTTGCTTGTTTTATGTTAGTGGCTTCATCTTGGTTTTCCTCTATATATGGAGCCATGTCTGTGAGCATCTCTCATTTGATCGCTAAGAACTCGAGTTTATCTTATTCACATTTTGAACCATCTTTGCAGCAGAAATTGTCACAACATCAATTGCCACAACTGAAGCAACCACAGTAGAACCATCTACAACTTTAATCCCTTCCACAACAATTCCATCTTCCACCAGGGAAACAACAGGTACTAACACTATCGATAGTAATTAGTGCACTCACATCTACACATGTAATCTCATCATCTGCAGCACAAGCTCTAAGATCACGCATTGTGAATGCCTATGTATTGGCTAAACATCATAATTTACTTGATCTGTGATGTTGCCCAATACAGCATTAGAATCAATAAGAGCAGCTATGTGTCTGTTTCACATTTCCAATCATATTTGCAGCAGAAATTGTCACAAAATCAATTGCCACAACTGAAGCCAGCACAGTAGAACCATCCACAGCTGCAATCCTTTCGACAACAATTCCACCTTCCACCTTGGAAACAACAGGTAGGAATACTATTCACTTAATGGGAGAGTTGGGCTTTGGTGTCCCTTATGTTTGCTTGTTTTACGTTAGTGCCTTTATCTTGGTTTGGCGCTACATATGAAGCCATGACTGAGAGCATCTCCCACTTCATGAATAAGAGCAGCTGTTTTTCTTTTTCACATTTTGCATCATCTTTGCAGCAGAAACAGACTCAACATTAATTGTAACATCTGAAACAACCACAGTAGAGCCATCTACAACTGCAATTTCTTCCACAACAATTCCATCTTCTGCCAGGGAAACAACAGGTACCAACACTATTCACTTGCTGATTTCCATTTGTGAGAGTTGGCCTTTGCTGTCCCAAATATTGGCCTATTTTACATTATTGGCTTCATGGAAATTTGGCTCCACACGTGGGTCAATGTATCTGATCGTTTCAATTCACTGATTTTACCAACTACACTATTTCCTGATATTTGCTGCCATATCAGTTTCAATTTTTATTATGGAATCAGAGGCATTAGTACACACATCTACAAATGTGATCACGTCATCTGCAGCAACATCTCAAACATCGCATATGACAGATGCCTACTTATTTGCCAAACAAAATAATTTAGTGGACACTGAACAGTAATTGTCCACAATAGAGTTTTACTTTAAATAAATCCACATGTTTTATCAATCTCTGTTTTAATCAACGTTACAGGAGAAATAGGCTCAACATCAATTGCCACAACTGAAGCCAGCACAGTAGAATCATCTACAACTGCAATCACTTCCACAACAATTCCACCTTCCACCTTGGAAACAACAGGTACCAACACAATTCACTTGATGGTAGAGTCGGCCTTTGGTGTCCCATGTGTTTGCTTGTTTTACATTAGTGGCTTCATCTTGGTTTTGTTCGATATATGAAGCCATGTGTGAGAGCGTCTCACACTTGATCAATACGTGCATCTGTTTATCTTATTCCCATTTAAACCATCTTTGCAGCAGAAATTGTCACAACATCAATTGCCACAACTGAAGCAACCACAGTAGAACCATCCACAACTGCAATCCCTTCCACAACAATTCCAACTTCCACCTTGGAAACAACAGGTAACAACACTATTCACTTGATGGTTTCCATTTGGGAGATTTGAGCTATGATGTCCCGCATGTTTGCTTGCCTTACACATGTTGCATCATCTTGGTTTTGCTCTACATATGAAACCATGTCTGAGAGCATCTCCCACTTGATCAACAAGAACACTTGTTTTTCTTATTCACGTTTTGAACCATCTTTGCAACAGAAACTGTCACATCATCAATTGCCACAACTGAAGCCAGCACAGTAGAACCATCTACAACTGCAATCCCTTCCACAACAATTCCACCTTCAACCAGGGAAACAACAGGTATCAGCACTGTTCACTTAATGGGAGAGTTGGCCTTTGGTGTCCCATATGTTTGCTTGTTTTATGTTAGTGGCTTCATCTTGGTTTTCCTCTATATATGAAGCCATGTCTGTGAGCATCTCTCATTTGATCGCTAAGAACTCGAGTTTATCTTATTCACATTTTGAACCATCTTTGCAGCAGAAATTGTAACAACATCAATTGCCACAACTGAAGCAACCACAGTAGAACCATCTACAACTTTAATGCCTTCCACAACAATTCCATCTTCCACCAGGGAAACAACAGGTACTAACACTATCGATAGTAATTAGCGCACTCACATCTACACATGTAATCTCATCATCTGCAGCACAAGCTCTAAGATCACGCAATGTGAATGCCTATATATTGGCCAAACATCATAATTTACTTGATCTGTGATGTTGCCCATTACAGCATAAGAATCAATAAGAGCAGCTGTGTGTCTGATTCACATTTCCAATCATATTTGCAGCAGAAATTGTCACAACATCAATTGCCACAACTGAAGCCAGCACAGTAGAACCATCCACAGCTGCAATCCTTTCGACAACAATTCCACCTTCCACCTTGGAAACAACAGGTAGGAATACTATTCACTTAATGGGAGAGTTGGGCTTTGGTGTCCCTTATGTTTCCTTGTTTTACGTTAGTGCCTTTATCTTGGTTTGGCACAACATATGAAGCCATGACTGAGAGCATCTCCCACTTCATGAATAAGAGCAGCTGTTTTTCTTTTTCACATTTTGCATCATCTTTGCTGCAGAAACAGACTCAACATTAATTGTAACATCTGAAACAACCACAGTAGAACCATCTACAACTGCAATCTCTTCCACAACAATTCCATCTTCTACCAGGGAAACAACAGGTACCAACACTGTTCACTTGCTGATTTCCATTTGGGAGAGTTGGCCTTTCCAGTTACAAATATTGGCCTATTTTACATTATTGGCTTCACAGACATTTGGCTCCACATGTGGGTCAATGCATCTGAATTTTTCAATTCATTGATTTTACCAACTACACTATTTCCTGATATTTGCTGCCATATCAGTAGCAAATATTATTATGGAATCAGGGGTATTAGTACACACATCTACAAATGTGATCACTTCATCTGCAGCAACAGCTCAAACATCACATGTGATGAATGCCTACTTATTTGCCAACCAAAATATCTTACTGGACACTGAACAGTAAATGTCTACAATACTGTATTAAATTCAATAAAAAGACACGCTTCATCAATCTCTTTTTGAATCAACGTTGCAGGAGAAATAGGCACCACATCAATTGCCACAACTGATGCCAGCACAGTAGAACCATCCACAACTGCAATCCTTTCGACAACAATTCCACCTTCCACCTTGGAAACAACAGGTAACAACACTATTTACTTGGTTTCCATTTGGGAGAGTTGGCCTTTGGTGTCCCACATGTTTGCTTGTTTTACATTACTGGCTACATCTTGGTTTTCCTCTCCACATGAAGACTAGTCTGAGAGCATCACTCATTTGCTCAATGAGAGCATATGTTTTTATTTAAATTATTCACATTTTGAATCATCTTTACAGCAGAAATTTTCACAACATCAATTGCCACAACTGAAGCCAGCACAGCAGAACCATCCACAACTGCAATCCCTTCCACAACAATTCCACCTTCCAACTTGGAAACAACAGGTACCAACACGGTTCAATTAATGGCAGAGTTGGCCTTTGGTGTCCCATATGTTTGCTTGTTTTATGTTAGTGGCTACAGATTGGTTTTGCTCTATATATGAAGCCATGTCTGAGAGCATCTCTCACTTGAACACTAAGAACACGAGTTTTTTTAATTCACATTTTGAACCATCTTTGCAGCAGAAATTGTAACAACATCAATTGCCACAACTGAAGCAACCACAGTAGAACCATCTACAACTTCAATCCCTTCCACAACAATTCCATCTTCCACCAGGGAAACAACAGGTACTAACACTACCAACAGTAATTAGCGCACTCACATCTACACATGTAATCTCATCATCTGCATCACAAGCTTTAACATCACATGTTTTGAATGCCTATGAATTGGCCAAACATCAGAATTTACTTGATCTGTGATGTTGCCCAATACAGCATAATAATCAATAAGAGCAGCTGTGTGTCTGATTCACATTTCCAATCATATTTGCAGCAGAAATTGTCACAACATCAATTGCCACATCTGAAGCCACCACAGTAGAACCATCTACAACTGCAATCCTTTCCGCAACAATTCCATCTTCCACCAGGGAAACAACAGGTACCAACACTGTTCACTTAATGGGAGAGTAGGCCTTTGTGTCCCATATATTTGCTTGTTTTATGTAAGTGGCTTCATCTTGGTTTTCCTCTATATATGAAGCCATGTCTGTGAGCATCTCTCATTTGATCGCTAAGAACTCGAGTTTATCTTATTCACATTTTGAACCATCTTTGCAGCAGAAATTGTCACAACATCAATTGCCACAACTGAAGCAACCACAGTAGAACCATCTACAACTTTAATCCCTTCCACAACAATTCCATCTTCCACCAGGGAAACAACAGGTACTAACACTATCAATAGTAATAAGCTCACTCACATCTACACATGTAATCTCATCATCTGCAGCACAAGCTCTAAAATCACGCATTGTGAATGCCTATGTATTGGCCAAACGTCATAATTTACTTGATCTGTGATGTTGCCCAATACAGCATAAGAATCAATAAGAGCAGCTGTTTGTCTGATTCACATTTCCAATCATCTTTGCAGCAGAAATTGTCACAACATCAATTGCCACAACTGAAGCCAGCACAGTAGAACCATCCACAACTGCAATCACTTCCACAACAATTCCACCTTCCACCTTGGAAACAACAGGTACAAACACTATTCACTTGATGGTTTCCATTTGGGAGATTTGAGCTATGATGTCCCGCATGTTTGCTTGCCTTACATATGTTGCATCATCTTGGTTTTGCTCTACAAATGAAACCATGTCTGAGAGCATCTCCCACTTGATCAACAAGAACACTTGTTTTTCTTATTCACATTTTGAACCATCTTTGCAGCAGCAATTGTCACAACATCAATTGCCACCGCTGAAGCCACCACAGTAGAACCATCTACAACTGCAATCCTTTCCGCAACAATTCCACCTTCCACCTTGGAAACAACAGGTAGGAATACTATTCACTTAATGGGAGAGTTGGTCTTTGGTGTCCCTTATGTTTGCTTGTTTTACGTTAGTGCCTTTATCTTGGTTTGGCGCTACATATGAAGCCATGAATGAGAGCATCTCCCACTTCATGAATAAGAGCAGCTGTTTTGCTTTTTCACATTTTGCATCATCTTTGCAGCAGAAACAGACTCAACATTAATTGTAACATCTGAAACAACCACAGTAGAACCATCTACAACTGCAATCTCTTCCACAACAATTCCATCTTCTACCAGGGAAACAACAGGTACCAACACTATTCACTTGCTAATTTCCATTTGGGAGAGTTGGCCTTTCCAGTTACAAATATTGGCCTATTTTACATTATTGGCTTCACGGACATTTGGCTCCACATGTGGGTCAATACATCTGAATTTTTCAATTCATTGATTTTACCAACTACACTATTTCCTGATATTTGCTTCCATATCAGTAGCAAATATTATTATGGAATCAGGGGTATTAGTACACACATCTACAAATGTGATCACTTCATCTGCAGCAACAGCTCAAACATCACATGTGATGAATGCCTACTTATTTGCCAAACAAAATATCTTACTGGACACTGAAGAGTAAATGTCTACAATACTGTATTAAATTCAATAAAAAGACACGCTTCTTCAATCTCTTTTTGACTCAACGTTGCAGGAGAAATAGGCTCCACATCAATTGCCACAAATGATGCCAGCACAGTAGAACCATCCACAACTGCAATCCTTTCGACAACAATTCCACCTTCCACCTTGGAAACAACAGGTAACAACACTATTTACTTGGTTTCTATTTGGGACAGTGGGCCTTTGGTGTCCCACATGTTTGCTTGTTTTACATTAGTGGCTACATCTTGGTTTTCCTCTATACATGAAGCCTTGTCTGAGAGCATCATTCATTTGATCAATGAGAGCATATGTTTTTATTAAAATTATAGACATTTTGAATCATCTTTACAGCAGAAATTGTCACAACATCAATTGCCACAGCTGAAGCCACCACAGTAGAACCATCTACAACTGCAATCACTTCCACAACAATGCCACCTTCCACCTTGGAAACAACAGGTACCAATAATATTCAGTTGATGGGAGAGTCGGCCTTTGGTGTCCCATGTGTTTGCTTGTTTTACATCAGTGGCTTCATCTTGGTTTTGTTCGATATATGAAGCCATGTCTGAGAGCATCTCACACTTGATCAATACGTGCATCTGTTTATCTTATTCCCATTTAAACCATCTTTGCAGCAGGAATTGTCACAACATCATTTGCGACAGCTGAAGCCACCACAGTAGAACCATCTACAACTGCAATCCTTTCCACAACAATTCCACCCTCCAACTTGGAAACAACAGGTACCAACACTGTTCACTTAATGGGAGAGTTGGCCTTTGGCGTCCCACATGTTGCCTTGTGTTATGTTAGTGGCTTCATCTTGGTTTTCCTCTATATATGAAGCCATGTCTGTGAGCATCTCTCATTTGATCACTAAGAACACGAGTTTATCTTATTCACATTTTGAACCATCTTTGCAGCAGAAATTGTCACAACATCAATTGCCACAACTGAAGCAACCACAGTAGAACCATCTACAACTTTAATCCCTTCCACAACAATTCCATCTTCCACCAGGGAAACAACAGGTACTAACACTATCAATAGTAATTAGCGCACTCACATCTACACATGTAATCTCATCATCTGCAGCACAAGCTCTAAGATCACGTATTGTGAATGGCTATGTAGTGGCCAAACATCATAATTTACTTCATCTGTGATGTTGCCCAATACAGCATAAGAATCAATAAGAGCAGCTGTTTGTCTGATTCACATTTCCAATTATATTTGCAGCAGAAATTGTCACAACATCAATTGCCACAACTGAAGCCAGCACAGTAGAACCATCCACAACTGCAATCCCTTCCACAACAATTCCACCTTCCACCTTGGAAACAACAGGTACCAACACTATTCACTTGATGGTTTCCATTTGGGAGATTTGAGCTATGATGTCCCACATGTTTGCTTGCCTTACATATGTTGCATCATCTTGGTTTTGCTCTACATATGAAACCATGTCTGAGAGCATCTCCCACTTGATCAACAAGAACACTTGTTTTTCTTATTCACATTTTGAACCATCTTTGCAACAGAAACTGTCACATCATCAATTGCCACAACTGAAGCCAGCACAGTAGAACCACCTACAACTGCATTCTCTTCCACAACAATTCCACCTTCCACCTTGGAAACAACAGGTACCAACACTCTTCACTTGATGGATTCCATTTGAGAGAGTTGGCCTTTGCTGTCCCAAATATTGGCCTATTTTACATTATTGGCTTCATGGACATTTGGTTCCACATGTGGGTCAATGTATCTGATCGTTTCAATTCACTGATTTTACCAACTACACTATTTCCTGATATTTGCTGCCATATCAGTTTCAAATGTTATTATGGAATCAGGGGCATTAGTACATACATCTACAAATGTGATAACGTCATCTGCAGCAACATCTCAAACATCGCATATGACAGATGCCTACTTATTCGCGAAACAAAATAATTTAGTGGACACTGAACAGTAATTGACCACAATGGAGTTTTACTTTAAATAAATCCACATGTTTTATCAATCTCTGTTTTAATCTACGTTACAGGAGAAATAGGCTCAACATCAATTGCCACAACTGAAGCCAGCACAGTAGAATCATCTACAACTGCAATCACTTCCACAACAATTCCACCTTCCACCTTGGAAACAACAGGTACCAACACTCTTCACTTGATGGATTCCATTTGGGAGAGTTGGCCTTTGCTGTCCCAAATATTGGCCTATTTTACATTATTGGCTTCATGGACATTTGGCTCCACACGTGGGTCAATGTATCTGATCGTTTCAATTCACTGATTTTACCAACTACACTATTTCCTGATATTTGCTGCCATATCAGTTTCAAATGTTATTATGGAATCAGGGGCATTAGTACACACATCTACAAATGTGATCACGTCATCTGCAGCAACATCTCAAACATCGCATATGACAGATGCCTACTTATTTGCGAAACAAAATAATTTAGTGGACACTGAACAGTAATTGTCCACAATAGAGTTTTACTTTAAATAAATCCACATGTTTTATCAATCTCTGTTTTAATCAACATTACAGGAGAAATAGGCTCAACATCAATTGCCACAACTGAAGCCAGCACAGTAGAATCATCTACAACTGCAATCACTTCCACAACAATTCCACCTTCCACCTTGGAAACAACAGGTACCAACACAATTCACTTGATGGGAGAGTCGGCCTTTGGTGTGCCATGTGTTTGCTTGTTTTACATTAGTGGCTTCATCTTGGTTTTGTTCGATATATGAAGCCATGTCTGAGAGCATCTCACACTTGATCAATACGTGCATCTGTTTATCTTATTCCCATTTAAACCATTTTTGCAGCAGAAATTGTCACAACATCAATTGCCACAACTGAAGCAAGCACAGTAGAGCCATCCACAACTGCAATCCCTTCCACAACAATTCCACCTTCCACCTTGGAAACAACAGTTACCAACACTATTCACTTGATGGTTTCCATTTGGGAGATTTGAGCTATGATGTCCCGCATGTTTGCTTGCCTTACATATGTTGCATCATCTTGGTTTTCCTCTATATATGAAGCCATGTCTGTGAGCATCTCTCATTTGATCACGAAGAATACGTGTTTATCTTATTCCCATTTCGAACCATCTTTGCAGCAGAAATTGTCACAACATCAATTGCCACAACTGAAGCAACCACAGTAGAACCATCTACAACTTTAATCCCTTCCACAACAATTCCATCTTCCACCAGGGAAAAAACAGGTACTAACACTATCAATAGTAATTAGCGCACTCACATCTACACATGTAATCTCATCATCTGCAGCACAAGCTCTAAGATCACGTATTGTGAATGTCTATGTATTGGCCAAACATCATAATTTACTTGATCGGTGATGTTGCCCAATACATCATAAGAATCAATAAATAAGAGCAGCTGTGTGTCTGTTTCACATTTCCAATCATATTTGCAGCAGAAATTGTCACAACATCAATTGCCACAACTGAAGCCAGCACAGTAGAACCATCTACAACTGCAATCCTTTCCACAACAATTCCATCTTCCACCAGGGAAACAACAGGTACTAACACTATCAATAGTAATTAGCGCACTCACATCTACACATGCAATCTCATCATCTGCAGCACAAGCTCCAAGATCACGTATTGTGAATGCCGATATATTGGCCATACATCAGAATTTACTTGATCTGTGATGTTGCCCAATACAGCATAAGAATCAGTAAGAGCAGCTGTTTGTCTGATTCACATTTCCAATCATATTTGCAGCAGAAATTGTCACTACATCAATTGCCACAACTGAAGCCAGCACAGTAGAACCATCCACAAATGCAATCCCTTCCACAACAATTCCACCTTCCACCTTGGAAACAACAGGTACCAACACTATTCACTTGATTATTTCCATTTGGGAGATTTGAGCTATGATGTCCCACATGTTTGCTTGCCTTACATATGTTGCATCATCGTGGTTTTGCTCTACATATGAAACCATGTCTGAGAGCATCTCCCAATTGATCAACAAGAACACTTGTTTTTCTTATTCACGTTATGAACCATCTTTGCAACAGAAACTGTCACATCATCAATTGCCACAACTGAAGCCAGCAGAGTAGAACCATCTACAACTGCAATCCCTTCCACAACAATTCCACCTTCCACCTTGGAAACAACAGGTACCAACACTATTCACTTGATGGATTCCATTTGTGAGAGTTGGCCTTCGCTGTCCCAAATATTGGCCTATTTTACATTATTGGCTTCATGGACGTTTGGCTCCACATGTGGGTCAATGTATCTGATCGTTTCAATTCACTGATTTTACCAACTACACTATTTCCTGCCATATCAGTTTCAAATGTTATTATGGAATCAGGGGCATTAGTACATACATCTACAAATGTGATCACGTCATCTGCAGCAACATCTCAAACATCGCATATGACAGATGCCTACTTATTTGCCAAACAAAATAATTTAGTGGACACTGAACAGTAATTGTCCACAATAGAGTTTTACCTTAAATAAATCCACATGTTTTATCAATCTCTGTTTTAATCAACGTTACAGGAGAAATAGGCTCAACATCAATTGCCACAACTGAAGCCAGCACAGTAGAATCATCTACAACTGCAATCACTTCCACAACAATTCCACCTTCCACCTTGGAAACAACAGGTAACAACACTATTTACTTGGTTTCCATTTGGGAGAGTTGGCCTTTGGTGTCCCACATGTTTGCTTGACTTACATTAGTGGCTACATCTTGGTTTTCCTCTATACATGAAGCCTTGTCTGAGAGCATCACTCATTTGATCAATGAGAGCATATGTTTTTATTAAAGTTATTCACATTATGAATCATCTTTACAGCAGAAATTGTCACAACATCAATTGCCACAACTGAAGCCAGCACAGTAGAATCATCCACAACTGCAATCCCTTCCACAACAATTCCACCTTCCAAGTTGGAAATAACAGTTACCAACACTGTTCAATTAATGGCAGAGTTGGCCTTTGGTGTCCCATATGTTTGCTTGTTTTATGTTAGTTGCTACATCTTGGTTTTGCTCTATATATGAAGCCATGTCTGAGAGCATCGCTCACTTGATCACTAAGAACACAAGTTTTTCGTATTCACATTTTGAACCATCTTTGCAGCAGAAATTGTAACAACATCAATTGCCACAACTGAAGCAACCACAGTAGAACCATCTACAACTTCAATCCCTTCCACAACAATTCCATCTTCCACCAGGGAAACAACAGGTACTAACACTACCAACAGTAATTAGCGCACTCACATCTGCAGATGCAATCACATCAGCTGCATCACAAGCTTTAACATCACGTATTGTGAATGCCTATGTAGTGGCCAAACATCATAATTTACTTGATCTGTGATGTTGCCCAATACAGCATAAGAATCAATAAGAGCAGCTGTTTGTCTGATTCACATTTCCAATCATATTTGCAGCAGAAAATGTCACAACATCAATTGCCACAACTGAAGCCAGCACAGTAGAACCATCCACAACTGCAATCCCTTCCACAACAATTCCACCTTCCACCTTGGAAACAACAGGTACCAACACTATTCACTTGATGGTTTCCATTTGGGAGATTTGAGCTATGATGTCCCGCATGTTTGCTTGCCTTACATATGTTGCATCATCTTGGTTTTGCTCTACATATGAAACCATGTCTGAGAGCATCTCCCACTTGATCAACAAGAACACTTTTTTTTCTTATTCACGTTTTGAACCATCTTTGCAACAGAAACTGTCACATCATCAATTGCCGCAACTGAAGCCACCACAGTAGAACCACCTACAACTGCAATCCCTTCCACAACAATTCCATCTTCCACCAGGGAAACAACAGGTACTAACACTATCAATAGTAATTAGCGCACTCACATCTGCACAAGTAATCTCATCATCTGCAGCCCAAGCTCTAAGATCACGCATTGTGAATGCCTATGTCTTGGCCAAACATCATAATTTACTTGATCTGTGATGTTGCCCAATACAGCATAAGAATCAATAAGAGCAGCTGTTTGTCTGATTCACTTTTCCAATCATATTTGCAGCAGAAATTGTCACAACATCAATTGCCACAACTGAAGCCAGCACAGTAGAACCATCCACAACTGCAATCCCTTCCACAACAATTCCACCTTCCACCTTGGAAACAACAGGTACCAACACTATTCACTTGATGGTTTCCATTTGGGAGATTTGAGCTATGATGTCCCACATGTTTGCTTGCCTTACATATGTTGCATCATCTTGGTTTTGCTCTGCATATGAAACCATGTCTGAGAGCATCTCCCACTTGATCAACAAGAACACTTGTTTTTCTTATTCACATTTTGAACCATCTTTGCAACAGAAACTGTCACATCATCAATTGCCACAACTGAACCCACCACAGCAGAACCATCTACAACTGCAATCCCTTCCACAACAGTTCTATCTTCCACCAGGGAAACAACAGGTAGCAACACCATTCACTTGATGGATTCCGTTTGGGACACTTGGGCTTTGGTCTCTCACATGGTGGCTTGTTTTACTTCAATGGCTTCATCTTGGTTTTGCTCTATATATAAAGCCATGTCTGAGAGCATCTCTCATTTGATCAATAAGAGCATATGTTTTTATTAATCATTTTTCACATTTTGAATCATCTTTGCAGCAGAAATTGTCACAATATCAATTGCCACAACTGAAGCCAGCACAGTAGAACCATCTACAACTGCAGTCCCTTCCACAACAATTCCACCTTCCACCTTGGAAACAACAGGTACCAACACTATTCACTTGATGTTTTCCATTTGGGAGAGTTGGCCTTTGCTGTCCCAAATATTGGCCTATTTTACATTATTGGCTTCATGGACATTTGGCTCCACATGTGGGTCAATGTATTTGATCGTTTCAATTCACTGATTTTACCAACTACACTATTTCCTGATATTTGCTGCCATATCAGTTGCAAATGTTATTATGGAATCCTGGGCATTAGTACACACATCCACAAATGTGATCACGTCATCTGCAGCAACATCTCAATGATCGCATATGACAGATGCCTACTTATTTGCCAAACAAAATAATTTAGTGGACACTGAACAGTAATTGTCCACAATAGAGTTTTACGTTAAATAAATCCACATGTTTTATCAATCTCTGTTTTAATCAACGTTACAGGAGAAATAGGCTCAACATCAATTGCCACAACTGAAGCCAGCACAGTAGAATCATCTACAACTGCAATCACTTCCACAACAATTCCACCTTCCACCTTGGAAACAACAGGTACCAACAAAATTCATTTGATGGGAGAGTCGGCCTTTGGTGTCCCATGTGTTTGCTTGTTTTACATTAGTGGCTTTATCTTGGTTTTGTTCGATATATGAAGCCATGTCTGAGAGCATCTCACACTTGATCAATACGTGCAACTGTTTATCTTATTCCCATTTAAACCATCTTTGCAGCAGAAATTGTCACAACATCATTTGCCACAGCTGAAGCCACCACAGTAGAACCATCTACAACTGCAATCCTTTCCACAACAATTCCACCCTCCAACTTGGAAACAACAGGTACCAACACTGTTCACTTAATGGGAGAGTTGGCCTTTGGCGTCCCACATGTTGCCTTGTGTTATGTTAGTGGCTTCATCTTTGTTTTCCTCTATATATGAAGCCATGTCTGTGAGCATCTCTCATTTGATCACTAAGAACACGAGTTTATCTTATTCACATTTTGAACCATCTTTGCAGCAGAAATTGTCACAACATCAATTGCCACAACTGAAGCAACCACAGTAGAACCATCTACAACTTTAATCCCTTCCACAACAATTCCATCTTCCACCAGGGAAACAACAGGTACTAACACTATCAATAGTAATTAGCGCACTCACATCTACACATGTAATCTCATCATCTGCAGCACAAGCTCTAAGATCACGTATTGTGAATGGCTATGTAGTGGCCAAACATCATAATTTACTTCATCTGTGATGTTGCCCAATACAGCATAAGAATCAATAAGAGCAGCTGTTTGTCTGATTCACATTTCCAATTATATTTGCAGCAGAAATTGTCACAACATCAATTGCCACAACTGAAGCCAGCACAGTAGAACCATCCACAACTGCAATCCCTTCCACAACAATTCCACCTTCCACCTTGGAAACAACAGGTACCAACACTATTCACTTGATGGTTTCCATTTGGGAGATTTGAGCTATGATGTCCCACATGTTTGCTTGCCTTACATATGTTGCATCATCTTGGTTTTGCTCTACATATGAAACCATGTCTGAGAGCATCTCCCACTTGATCAACAAGAATACTTGTTTTTCTTATTCACGTTTTGAACCATCTTTGCAACAGAAACTGTCACATCATCAATTGCCACAACTGAAGCAACCACAGTAGAACCATCTACAACTTTAATCCCTTCCACAACAATTCCATCTGCCACCAGGGAAACAACAGGTACTAACACTATCAATAGTAATTAGCGCACTCACATCTACACATGTAAACTCATCATCTGCAGCACTAGCTCTAAAATCACGCATTGTGAATGCCTATGTATTGGCCAAACATCATAATTTACTTGATCTGTGATGTTGCCCAATACAGCATAATAATCAATAAGAGCAGCTGTGTGTCTGATTCACATTTCCAATCATATTTGCAGCAGAAATTGTCACAACATCAATTGCCACAGCTGAAGCCACCACAGTAGAAACATCTACAACTGCAGTCCCTTCCACAACAATTCCACCTTCCACCTTGGAAACAACAGGTACCAACACTATTCACTTGATGTTTTCCATTTGGGAGAGTTGGCCTTTGCTGTCCCAAATATTGGCCTATTTTACATTATTGGCTTCATGGACATTTGGCTCCACATGTGGGTCAATGTATTTGATCGTTTCAATTCACTGATTTTACCAACTACACTATTTCCTGATATTTGATGCCATATCAGTTGCAAATGTTATTATGGAATCAGGGGCATTAGTACACACATCCACAAATGTGATCACGTCATCTGCAGCAACATCTCAATGATCGCATATGACAGATGCCTACTTATTTGCCAAACAAAATAATTTAGTGGACACTGAACAGTAATTGTCCACAATAGAGTTTTACCTTAAATAAATCCACATGTTTTATCAATCTCTGATTTAATCAACGTTGAAGGAGAAATAGGCTCAACATCAATTGCCACAACTGAAGCCAGCACAGTAGCACCATCGACAACTGCAATCACTTCCACAACAATTCTGAGAGCATCTCACACTTGATCAATACGTGCATCTGTTTATCTTATTCCCATTTAAACCATCTTTGCAGCAGAAATTGTCACAACATCATTTGCGACAGCTGAAGCCACCACAGTAGAACCATCTACAACTGCAATCCTTTCCACAACAATTCCACCCTCCAACTTGGAAACAACAGGTACCAACACTGTTCACTTAATGGGAGAGTTGGCCTTTGGCGTCCCACATGTTGCCTTGTGTTATGTTAGTGGCTTCATCTTGGTTTTCCTCTATATATGAAGCCATGTCTGTGAGCATCTCTCATTTGATCACTAAGAACACGAGTTTATCTTATTCACATTTTGAACCATCTTTGCAGCAGAAATTGTCACAACATCAATTGCCACAACTGAAGCAACCACAGTAGAACCATCTACAACTTTAATCCCTTCCACAACAATTCCATCTTCCACCAGGGAAACAACAGGTACTAACACTATCAATAGTAATTAGCGCACTCACATCTACACATGTAATCTCATCATCTGCAGCACAAGCTCTAAGATCACGTATTGTGAATGGCTATATAGTGGCCAAACATCATAATTTACTTCATCTGTGATGTTGCCCAATACAGCATAAGAATCAATAAGAGCAGCTGTTTGTCTGATTCACATTTCCAATTATATTTGCAGCAGAAATTGTCACAACATCAATTGCCACAACTGAAGCCAGCACAGTAGAACCATCCACAACTGCAATCCCTTCCACAACAATTCCACCTTCCACCTTGGAAACAACAGGTACCAACACTATTCACTTGATGGTTTCCATTTGGGAGATTTGAGCTATGATGTCCCACATGTTTGCTTGCCTTACATATGTTGCATCATCTTGGTTTTGCTCTACATATGAAACCATGTCTGAGAGCATCTCCCACTTGATCAACAAGAACACTTGTTTTTCTTATTCAAATTTTGAACCATCTTTGCAACAGAAACTGTCACATCATCAATTGCCACAACTGAAGCCAGCACAGTAGAACCACCTACAACTGCATTCTCTTCCACAACAATTCCACCTTCCACCTTGGAAACAACAGGTACCAACACTCTTCACTTGATGGATTCCATTTGAGAGAGTTGGCCTTTGCTGTCCCAAATATTGGCCTATTTTACATTATTGGCTTCATGGACATTTGGCTCCACATGTGGGTCAATGTATCTGATCGTTTCAATTCACTGATTTTACCAACTACACTATTTCCTGATATTTGCTGCCATATCAGTTTCAAATGTTATTATGGAATCAGGGGCATTAGTACATACATCTACAAATGTGATAACGTCATCTGCAGCAACATCTCAAACATCGCATATGACAGATGCCTACTTATTCGCGAAACAAAATAATTTAGTGGACACTGAACAGTAATTGACCACAATGGAGTTTTACTTTAAATAAATCCACATGTTTTATCAATCTCTGTTTTAATCTACGTTACAGGAGAAATAGGCTCAACATCAATTGCCACAACTGAAGCCAGCACAGTAGAATCATCTACAACTGCAATCACTTCCACAACAATTCCACCTTCCACCTTGGAAACAACAGGTACCAACACTCTTCACTTGATGGATTCCATTTGGGAGAGTTGGCCTTTGCTGTCCCAAATATTGGCCTATTTTACATTATTGGCTTCATGGACATTTGGCTCCACACGTGGGTCAATGTATCTGATCGTTTCAATTCACTGATTTTACCAACTACACTATTTCCTGATATTTGCTGCCATATCAGTTTCAAATGTTATTATGGAATCAGGGGCATTAGTACACACATCTACAAATGTGATCACGTCATCTGCAGCAACATCTCAAACATCGCATATGACAGATGCCTACTTATTTGCGAAACAAAATAATTTAGTGGACACTGAACAGTAATTGTCCACAATAGAGTTTTACTTTAAATAAATCCACATGTTTTATCAATCTCTGTTTTAATCAACATTACAGGAGAAATAGGCTCAACATCAATTGCCACAACTGAAGCCAGCACAGTAGAATCATCTACAACTGCAATCACTTCCACAACAATTCCACCTTCCACCTTGGAAACAACAGGTACCAACACAATTCACTTGATGGGAGAGTCGGCCTTTGGTGTGCCATGTGTTTGCTTGTTTTACATTAGTGGCTTCATCTTGGTTTTGTTCGATATATGAAGCCATGTCTGAGAGCATCTCACACTTGATCAATACGTGCATCTGTTTATCTTATTCCCATTTAAACCATTTTTGCAGCAGAAATTGTCACAACATCAATTGCCACAACTGAAGCAAGCACAGTAGAGCCATCCACAACTGCAATCCCTTCCACAACAATTCCACCTTCCACCTTGGAAACAACAGTTACCAACACTATTCACTTGATGGTTTCCATTTGGGAGATTTGAGCTATGATGTCCCGCATGTTTGCTTGCCTTACATATGTTGCATCATCTTGGTTTTCCTCTATATATGAAGCCATGTCTGTGAGCATCTCTCATTTGATCACGAAGAATACGTGTTTATCTTATTCCCATTTCGAACCATCTTTGCAGCAGAAATTGTCACAACATCAATTGCCACAACTGAAGCAACCACAGTAGAACCATCTACAACTTTAATCCCTTCCACAACAATTCCATCTTCCACCAGGGAAAAAACAGGTACTAACACTATCAATAGTAATTAGCGCACACACATCTACACATGTAATCTCATCATCTGCAGCACAAGCTCTAAGATCACGCATTGTGAATGTCTATGTATTGGCCAAACATCATAATTTACTTGATCGGTGATGTTGCCCAATACATCATAAGAATCAATAAATAAGAGCAGCTGTGTGTCTGTTTCACATTTCCAATCATATTTGCAGCAGAAATTGTCACAACATCAATTGCCACAACTGAAGCCAGCACAGTAGAACCATCTACAACTGCAATCCTTTCCACAACAATTCCATCTTCCACCAGGGAAACAACAGGTACTAACACTATCAATAGTAATTAGCGCACTCACATCTACACATGTAATCTCATCATCTGCAGCACAAGCTCCAAGATCACGTATTGTGAATGCCGATATATTGGCCATACATCAGAATTTACTTGATCTGTGATGTTGCCCAATACAGCATAAGAATCAGTAAGAGCAGCTGTTTGTCTGATTCACATTTCCAATCATATTTGCAGCAGAAATTGTCACTACATCAATTGCCACAACTGAAGCCAGCACAGTAGAACCATCCACAAATGCAATCCCTTCCACAACAATTCCACCTTCCACCTTGGAAACAACAGGTACCAACACTATTCACTTGATGGATTCCATTTGGGAGAGTTGGCCTTTGCTGTGCCAAATATTGGCCTATTTTACATTATTGGCTTCATGGACATTTGGCTCCACATGTGGGTCAATGTGTCTGATCGTTTCAATTCACTGATTTTACCAACTACACTATTTCCTGATATTTCCTGCCATATCAGTTTCAAATGTTATTATGGAATCAGGGGCATTAGTACATACATCTACAAATGTGATCACGTCATCTGCAGCAACATCTCAAACATCGCATATGACAGATGCCTACTTATTTGCCAAACAAAATAATTTAGTGGACACTGAACAGTAATTGTCCACAATAGAGTTTTACCTTAAATAAATCCACATGTTTTATCAATCTCTGTTTTAATCAACGTTACAGGAGAAATAGGCTCAACATCAATTGCCACAACTGAAGCCAGCACAGTAGAATCATCTACAACTGCAATCACTTCCACAACAATTCCACCTTCCACCTTGGAAACAACAGGTACCAACAAAATTCATTTGATGGGAGAGTCGGCCTTTGGTGTCCCATGTGTTTGCTTGTTTTACATTAGTGGCTTTATCTTGGTTTTGTTCGATATATGAAGCCATGTCTGAGAGCATCTCACACTTGATCAATACGTGCATCTGTTTATCTTATTCCCATTTAAACCATCTTTGCAGCAGAAATTGTCACAACATCATTTGCCACAGCTGAAGCCACCACAGTAGAACCATCTACAACTGCAATCCTTTCCACAACAATTCCACCCTCCAACTTGGAAACAACAGGTACCAACACTGTTCACTTAATGGGAGAGTTGGCCTTTGGCGTCCCACATGTTGCCTTGTGTTATGTTAGTGGCTTCATCTTTGTTTTCCTCTATATATGAAGCCATGTCTGTGAGCATCTCTCATTTGATCACTAAGAACACGAGTTTATCTTATTCACATTTTGAACCATCTTTGCAGCAGAAATTGTCACAACATCAATTGCCACAACTGAAGCAACCACAGTAGAACCATCTACAACTTTAATCCCTTCCACAACAATTCCATCTTCCACCAGGGAAACAACAGGTACTAACACTATCAATAGTAATTAGCGCACTCACATCTACACATGTAATCTCATCATCTGCAGCACAAGCTCTAAGATCACGTATTGTGAATGGCTATGTAGTGGCCAAACATCATAATTTACTTCATCTGTGATGTTGCCCAATACAGCATAAGAATCAATAAGAGCAGCTGTTTGTCTGATTCACATTTCCAATTATATTTGCAGCAGAAATTGTCACAACATCAATTGCCACAACTGAAGCCAGCACAGTAGAACCATCCACAACTGCAATCCCTTCCACAACAATTCCACCTTCCACCTTGGAAACAACAGGTACCAACACTATTCACTTGATGGTTTCCATTTGGGAGATTTGAGCTATGATGTCCCACATGTTTGCTTGCCTTACATATGTTGCATCATCTTGGTTTTGCTCTACATATGAAACCATGTCTGAGAGCATCTCCCACTTGATCAACAAGAATACTTGTTTTTCTTATTCACATTTTGAACCATCTTTGCAACAGAAACTGTCACATCATCAATTGCCACAACTGAAGCAACCACAGTAGAACCATCTACAACTTTAATACCTTCCACAACAATTCCATCTGCCACCAGGGAAACAACAGGTACTAACACTATCAATAGTAATTAGCGCACTCACATCTACACATGTAAACTCATCATCTGCAGCACTAGCTCTAAGATCACGCATTGTGAATGCCTATGTATTGGCCAAACATCATAATTTACTTGATCTGTGATGTTGCCCAATACAGCATAATAATCAATAAGAGCAGCTGTGTGTCTGATTCACATTTCCAATCATATTTGCAGCAGAAATTGTCACAACATCAATTGCCACAGCTGAAGCCACCACAGTAGAAACATCTACAACTGCAGTCCCTTCCACAACAATTCCACCTTCCACCTTGGAAACAACAGGTACCAACACTATTCACTTGATGTTTTCCATTTGGGAGAGTTGGCCTTTGCTGTCCCAAATATTGGCCTATTTTACATTATTGGCTTCATGGACATTTGGCTCCACATGTGGGTCAATGTATTTGATCGTTTCAATTCACTGATTTTACCAACTACACTATTTCCTGATATTTGATGCCATATCAGTTGCAAATGTTATTATGGAATCAGGGGCATTAGTACACACATCCACAAATGTGATCACGTCATCTGCAGCAACATCTCAATGATCGCATATGACAGATGCCTACTTATTTGCCAAACAAAATAATTTAGTGGACACTGAACAGTAATTGTCCACAATAGAGTTTTACCTTAAATAAATCCACATGTTTTATCAATCTCTGATTTAATCAACGTTGAAGGAGAAATAGGCTCAACATCAATTGCCACAACTGAAGCCAGCACAGTAGCACCATCGACAACTGCAATCACTTCCACAACAATTCTGAGAGCATCTCACACTTGATCAATACGTGCATCTGTTTATCTTATTCCCATTTAAACCATCTTTGCAGCAGAAATTGTCACAACATCATTTGCGACAGCTGAAGCCACCACAGTAGAACCATCTACAACTGCAATCCTTTCCACAACAATTCCACCCTCCAACTTGGAAACAACAGGTACCAACACTGTTCACTTAATGGGAGAGTTGGCCTTTGGCGTCCCACATGTTGCCTTGTGTTATGTTAGTGGCTTCATCTTGGTTTTCCTCTATATATGAAGCCATGTCTGTGAGCATCTCTCATTTGATCGCTAAGAACACGAGTTTATCTTATTCACATTTTGAACCATCTTTGCAGCAGAAATTGTCACAACATCAATTGCCACAACTGAAGCAACCACAGTAGAACCATCTACAACTTTAATCCCTTCCACAACAATTCCATCTGCCACCAGGGAAACAACAGGTACTAACACTATCAATAGTAATTAGCGCACTCACATCTACACATGTAAACTCATCATCTGCAGCACTAGCTCTAAGATCACGCAGTGTGAATGCCTATGTATTGGCCAAACATCATAATTTACTTGATCTGTGATGTTGCCCAATACAGCATAATAATCAATAAGAGCAGCTGTGTGTCTGATTCACATTTCCAATCATATTTGCAGCAGAAATTGTCACAACATCAATTGCCACAGCTGAAGCCACCACAGTAGAACCATCTACAACTGCAATCCTTTCCACAACAATTCCATCTTCCACCAGGGAAACAACAGGTACCAACACTGTTCACTTAATGGGAGAGTAGGCCTTTGGTGTCCCATATGTTTGCTTGTTTTATGTTAGTGGCTTCATCTTGGTTTTCCTCTATATATGAATCAATGTCTGTGAGCATCTCTCATTTGATCACTAAGAACACGAGTTTATCTTATTCACATTTTGAACCATCTTTGCAGCAGAAATTGTCACAACATCAATTGCCACAACTGAAGCAACCACAGTAGAACCATCTACAACTTTAATCCCTTCCACAACAATTCCATCTTCCACCAGGGAAACAACAGGTACTAACACTATCAATAGTAATTAGCGCACTCACATCTACACATGTAATCTCATTATCTGCGGCACAAGCTCTAAGATGACGTATTGTGAATGCCTATGTATTGGCCAAACATCATAATTTACTTGATCTGTGATGTTGCCCAATACAGCATAAGAATCAATAAGAGCAGCTGTTTGTCTGATTCACATTTCCAATTATATTTGCAGCAGAAATTGTCACAACATCAATTGCCACAACTGAAGCCAGCACAGTAGAACCATCCACAACTGCAATCCCTTCCACAACAATTCCACCTTCCACCTTGGAAACAACAGGTACCAACACTATTCACTTGATGGTTTCCATTTGGGAGATTTGAGCTATGATGTCCCACATGTTTGCTTGCCTTACATATGTTGCATCATCTTGGTTTTGCTCTACATATGAAACCATGTCTGACAGCATCTCCCACTTGATCAACAAGAACACTTGTTTTTCTTATTCACATTTTGAACCATCTTTGCAACAGAAACTGTCACATCATCAATTGCCACAACTGAAGCCAGCACACTAGAACCATCTACAACTGCAATCCCTTCCACAACAATTCAATCTTCCACCAGGGAAACAACAGGGAGCAACACTATTCACTTGATGGATTCCGTTTGGGACACATGGGCTTTGGTTTCTCACATGGTGGCTTGTTTTATTTCAATGGCTTCATCTTGGTTTTGCTCTATATATAAAGCCATGTCTGAGAGCATCTCTCATTTCATCAATAAGAGCATATGTTTTTATTTACATTTTTCTCATTTTGAATCATCTTTGCAGCAGAAATTGTCACAACATCAATTGCCACAACTGAAGCCAGCACAGTACAACCATCTACAACTGCAATCCCTTCCACAACAATTCCACCTTCCACCTTGGAAACAACAGGTACCAACACTATTCACTTGATGGATTCCATTTGGGAGAGTTGGCCTTTGCTGTGCCAAATATTGGCCTATTTTACATTATTGGCTTCATGGACATTTAGCTCCACATGTGGGTCAATGTGTCTGATCGTTTCAATTCACTGATTTTACCAACTACACTATTTCCTGATATTTCCTGCCATATCAGTTTCAAATGTTATTATGGAATCAGGGGCATTAGTACATACATCTAGAAATGTGGTCACGTCATCTGCAGCAACATCTCAAACATCGCATATGACAGATGCCTACTTATTTGCCAAACAAAATAATTTAGTGGACACTGAACAGTAATTGTCCACAATAGAGTTTTACTTTAAATATATCCACATGTTTTATCAATCTCTGTTTTAATCAACGTTACAGGAGAAATAGGCTCAACATCAATTGCCACAACTGAAGCCAGCACAGTAGAATCATCTACAACTGCAATCACTTCCACAACAATTCCACCTTCCACCTTGGAAACAACAGGTACCAACACAATTCACTTGATGGGAGAGTCGGCCTTTGGTGTCCCATGTGTTTGCTTGTTTTACATTAGTGGCTTCATCTTGGTTTTGTTCGATATATGAAGCCATGTCTGAGAGCATCTCACACTTGATCAATACGTGCATCTGATTATATTATTCCCATTTAAACCATCTTTGCAGCAGAAATTGTCACAACATCAATTGCCACAACTGAAGCAACCACAGTAGAACCATCCACAACTGCAATCCCTTCCACAACAATTCCACCTTCCACCTTGGAAACAACAGGTACCAACACTATTCACTTGATGGTTTCCATTTGGGAGATTTGATCTATGATGTCCCGCATGTTTGCTTGCCTTACATAGGTTGCATCATCTTGGTTTTGCTCTACATATGAAACGATGTCTGAGAGCATCTCCCACTTGATCAACAAGAACACTTGTTTTTCTTATTCAAATTTTGAACCATCTTTGCAACAGAAACTGTCACATCATCAATTGCCACAACTGAAGCCAGCACAGTAGAACCATCTACAACTGCAATCCCTTCCACAACAATTCCATCTTCCACCAGGGAAACAACAGGTACTAACACTATCAATAGTAATTAGCGCACTCACATCTACACATGTAAACTCATCATCTGCAGCACAAGCTCTAAGATCACGTATTGTGAATGCCTATGTATTGGGCAAACATCATAATTTACTTGATCTGTGATGTTGCCCAATACAGCATAAGAATCAATAAGAGCAGCTGTTTGTCTGATTCACATTTCCAATCATATTTGCAGCAGAAATTGTCACAACATCAATTGCCACAACTGAAGCCAGCACAGTAGAACCATCCACAACTGCAATCCCTTCCACAACAATTCCACCTTCCACCTTGGAAACAACAGGTACCAACACTATTCACTTGATGGTTTCCATTTGGGAGATTTGAGCTATGATGTCCCACATGTTTGCTTGCCTTACATATGTTGCATCATCTTGGTTTTGCTCTACATATGAAACCATGTCTGAGAGCATCTCCCACTTGATCAACAAGAACACTTGTTTTTCTTATTCACATTTTGAACCATCTTTGCAACAGAAACTGTCACATCATCAATTGCCACAACTGAACCCACCACAGCAGAACCATCTACAACTGCAATCCCTTCCACAACAGTTCCATCTTCCACCAGGGAAACTACAGGTAGCAACACCATTCACTTGATGGATTCCGTTTGGGACACTTGGGCTTTGGTCTCTCACATGGTGGCTTGTTTTACTTCAATGGCTTCATCTTGGTTTTGCTCTATATATAAAGCCATGTCTGAGAGCATCTCTCATTTGATCAATAAACGCATATGTTTTTATTAATCATTTTTCACATTTTGAATCATCTTTGCAGCAGAAATTGTCACAATATCAATTGCCACAACTGAAGCCAGCACAGTAGAACCATCTACAACTGCAGTCCCTTCCACAACAATTCCACCTTCCACCTTGGAAACAACAGGTACCAACACTATTCACTTGATGTTTTCCATTTGGGAGAGTTGGCCTTTGCTGTCCCAAATATTGGCCTATTTTACATTATTGGCTTCATGGACATTTGGCTCCACATGTGGGTCAATGTATTTGATCATTTCAATTCACTGATTTTACCAACTACACTATTTCCTGATATTTGATGCCATATCAGTTGCAAATGTTATTATGGAATCAGGGGCATTAGTACACACATCCACAAATGTGATCACGTCATCTGCAGCAACATCTCAATGATCGCATATGACAGATGCCTACTTATTTTCCAAACAAAATAATTTAGTGGACACTGAACAGTAATTGTCCACAATAGAGTTTTACCTTAAATAAATCCACATGTTTTATCAATCTCTGATTTAATCAACGTTGAAGGAGAAATAGGCTCAACATCAATTGCCACAACTGAAGCCAGCACAGTAGCACCATCGACAACTGCAATCACTTCCACAACAATTCTGAGAGCATCTCACACTTGATCAATACGTGCATCTGTTTATCTTATTCCCATTTAAACCATCTTTGCAGCAGAAATTGTCACAACATCATTTGCGACAGCTGAAGCCACCACAGTAGAACCATCTACAACTGCAATCCTTTCCACAACAATTCCACCCTCCAACTTGGAAACAACAGGTACCAACACTGTTCACTTAATGGGAGAGTTGGCCTTTGGCGTCCCACATGTTGCCTTGTGTTATGTTAGTGGCTTCATCTTGGTTTTCCTCTATATATGAAGCCATGTCTGTGAGCATCTCTCATTTGATCGCTAAGAACACGAGTTTATCTTATTCACATTTTGAACCATCTTTGCAGCAGAAATTGTCACAACATCAATTGCCACAACTGAAGCAACCACAGTAGAACCATCTACAACTTTAATCCCTTCCACAACAATTCCATCTGCCACCAGGGAAACAACAGGTACTAACACTATCAATAGTAATTAGCGCACTCACATCTACACATGTAAACTCATCATCTGCAGCACTAGCTCTAAGATCACGCAGTGTGAATGCCTATGTATTGGCCAAACATCATAATTTACTTGATCTGTGATGTTGCCCAATACAGCATAATAATCAATAAGAGCAGCTGTGTGTCTGATTCACATTTCCAATCATATTTGCAGCAGAAATTGTCACAACATCAATTGCCACAGCTGAAGCCACCACAGTAGAACCATCTACAACTGCAATCCTTTCCACAACAATTCCATCTTCCACCAGGGAAACAACAGGTACCAACACTGTTCACTTAATGGGAGAGTAGGCCTTTGGTGTCCCATATGTTTGCTTGTTTTATGTTAGTGGCTTCATCTTGGTTTTCCTCTATATATGAATCAATGTCTGTGAGCATCTCTCATTTGATCACTAAGAACACGAGTTTATCTTATTCACATTTTGAACCATCTTTGCAGCAGAAATTGTCACAACATCAATTGCCACAACTGAAGCAACCACAGTAGAAACATCTACAACTTTAATCCCTTCCACAACAATTCCATCTTCCACCAGGGAAACAACAGGTACTAACACTATCAATAGTAATTAGCGCACTCACATCTACACATGTAATCTCATTATCTGCGGCACAAGCTCTAAGATCACGTATTGTGAATGCCTATGTATTGGCCAAACATCATAATTTACTTGATCTGTGATGTTGCCCAATACAGCATAAGAATCAATAAGAGCAGCTGTTTGTCTGATTCACATTTCCAATTATATTTGCAGCAGAAATTGTCACAACATCAATTGCCACAACTGAAGCCAGCACAGTAGAACCATCCACAACTGCAATCCCTTCCACAACAATTCCACCTTCCACCTTGGAAACAACAGGTACCAACACTATTCACTTGATGGTTTCCATTTGGGAGATTTGAGCTATGATGTCCCACATGTTTGCTTGCCTTACATATGTTGCATCATCTTGGTTTTGCTCTACATATGAAACCATGTCTGACAGCATCTCCCACTTGATCAACAAGAACACTTGTTTTTCTTATTCACATTTTGAACCATCTTTGCAACAGAAACTGTCACATCATCAATTGCCACAACTGAAGCCAGCACACTAGAACCATCTACAACTGCAATCCCTTCCACAACAATTCAATCTTCCACCAGGGAAACAACAGGGAGCAACACTATTCACTTGATGGATTCCGTTTGGGACACATGGGCTTTGGTTTCTCACATGGTGGCTTGTTTTATTTCAATGGCTTCATCTTGGTTTTGCTCTATATATAAAGCCATGTCTGAGAGCATCTCTCATTTCATCAATAAGAGCATATGTTTTTATTTACATTTTTCTCATTTTGAATCATCTTTGCAGCAGAAATTGTCACAACATCAATTGCCACAACTGAAGCCAGCACAGTACAACCATCTACAACTGCAATCCCTTCCACAACAATTCCACCTTCCACCTTGGAAACAACAGGTACCAACACTATTCACTTGATGGATTCCATTTGGGAGAGTTGGCCTTTGCTGTGCCAAATATTGGCCTATTTTACATTATTGGCTTCATGGACATTTGGCTCCACATGTGGGTCAATGTGTCTGATCGTTTCAATTCACTGATTTTACCAACTACACTATTTCCTGATATTTCCTGCCATATCAGTTTCAAATGTTATTATGGAATCAGGGGCATTAGTACATACATCTACAAATGTGATCACGTCATCTGCAGCAACATCTCAAACATCGCATATGACAGATGCCTACTTATTTGCCAAACAAAATAATTTAGTGGACACTGAACAGTAATTGTCCACAATAGAGTTTTACTTTAAATATATCCACATGTTTTATCAATCTCTGTTTTAATCAACGTTACAGGAGAAATAGGCTCAACATCAATTGCCACAACTGAAGCCAGCACAGTAGAATCATCTACAACTGCAATCACTTCCACAACAATTCCACCTTCCACCTTGGAAACAACAGGTACCAACACAATTCACTTGATGGGAGAGTCGGCCTTTGGTGTCCCATGTGTTTGCTTGTTTTACATTAGTGGCTTCATCTTGGTTTTGTTCGATATATGAAGCCATGTCTGAGAGCATCTCACACTTGATCAATACGTGCATCTGATTATCTTATTCCCATTTAAACCATCTTTGCAGCAGAAATTGTCACAACATCAATTGCCACAACTGAAGCCAGCACAGTAGAACCATCCACAACTGCAATCCCTTCCACAACAATTCCACCTTCCACCTTGGAAACAATAGGTACCAACACTATTGACTTGATAGTTTCCATTAGGGAGATTTGAGCTATGATGTCCCACATGTTTGCTTGCCTTACATATGTTGCATCATCTTGGTTTTGCTCTACATATGAAACCATGTCTGAGAGCATCTCCCACTTGATCAACAAGAACACTTGTTTTTCTTATTCAAATTTTGAACCATCTTTGCAACAGAAACTGTCACATCATCAATTGCCACAACTGAAGCCAGCACAGTAGAACCATCTACAACTGCAATCCCTTCCACAACAATTCCATCTTCCACCAGGGAAACAACAGGTACTAACACTATCAATAGTAATTAGCGCACTCACATCTACACATGTAATCTCATCATCTGCAGCACAAGCTCTAAGATCACGTATTGTGAATGCCTATGTATTGGGCAAACATCATAATTTACTTGATCTGTGATGTTGCCCAATACAGCATAAGAATCAATAAGAGCAGCTGTTTGTCTGATTCACATTTCCAATCATATTTGCAGCAGAAATTGTCACAACATCAATTGCCACAACTGAAGCCAGCACAGTAGAACCATCTACAACTGCAATCCCTTCCACAACAGTTCTATCTTCCACCTTGGAAACAACAGGTAGCAACACCATTCACTTGATGGATTCCGTTTGGGACACTTGGGCTTTGGTCTCTCACATGGTGGCTTGTTTTACTTCAATGGCTTCATCTTGGTTTTGCTCTATATATCAAGCCATGTCTGAGAGCATCTCTCATTTGATCAATAAGCGCATATGTTTTTATTAATCATTTTTCACATTTTGAATCATCTTTGCAGCAGAAATTGTCACAATATCAATTGCCACAACTGAAGCAACCACAGTAGAACCATCTACAACTTTAATCCCTTCCACAACAATTCCATCTGCCACCAGGGAAACAACAGGTACTAACACTATCAATAGTAATTAGCGCACTCACATCTACACATGTAAACTCATCATCTGCAGCACTAGCTCTAAGATCACGCAGTGTGAATGCCTATGTATTGGCCAAACATCATAATTTACTTGATCTGTGATGTTGCCCAATACAGCATAATAATCAATAAGAGCAGCTGTGTGTCTGATTCACATTTCCAATCATATTTGCAGCAGAAATTGTCACAACATCAATTGCCACAGCTGAAGCCACCACAGTAGAACCATCTACAACTGCAATCCTTTCCACAACAATTCCATCTTCCACCAGGGAAACAACAGGTACCAACACTGTTCACTTAATGGGAGAGTAGGCCTTTGGTGTCCCATATGTTTGCTTGTTTTATGTTAGTGGCTTCATCTTGGTTTTCCTCTATATATGAATCAATGTCTGTGAGCATCTCTCATTTGATCACTAAGAACACGAGTTTATCTTATTCACATTTTGAACCATCTTTGCAGCAGAAATTGTCACAACATCAATTGCCACAACTGAAGCAACCACAGTAGAAACATCTACAACTTTAATCCCTTCCACAACAATTCCATCTTCCACCAGGGAAACAACAGGTACTAACACTATCAATAGTAATTAGCGCACTCACATCTACACATGTAATCTCATTATCTGCGGCACAAGCTCTAAGATCACGTATTGTGAATGCCTATGTATTGGCCAAACATCATAATTTACTTGATCTGTGATGTTGCCCAATACAGCATAAGAATCAATAAGAGCAGCTGTTTGTCTGATTCACATTTCCAATCATATTTGCAGCAGAAATTGTAACAACATCAATTGCCACAACTGAAGCCAGCACAGTAGAACCATCCACAACTGCAATCCCTTCCTCAACAATTCCACCTTCCACCTTGGAAACAACAGGTACCAACACTATTCACTTGATAGTTTCCATTAGGGAGATTTGAGCTATGATATCCCACATGTTTGCTTGCCTTACATATGTTGCATCATCTTGGTTTTGCTCTACATATGAAACCATGTCTGACAGCATCTCCCACTTGATCAACAAGAACACTTGTTTTTCTTATTCACATTTTGAACCATCTTTGCAACAGAAACTGTCACATCATCAATTGCCACAACTGAAGCCAGCACACTAGAACCATCTACAACTGCAATCCCTTCCACAACAATTCAATCTTCCACCAGGGAAACAACATGGAGCAACACTGTTCACTTGATGGATTCCGTTTGGGACACTTGGGCTTTGGTTTCTCACATGGTGGCTTGTTTTATTTCAATGGCTTCATTTTGGTTTTGCTCTATATATAAAGCCATGTCTGAGAGCATCTCTCATTTCATCAATAAGAGCATATGTTTTTATTTACATTTTTCTCATTTTGAATCATCTTTGCAGCAGAAATTGTCACAACATCAATTGCCAAAACTGAAGCCAGCACAGTAGAACCATCTACAACTGCAATCCCTTCCACAACAATTCCACCTTCCACCTTGGAAACAACAGGTACCAACACTATTCACTTGATGGATTCCATTTGGGAGATTTGGCCTTTGCTGTGCCAAATATTGGCCTATTTTACATTATTGGCTTCATGGACATTTCGCTCCACATGTGGGTCAATGTGTCTGATCGTTTCAATTCACTGATTTTACCAACTACACTATTTCCTGATATTTCCTGCCATATCAGTTTCAAATGTTATTATGGAATCAGGGGCATTAGTACACACATCCACAAATGTGATCATGTCATCTGCAGCAACATCTCAATGATCGCATATGACAGATGCCTACTTATTTGCCAAACAAAATAATTTAGTGGACACTGAACAGTAATTGTCCACAATAGAGTTTTACTTTAAATATATCCACATGTTTTATCAATCTCTGTTTTAATCAACGTTACAGGAGAAATAGGCTCAACATCAATTGCCACAACTGAAGCCAGCACAGTAGAATCATCTACAACTGCAATCACTTCCACAACAATTCCACCTTCCACCTTGGAAACAACAGGTACCAACAAAATTCACTTGATGGGAGAGTCGGCCTTTGGTGTCCCATGTGTTTGCTTGTTTTACATTAGTGGCTTTATCTTGGTTTTGTTCGATATATGAAGCCATGTCTGAGAGCATCTCACACTTGATCAATACGTGCATCTGTTTATCTTATTCCCATTTAAACCATCTTTACAGCAGAAATTGTCACAACATCATTTGCCACAGCTGAAGCCACCACAGTAGAACCATCTACAACTGCAATCCCTTCCACAACAATTCCACCCTCCAACTTGGAAACAACAGGTACCAACACTGTTCACTTAATGGGAGAGTTGGCCTTTGGCATCCCACATGTTGCCTTGTGTTATGTTAGTGGCTTCATCTTGGTTTTCCTCTATATATGAAGCCATGTCTGTGAGCATCTCTCATTTGATCACTAAGAACACGAGTTTATCTTATTCACATTTTGAACCATCTTTGCAGCAGAAATTGTCACAACATCAATTGTCACAACTGAAGCAACCACAGTAGAACCATCTACAACTTTAATCCCTTCCACAACAATTCCATCTTCCACCAGGGAAACAACAGGTACTAACACTATCAATAGTAATTAGCGCACTCACATCTACACATGTAATCTCATCATCTGCAGCACAAGCTCTAAGATCACGTATTGTGAATGGCTATGTAGTGGCCAAACATCATAATTTACTTCATCTGTGATGTTGCCCAATACAGCATAAGAATCAATAAGAGCAGCTGTTTGTCTGATTCACATTTCCAATTATATTTGCAGCAGAAATTGTCACAACATCAATTGCCACAACTGAAGCCAGCACAGTAGAACCATCCACAACTGCAATCCCTTCCACAACAATTCCACCTTCCACCTTGGAAACAACAGGTACCAACACTATTCACTTGATGGTTTCCATTTGGGAGATTTGAGCTATGATGTCCCACATGTTTGCTTGCCTTACATATGTTGCATCATCTTGGTTTTGCTCTACATATGAAACCATGTCTGAGAGCATCTCCCACTTGATCAACAAGAACACTTGTTTTTCTTATTCACATTTTGAACCATCTTTGCAACAGAAACTGTCACATCATCAATTTCCACAACTGAAGCAACCACAGTAGAACCATCTACAACTTTAATCCCTTCCACAACAATTCCATCTGCCACCAGGGAAACAACAGGTACTAACACTATCAATAGTAATTAGCGCACTCACATCTACACATGTAAACTCATCATCTGCAGCACTAGCTCTAAGATCACGCATTGTGAATGCCTATGTATTGGCCAAACATCATAATTTACTTGATCTGTGATGTTGCCCAATACAGCATAATAATCAATAAGAGCAGCTGTGTGTCTGATTCACATTTCCAATCATATTTGCAGCAGAAATTGTCACAACATCAATTGCCACAGCTGAAGCCACCACAGTAGAACCATCTTCAACTGCAATCCTTTCCACAACAATTCCATCTTCCACCTTGGAAACAACAGGTACCAACACTGTTCACTTAATGGGAGAGTAGGCCTTTGGTGTCCCATATGTTTGCTTGTTTTATGTTAGTGGCTTCATCTTGGTTTTCCTCTATATATGAATCAATGTCTGTGAGCATCTCTCATTTGATCACTAAGAATACGAGTTTATCTTATTCACATTTTGAACCATCTTTGCAGCAGAAATTGTCACAACATCAATTGCCACAACTGAAGCAACCACAGTAGAAACATCTACAACTTTAATCCCTTCCACAACAATTCCATCTTCCACCAGGGAAACAACAGGTACTAACACTATCAATAGTAATTAGCGCACTCACATCTACACATGTAATCTCATTATCTGCGGCACAAGCTCTAAGATCACGTATTGTGAATGCCTATGTATTGGCCAAACATCATAATTTACTTGATCTGTGATGTTGCCCAATACAGCATAAGAATCAATAAGAGCAGCTGTTTGTCTGATTCACATTTCCAATCATATTTGCAGCAGAAATTGTCACAACATCAATTGCCACAACTGAAGCCAGCACAGTAGAACCATCCACAACTGCAATCCCTTCCACAACAATTCCACCTTCCACCTTGGAAACAACAGGTACCAACACTATTCACTTGATAGTTTCCATTAGGGAGATTTGAGCTATGATGTCCCACATGTTTGCTTGCCTTACATATGTTGCATCATCTTGGTTTTGCTCTACATATGAAACCATGTCTGACAGCATCTCCCACTTGATCAACAAGAACACTTGTTTTTCTTATTCACATTTTGAACCATCTTTGCAACAGAAACTGTCACATCATCAATTGCCACAACTGAAGCCAGCACACTAGAACCATCTACAACTGCAATCCCTTCCACAACAATTCAATCTTCCACCAGGGAAACAACATGGAGCAACCCTGTTCACTTGATGGATTCCGTTTGGGACACTTGGGCTTTGGTTTCTCACATGGTGGCTTGTTTTATTTCAATGGCTTCATTTTGGTTTTGCTCTATATATAAAGCCATGTCTGAGAGCATCTCTCATTTCATCAATAAGAGCATATGTTTTTATTTACATTTTTCTCATTTTGAATCATCTTTGCAGCAGAAATTGTCACAACATCAATTGCCAAAACTGAAGCCAGCACAGTAGAACCATCTACAACTGCAATCCCTTCCACAACAATTCCACCTTCCACCTTGGAAACAACAGGTACCAACACTATTCACTTGATGGATTCCATTTGGGAGATTTGGCCTTTGCTGTGCCAAATATTGGCCTATTTTACATTATTGGCTTCATGGACATTTGGCTCCACATGTGGGTCAATGTGTCTGATCGTTTCAATTCACTGATTTTACCAACTACACTATTTCCTGATATTTCCTGCCATATCAGTTTCAAATGTTATTATGGAATCAGGGGCATTAGTACATACATCTACAAATGTGGTCACGTCATCTGCAGCAACATCTCAAACATCGCATATGACAGATGCCTACTTATTTGCCAAACAAAATAATTTAGTGGACACTGAACAGTAATTGTCCACAATAGAGTTTTACTTTAAATATATCCACATGTTTTATCAATCTCTGTTTTAATCAACGTTACAGGAGAAATAGGCTCAACATCAATTGCCACAACTGAAGCCAGCACAGTAGAATCATCTACAACTGCAATCACTTCCACAACAATTCCACCTTCCACCTTGGAAACAACAGGTACCAACACAATTCACTTGATGGGAGAGTCGGCCTTTGGTGTCCCATGTGTTTGCTTGTTTTACATTAGTGGCTTCATCTTGGTTTTGTTCGATATATGAAGCCATGTCTGAGAGCATCTCACACTTGATCAATACGTGCATCTGATTATATTATTCCCATTTAAACCATCTTTGCAGCAGAAATTGTCACAACATCAATTGCCACAACTGAAGCAACCACAGTAGAACCATCCACAACTGCAATCCCTTCCACAACAATTCCACCTTCCACCTTGGAAACAACAGGTACCAACACTATTCACTTGATGGTTTCCATTTGGGAGATTTGATCTATGATGTCCCGCATGTTTGCTTGCCTTACATAGGTTGCATCATCTTGGTTTTGCTCTACATATGAAACGATGTCTGAGAGCATCTCCCACTTGATCAACAAGAACACTTGTTTATCTTATTCAAATTTTGAACCATCTTTGCAACAGAAACTGTCACATCATCAATTGCCACAACTGAAGCCAGCACAGTAGAACCATCTACAACTGCAATCCCTTCCACAACAATTCCATCTTCCACCAGGGAAACAACAGGTACTAACACTATCAATAGTAATTAGCGCACTCACATCTACACATGTAAACTCATCATCTGCAGCACAAGCTCTAAGATCACGTATTGTGAATGCCTATGTAGTGGCCAAACATCATAATTTACTTGATCTGTAATGTTGCCCAATACAGCATAAGAATCAATAAGAGCAGCTGTTTGTCTGATTCACATTTCCAATCATATTTGCAGCAGAAATTGTCACAACATCAATTGCCACAACTGAAGCCAGCACAGTAGAACCATCCACAACTGCAATCCCTTCCACAACAATTCCACCTTCCACCTTGGAAACAACAGGTACCAACACTATTCACTTGATGGTTTCCATTTGGGAGATTTGAGCTATGATGTCCCACATGTTTGCTTGCCTTACATATGTTGCATCATCTTGGTTTTGCTCTACATATGAAACCATGTCTGAGAGCATCTCCCACTTGATCAACAAGAACACTTGTTTTTCTTATTCACATTTTGAACCATCTTTGCAACAGAAACTGTCACATCATCAATTGCCACAACTGAACCCACCACAGCAGAACCATCTACAACTGCAATCCCTTCCACAACAGTTCCATCTTCCACCAGGGAAACTACAGGTAGCAACACCATTCACTTGATGGATTCCGTTTGGGACACTTGGGCTTTGGTCTCTCACATGGTGGCTTGTTTTACTTCAATGGCTTCATCTTGGTTTTGCTCTATATATAAAGCCATGTCTGAGAGCATCTCTCATTTGATCAATAAACGCATATGTTTTTATTAATCATTTTTCACATTTTGAATCATCTTTGCAGCAGAAATTGTCACAATATCAATTGCCACAACTGAAGCCAGCACAGTAGAACCATCTACAACTGCAGTCCCTTCCACAACAATTCCACCTTCCACCTTGGAAACAACAGGTACCAACACTATTCACTTGATGTTTTCCATTTGGGAGAGTTGGCCTTTGCTGTCCCAAATATTGGCCTATTTTACATTATTGGCTTCATGGACATTTGGCTCCACATGTGGGTCAATGTATTTGATCATTTCAATTCACTGATTTTACCAACTACACTATTTCCTGATATTTGATGCCATATCAGTTGCAAATGTTATTATGGAATCAGGGGCATTAGTACACACATCCACAAATGTGATCACGTCATCTGCAGCAACATCTCAATGATCGCATATGACAGATGCCTACTTATTTTCCAAACAAAATAATTTAGTGGACACTGAACAGTAATTGTCCACAATAGAGTTTTACCTTAAATAAATCCACATGTTTTATCAATCTCTGATTTAATCAACGTTGAAGGAGAAATAGGCTCAACATCAATTGCCACAACTGAAGCCAGCACAG
Organism: Hydrolagus colliei; assembly: GCA_035084275.1. Lineage (NCBI taxonomy): Eukaryota > Metazoa > Chordata > Chondrichthyes > Chimaeriformes > Chimaeridae > Hydrolagus > Hydrolagus colliei. Next base: position 20,786,669 of record CM068751.1, on the reverse strand, counting down.
TAGCACCATCGACAACTGCAATCACTTCCACAACAATTCTGAGAGCATCTCACACTTGATCAATACGTGCATCTGTTTATCTTATTCCCATTTAAACCATCTTTGCAGCAGAAATTGTCACAACATCATTTGCGACAGCTGAAGCCACCACAGTAGAACCATCTACAACTGCAATCCTTTCCACAACAATTCCACCCTCCAACTTGGAAACAACAGGTACCAACACTGTTCACTTAATGGGAGAGTTGGCCTTTGGCGTCCCACATGTTGCCTTGTGTTATGTTAGTGGCTTCATCTTGGTTTTCCTCTATATATGAAGCCATGTCTGTGAGCATCTCTCATTTGATCGCTAAGAACACGAGTTTATCTTATTCACATTTTGAACCATCTTTGCAGCAGAAATTGTCACAACATCAATTGCCACAACTGAAGCAACCACAGTAGAACCATCTACAACTTTAATCCCTTCCACAACAATTCCATCTGCCACCAGGGAAACAACAGGTACTAACACTATCAATAGTAATTAGCGCACTCACATCTACACATGTAAACTCATCATCTGCAGCACTAGCTCTAAGATCACGCAGTGTGAATGCCTATGTATTGGCCAAACATCATAATTTACTTGATCTGTGATGTTGCCCAATACAGCATAATAATCAATAAGAGCAGCTGTGTGTCTGATTCACATTTCCAATCATATTTGCAGCAGAAATTGTCACAACATCAATTGCCACAGCTGAAGCCACCACAGTAGAACCATCTACAACTGCAATCCTTTCCACAACAATTCCATCTTCCACCAGGGAAACAACAGGTACCAACACTGTTCACTTAATGGGAGAGTAGGCCTTTGGTGTCCCATATGTTTGCTTGTTTTATGTTAGTGGCTTCATCTTGGTTTTCCTCTATATATGAATCAATGTCTGTGAGCATCTCTCATTTGATCACTAAGAACACGAGTTTATCTTATTCACATTTTGAACCATCTTTGCAGCAGAAATTGTCACAACATCAATTGCCACAACTGAAGCAACCACAGTAGAAACATCTACAACTTTAATCCCTTCCACAACAATTCCATCTTCCACCAGGGAAACAACAGGTACTAACACTATCAATAGTAATTAGCGCACTCACATCTACACATGTAATCTCATTATCTGCGGCACAAGCTCTAAGATCACGTATTGTGAATGCCTATGTATTGGCCAAACATCATAATTTACTTGATCTGTGATGTTGCCCAATACAGCATAAGAATCAATAAGAGCAGCTGTTTGTCTGATTCACATTTCCAATTATATTTGCAGCAGAAATTGTCACAACATCAATTGCCACAACTGAAGCCAGCACAGTAGAACCATCCACAACTGCAATCCCTTCCACAACAATTCCACCTTCCACCTTGGAAACAACAGGTACCAACACTATTCACTTGATGGTTTCCATTTGGGAGATTTGAGCTATGATGTCCCACATGTTTGCTTGCCTTACATATGTTGCATCATCTTGGTTTTGCTCTACATATGAAACCATGTCTGACAGCATCTCCCACTTGATCAACAAGAACACTTGTTTTTCTTATTCACATTTTGAACCATCTTTGCAACAGAAACTGTCACATCATCAATTGCCACAACTGAAGCCAGCACACTAGAACCATCTACAACTGCAATCCCTTCCACAACAATTCAATCTTCCACCAGGGAAACAACAGGGAGCAACACTATTCACTTGATGGATTCCGTTTGGGACACATGGGCTTTGGTTTCTCACATGGTGGCTTGTTTTATTTCAATGGCTTCATCTTGGTTTTGCTCTATATATAAAGCCATGTCTGAGAGCATCTCTCATTTCATCAATAAGAGCATATGTTTTTATTTACATTTTTCTCATTTTGAATCATCTTTGCAGCAGAAATTGTCACAACATCAATTGCCACAACTGAAGCCAGCACAGTACAACCATCTACAACTGCAATCCCTTCCACAACAATTCCACCTTCCACCTTGGAAACAACAGGTACCAACACTATTCACTTGATGGATTCCATTTGGGAGAGTTGGCCTTTGCTGTGCCAAATATTGGCCTATTTTACATTATTGGCTTCATGGACATTTGGCTCCACATGTGGGTCAATGTGTCTGATCGTTTCAATTCACTGATTTTACCAACTACACTATTTCCTGATATTTCCTGCCATATCAGTTTCAAATGTTATTATGGAATCAGGGGCATTAGTACATACATCTACAAATGTGATCACGTCATCTGCAGCAACATCTCAAACATCGCATATGACAGATGCCTACTTATTTGCCAAACAAAATAATTTAGTGGACACTGAACAGTAATTGTCCACAATAGAGTTTTACTTTAAATATATCCACATGTTTTATCAATCTCTGTTTTAATCAACGTTACAGGAGAAATAGGCTCAACATCAATTGCCACAACTGAAGCCAGCACAGTAGAATCATCTACAACTGCAATCACTTCCACAACAATTCCACCTTCCACCTTGGAAACAACAGGTACCAACACAATTCACTTGATGGGAGAGTCGGCCTTTGGTGTCCCATGTGTTTGCTTGTTTTACATTAGTGGCTTCATCTTGGTTTTGTTCGATATATGAAGCCATGTCTGAGAGCATCTCACACTTGATCAATACGTGCATCTGATTATCTTATTCCCATTTAAACCATCTTTGCAGCAGAAATTGTCACAACATCAATTGCCACAACTGAAGCCAGCACAGTAGAACCATCCACAACTGCAATCCCTTCCACAACAATTCCACCTTCCACCTTGGAAACAATAGGTACCAACACTATTCACTTGATAGTTTCCATTAGGGAGATTTGAGCTATGATGTCCCACATGTTTGCTTGCCTTACATATGTTGCATCATCTTGGTTTTGCTCTACATATGAAACCATGTCTGAGAGCATCTCCCACTTGATCAACAAGAACACTTGTTTTTCTTATTCAAATTTTGAACCATCTTTGCAACAGAAACTGTCACATCATCAATTGCCACAACTGAAGCCAGCACAGTAGAACCATCTACAACTGCAATCCCTTCCACAACAATTCCATCTTCCACCAGGGAAACAACAGGTACTAACACTATCAATAGTAATTAGCGCACTCACATCTACACATGTAATCTCATCATCTGCAGCACAAGCTCTAAGATCACGTATTGTGAATGCCTATGTATTGGGCAAACATCATAATTTACTTGATCTGTGATGTTGCCCAATACAGCATAAGAATCAATAAGAGCAGCTGTTTGTCTGATTCACATTTCCAATCATATTTGCAGCAGAAATTGTCACAACATCAATTGCCACAACTGAAGCCAGCACAGTAGAACCATCTACAACTGCAATCCCTTCCACAACAGTTCTATCTTCCACCTTGGAAACAACAGGTAGCAACACCATTCACTTGATGGATTCCGTTTGGGACACTTGGGCTTTGGTCTCTCACATGGTGGCTTGTTTTACTTCAATGGCTTCATCTTGGTTTTGCTCTATATATCAAGCCATGTCTGAGAGCATCTCTCATTTGATCAATAAGCGCATATGTTTTTATTAATCATTTTTCACATTTTGAATCATCTTTGCAGCAGAAATTGTCACAATATCAATTGCCACAACTGAAGCAACCACAGTAGAACCATCTACAACTTTAATCCCTTCCACAACAATTCCATCTGCCACCAGGGAAACAACAGGTACTAACACTATCAATAGTAATTAGCGCACTCACATCTACACATGTAAACTCATCATCTGCAGCACTAGCTCTAAGATCACGCAGTGTGAATGCCTATGTATTGGCCAAACATCATAATTTACTTGATCTGTGATGTTGCCCAATACAGCATAATAATCAATAAGAGCAGCTGTGTGTCTGATTCACATTTCCAATCATATTTGCAGCAGAAATTGTCACAACATCAATTGCCACAGCTGAAGCCACCACAGTAGAACCATCTACAACTGCAATCCTTTCCACAACAATTCCATCTTCCACCAGGGAAACAACAGGTACCAACACTGTTCACTTAATGGGAGAGTAGGCCTTTGGTGTCCCATATGTTTGCTTGTTTTATGTTAGTGGCTTCATCTTGGTTTTCCTCTATATATGAATCAATGTCTGTGAGCATCTCTCATTTGATCACTAAGAACACGAGTTTATCTTATTCACATTTTGAACCATCTTTGCAGCAGAAATTGTCACAACATCAATTGCCACAACTGAAGCAACCACAGTAGAAACATCTACAACTTTAATCCATTCCACAACAATTCCATCTTCCACCAGGGAAACAACAGGTACTAACACTATCAATAGTAATTAGCGCACTCACATCTACACATGTAATCTCATTATCTGCGGCACAAGCTCTAAGATCACGTATTGTGAATGCCTATGTATTGGCCAAACATCATAATTTACTTGATCTGTGATGTTGCCCAATACAGCATAAGAATCAATAAGAGCAGCTGTTTGTCTGATTCACATTTCCAATCATATTTGCAGCAGAAATTGTAACAACATCAATTGCCACAACTGAAGCCAGCACAGTAGAACCATCCACAACTGCAATCCCTTCCTCAACAATTCCACCTTCCACCTTGGAAACAACAGGTACCAACACTATTCACTTGATAGTTTCCATTAGGGAGATTTGAGCTATGATATCCCACATGTTTGCTTGCCTTACATATGTTGCATCATCTTGGTTTTGCTCTACATATGAAACCATGTCTGACAGCATCTCCCACTTGATCAACAAGAACACTTGTTTTTCTTATTCACATTTTGAACCATCTTTGCAACAGAAACTGTCACATCATCAATTGCCACAACTGAAGCCAGCACACTAGAACCATCTACAACTGCAATCCCTTCCACAACAATTCAATCTTCCACCAGGGAAACAACATGGAGCAACACTGTTCACTTGATGGATTCCGTTTGGGACACTTGGGCTTTGGTTTCTCACATGGTGGCTTGTTTTATTTCAATGGCTTCATTTTGGTTTTGCTCTATATATAAAGCCATGTCTGAGAGCATCTCTCATTTCATCAATAAGAGCATATGTTTTTATTTACATTTTTCTCATTTTTAATCATCTTTGCAGCAGAAATTGTCACAACATCAATTGCCAAAACTGAAGCCAGCACAGTAGAACCATCTACAACTGCAATCCCTTCCACAACAATTCCACCTTCCACCTTGGAAACAACAGGTACCAACACTATTCACTTGATGGATTCCATTTGGGAGATTTGGCCTTTGCTGTGCCAAATATTGGCCTATTTTACATTATTGGCTTCATGGACATTTGGCTCCACATGTGGGTCAATGTGTCTGATCGTTTCAATTCACTGATTTTACCAACTACACTATTTCCTGATATTTCCTGCCATATCAGTTTCAAATGTTATTATGGAATCAGGGGCATTAGTACATACATCTACAAATGTGGTCACGTCATCTGCAGCAACATCTCAAACATCGCATATGACAGATGCCTACTTATTTGCCAAACAAAATAATTTAGTGGACACTGAACAGTAATTGTCCACAATAGAGTTTTACTTTAAATATATCCACATGTTTTATCAATCTCTGTTTTAATCAACGTTACAGGAGAAATAGGCTCAACATCAATTGCCACAACTGAAGCCAGCACAGTAGAATCATCTACAACTGCAATCACTTCCACAACAATTCCACCTTCCACCTTGGAAACAACAGGTACCAACACAATTCACTTGATGGGAGAGTCGGCCTTTGGTGTCCCATGTGGTTGCTTGTTTTACATTAGTGGCTTCATCTTGGTTTTGTTCGATATATGAAGCCATGTCTGAGAGCATCTCACACTTCATCAATACGTGCATCTGATTATATTATTCCCATTTAAACCATCTTTGCAGCAGAAATTGTCACAACATCAATTGCCACAACTGAAGCAACCACAGTAGAACCATCCACAACTGCAATCCCTTCCACAACAATTCCACCTTCCACCTTGGAAACAACAGGTACCAACACTATTCACTTGATGGTTTCCATTTGGGAGATTTGATCTATGATGTCCCGCATGTTTGCTTGCCTTACATAGGTTGCATCATCTTGGTTTTGCTCTACATATGAAACGATGTCTGAGAGCATCTCCCACTTGATCAACAAGAACACTTGTTTTTCTTATTCAAATTTTGAACCATCTTTGCAACAGAAACTGTCACATCATCAATTGCCACAACTGAAGCCAGCACAGTAGAACCATCTACAACTGCAATCCCTTCCACAACAATTCCATCTTCCACCAGGGAAACAACAGGTACTAACACTATCAATAGTAATTAGCGCACTCACATCTACACATGTAAACTCATCATCTGCAGCACAAGCTCTAAGATCACGTATTGTGAATGCCTATGTATTGGGCAAACATCATAATTTACTTGATCTGTGATGTTGCCCAATACAGCATAAGAATCAATAAGAGCAGCTGTTTGTCTGATTCACATTTCCAATCATATTTGCAGCAGAAATTGTCACAACATCAATTGCCACAACTGAAGCCAGCACAGTAGAACCATCCACAACTGCAATCCCTTCCACAACAATTCCACCTTCCACCTTGGAAACAACAGGTACCAACACTATTCACTTGATGGTTTCCATTTGGGAGATTTGAGCTATGATGTCCCACATGTTTGCTTGCCTTACATATGTTGCATCATCTTGGTTTTGCTCTACATATGAAACCATGTCTGAGAGCATCTCCCACTTGATCAACAAGAACACTTGTTTTTCTTATTCACATTTTGAACCATCTTTGCAACAGAAACTGTCACATCATCAATTGCCACAACTGAACCCACCACAGCAGAACCATCTACAACTGCAATCCCTTCCACAACAGTTCCATCTTCCACCAGGGAAACTACAGGTAGCAACACCATTCACTTGATGGATTCCGTTTGGGACACTTGGGCTTTGGTCTCTCACATGGTGGCTTGTTTTACTTCAATGGCTTCATCTTGGTTTTGCTCTATATATAAAGCCATGTCTGAGAGCATCTCTCATTTGATCAATAAACGCATATGTTTTTATTAATCATTTTTCACATTTTGAATCATCTTTGCAGCAGAAATTGTCACAATATCAATTGCGACAACTGAAGCCAGCACAGTAGAACCATCTACAACTGCAGTCCCTTCCACAACAATTCCACCTTCCACCTTGGAAACAACAGGTACCAACACTATTCACTTGATGTTTTCCATTTGGGAGAGTTGGCCTTTGCTGTCCCAAACATTGGCCTATTTTACATTATTGGCTTCATGGACATTTGGCTCCACATGTGGGTCAATGTATTTGATCATTTCAATTCACTGATTTTACCAACTACACTATTTCCTGATATTTGATGCCATATCAGTTGCAAATGTTATTATGGAATCAGGGGCATTAGTACACACATCCACAAATGTGATCACGTCATCTGCAGCAACATCTCAAACATCACATATGACAGATGCCTACTTATTTTCCAAACAAAATAATTTAGTGGACACTGAACAGTAATTGTCCACAATAGAGTTTTACCTTAAATAAATCCACATGTTTTATCAATCTCTGATTTAATCAACGTTGAAAGAGAAATAGGCTCAACATCAATTGCCACAACTGAAGCCAGCACAGTAGCACCATCGACAACTGCAATCACTTCCACAACAATTCTGAGAGCATCTCACACTTGATCAATACGTGCATCTGTTTATCTTATTCCCATTTAAACCATCTTTGCAGCAGAAATTGTCACAACATCATTTGCGACAGCTGAAGCCACCACAGTAGAACCATCTACAACTGCAATCCTTTCCACAACAATTCCACCCTCCAACTTGGAAACAACAGGTACCAACACTGTTCACTTAATGGGAGAGTTGGCCTTTGGCGTCCCACATGTTGCCTTGTGTTATGTTAGTGGCTTCATCTTGGTTTTCCTCTATATATGAAGCCATGTCTGTGAGCATCTCTCATTTGATCACTAAGAACACGAGTTTATCTTATTCACATTTTGAACCATCTTTGCAGCAGAAATTGTCACAACATCAATTGCCAAAACTGAAGCAACCACAGTAGAACCATCTACAACTTTAATCCCTTCCACAACAATTCCATCTTCCACCAGGGAAACAACAGGTACTAACACTATCAATAGTAATTAGCGCACTCACATCTACACATGTAAACTCATCATCTGCAGCACTAGCTCTAAGATCACGCATTGTGAATGCCTATGTATTGGCCAAACATCATAATTTACTTGATCTGTGATGTTGCCCAATACAGCATAAGAATCAATAAGAGCAGCTGTGTGTCTGATTCACATTTCCAATCATATTTGCAGCAGAAATTGTCACAACATCAATTACCACAGCTGAAGCCACCACAGTAGAACCATCTACAACTGCAATCCTTTCCACAACAATTCCATCTTCCACCAGGGAAACAACAGGTACCAACACTGTTCACTTCATGGGAGAGTAGGCCTTTGGTGTCCCATATGTTTGCTTGTTTTATGTTAGTGGCTTCATCTTGGTTTTCCTCTATGTATGAAGCCATGTCTGTGAGCATCTCTCCTTTGATCACTAGGAACACGAGTTTAACTTATTCACATTTTGAACCATCTTTGCAGCAGAAATTGTCACAACATCAATTCCCACAACTGAAGCAACTACAGTAGAACCATCTACAACTTTAATCCCTTCCACAACAATTCCATCTTCCACCAGGGAAACAACAGGTACTAACATTATCAATAGTAATTAGCGCACTCACATCTACACATGTAATCTCATCATCTGCACCACAAACTGTAAGATCACGCATTGTGAATGCCTATGTATTGGCCAAACATCATAATTTACTTGATCTGTGATGTTGCCCAATACAGCATAAGAATCAATAAGAGCAGCTGTGTGTCTGATTCACATTTCCAATCATATTTGCAGCAGAAATTGTCACAACATCAATTGCCACAACTGAAGCCAGCACAGTAGAACCATCCACAGCTGCAATCCTTTCGACAACAATTCCACCTTCCACCTTGGAAACAACAGGTAGGAATACTATGCACTTAATGGGAGAGTTGGGCTTTGGTGTCCCTTATGTTTGCTTGTTTTATGTTAGTGCCTTTATCTTGGTTTGGCGCTACATATGAAGCCATGACTGAGAGCATCTCCCACTTCTTGAATAAGTGCAGCTGTTTTTCTTTTTCACATTTTGCATCATCTTTGCAGCAGAAACAGACTCAACATTAATTGTAACATCTGAAACAACCACAGTAGAACCATCTACAACTGCAATCTCTTCCACAACAATTCCATCTTCTACCAGGGAAACAACAGGTACCAACACTATTCACTTGCTGATTTCCATTTGGGAGAGTTGGCCTTTCCAGTTACAAATATTGGCCTATTTTACATTATTGGCTTCACGGACATTTGGCTCCACATGTGGGTCAATGCATCTGAATTTTTCAATTCACTGATTTTACCAACTACACTATTTCCTGATATTTGCTGCCATATCAGTAGCAAATATTATTATGGAATCAGGGGTATTAGTACACACATCTACAAATGTGATCACTTCATCTGCAGCAACAGCTCAAACATCACATGTGATGAATGCCTACTTATTTGCCAAACAAAATATCTTACTGGACACTGAAGAGTAAATGTCTACAATACTGTGTTAAATTCAATAAAAAGACACGCTTCATCAATCTCTTTTTGAATCAACGTTGCAGGAGAAATAGGCTCCACATCAATTGCCACAACTGATGCCAGCACAGTAGAACCATCCACAACTGCAATCCTTTCGACAACAATTCCACCTTCCACCTTGGAAACAACAGGTAACAACACTATTTACTTGGTTTCCATTTGGGAGAGTTGGCCTTTGGTGTCCCACATGTTTGCTTGTTTTACATTATTGGCTACATCTTGGTTTTCCTCTATACATGAAGCCTTGTCTGAGAGCATCACTCATTTGATCAATGAGAGCATATGTTTTTATTAAAATTATTCACATTTTGAATCATCTTTACAGCAGAAATTGTCACAACATCAATTGCCACAACTGAAGCCAGCACCGTAGAACCATCCACAACTGCAATCCCTTCCACAACAATTCCACCTTCCAACTTGGAAACAACAGGTACCAACACTGTTCAATTAATGGCAGAGTTGGCCTTTGGTGTCCCATATGTTTGCTTGTTTTATGTTAGTGGCTTCAGCTTGGTTTTGCTCTATATATGAAGCCAAGTCTGACAGCATCTCTCACTTGATCAATACGTGCATCTGTTTATCTTATTCCCATTTAAACCATCTTTGCAGCAGAAATTGTCACAACATCATTTGCCACAGCTGAAGCCACCACATTAGAACCATCCACAACTGCAATCCCTTCCACAACAATTCCACCTTCCAACTTGGAAACAACAGGTACTAACACTACCAACAGTAATTAGCGCACTCACATCTACACATGTAATCTCTTCATCTGCATCACAAGTTTAACAACAGGTACCAACACTATTCACTTGATGGTTTCCATTTGGGAGATTTGAGCTATGATGTCCCACATGTTTGCTTACCTTACATATGTTCCATCATCTTGGTTTTGCTCTACATATGAAACCATGTCTGAGAGCATCTCCCACTTGATCAACAAGAACACTTGTTTTTCTTGTTCATGTTTTGAACCATCTTTGCAACAGAAAATGTCACATCATCGATTGCCACAACTGAAGCCACCACAGTAGAACCATCTACAATTGTAATCCCTTCCACAACAATTCTATCTTCCACCAGGGAAACAACAAGTAGCAACACTATTCACTTGATGGATTCTGTTTGCGACACTTGGGCTTTGGTTTCTCACATGGTGGCTTGTTTTACTTCAGTGGCTTCATTTTGGTTTTGCTCTATATAAATCCATGTCTGAGAGCATCTCTAATTTGATCAATAAGAGCGTATCATTTTTTTAATCATTTTTCACGTTTTTAATCATCTCTGCAGCAGAAATTGTCACAATATCAATTGCCACAACTGAAGCCAGCACAGTAGAACCATCTACAACTGCAATCCCTTCCACAACAATTCCACCTTCCACCTTGGAAACAACAGGTACCAACACTATTCACTTGATGGATTCCATTTGTGAGAGTTGGCCTTTGCTGTCCCGAATATTGGCCTATTTTACATTATTGGCTTCATGGACATTTGGCTCCACATGTGGGTCAATGTATCTGATCATTTCAATTCACTGATTTTACCAACTACACTATTTCCTGATATTTGCTGCCATATCAGTTTCAAATGTTATTATGGAATCAGGGGCATTAGTACACACATCTACAAAAGTGATCACGTCATCTGCAGCAACATCTCAAACATCGCACATGACAGATGCCTACTTATTTGCCACACATAATAATTTAGTGGACACTGAACAGTAATTGTCCACAATACAGTTTTACTTTAAATAAATCCACATGTTTTATCAATCTCTGTTCTAATCAACGTTGCAGGAGAAATAGGCTCAACATCAATTGCCACAACTGAAGCCAGCACAGTAGAATCATCTACAACGGCAATCACTTCCACAACAATTCCACCTTCCACCTTGGAAACAACAGGTACCAACACTATTCAGTTGGTGGGAGAGTCGGCCTTTGGTGTCCTATGTGTTTGCTTGTTTTACATTATTGGCTTCATCTTGGTTTTGTTCGATATATGAAGCCATGTCTGAGAGCATCTCACACTTGATCAATACGTGCACCTATTTATCTTATTCCCATTGAAACCATCTTTGCAGCAGAAATTGTCACAACATCATTTGCCACAACTGAAGCAACCACAGTAGAACCATCTACAACTGCAATCCATTCCACAACAATTCCACCTTCCACCTTGGAAACAACAGGTACCAACACTATTCACTTGATGGGAGAGTTGGCATTTGGTGTCCCATATGTTTGCTTGTGTTATGTTAGTGGCTTCATCTTGGTTTTCCTCTATATATGAAGCCATGTCAGTGAGCTTCTCTCATTTGATCACAAAGAACACGAGTTTATCTTATTCACATTTTGAACCAATCCTTGCAGCAGAAATTGTCACAACATCAATTGCCACAACTGAAGCAACCACAGTAGAACCATCTACAACTTTAATCCGTTCCGCAACAATTCCATCTTCCACCAGGGAAACAACAGGTACTATCACTATCAATAGTAATTAGCGCACTCACATCTACACATGTAATCTCATCATCTGCAGCACAACCTCTAAGATCACATAATGTGAATGCCTATGTATTGGCCAAACATCATAATTTACTTGATCTGTGATGTTGCCCAATACAGCATAAGAAACAATAAGTGCAGCTGTTTGTCTGATTCACATTTCCAATCATATTTGCAGCAGAAATTGTCACAACATCAATTGCCACAACTGAAGCCAGCACAGTAGAACCATCCACAACTGCAATCCCTTCCACAACAATTCCACCTTCCACCTTGGAAACAACAGGTACCAACACTATTCACTTGATGGTTTCCATTTGGGAGATTTGAGCTGTGATGTCCCGCATGTTTGCTTGCCTTACATATGTTGCATCATCTTGGTTTTGCTCTACATATGAAACCATGTCTGAGAGCATCTCCCACTTGATCAACAAGAACACTTGTTTTTCTTATTCACATTTTGAACCATCTTTGCAGCAGAAATTGTCACAACATCAATTGCCACAGCTGAAGCCACCACAGTAGAACCATCTACAACTGCAACACTTTCCACAACAATTCCATCTTCCACCAGAGAAACAACAGGTACCAACACTGTTCACTTAATGGGAGAGTAGGCCTTTGGAGTCCCATATGTTTGCTTGTTTTATGTTAGTGGCTTCATCTTGGTTTTCCTCTATGTATGAAGCCATGTCTGTGAGCATCTCTCCTTTGATCACTAAGAACACGAGTTTACCTTATTCACATTTTGAACCATCTTTGCAGCAGAAATTGTCACAACATCAATTGCCACAACTGAAGCAACTACAGTAGAACCATCTACAACTTTAATCCCTTCCACAACAATTCCATCTTCCACCAGGGAAACAACAGGTACTAACATTATCAATAGTAATTAGCGCACTCACATCTACACATGTAATCTCATCATCTGCACCACAAACTGTAAGATCACGCATTGTGAATGCCTATGTATTGGCCAAACATCATAATTTACTTGATCTGTGATGTTGCCCAATACAGCATAAGAATCAATAAGAGCAGCTGTGTGTCTGATTCACATTTCCAATCATATATGCAGCAGAAATTGTCACAACATCAATTGCCACAACTGAAGCCAGCACAGTAAAACCATCCACAGATGCAATCCTTTCGACAACAATTCCACCTTCCACCTTGGAAACAACAGGTAGGAATACTATTCACTTAATGGGAGAGTTGGGCTTTGGTGTCCCTTATGTTTGCTTGTTTTATGTTAGTGCCTTTATCTTGGTTTGGCGCTACATATGAAGCCATGACTGAGAGCATCTCCCACTTCTTGAATAAGTGCAGCTGTTTTTCTTTTTCACATTTTGCATCATCTTTGCAGCAGAAACAGACTCAACATTAATTGTAACATCTGAAACAACCACAGTAGAACCATCTACAACTGCAATCTCTTCCACAACAATTCCATCTTCTACCAGGGAAACAATAGGTACCAATACTATTCACTTGCTGATTTCCATTTGGGAGAGTTGGCCTTTCCAGTTACAAATATTGGCCTATTTTACATTGTTGGCTTCACAGACATTTGGCTCCACATGTGGGTCAATGCATCTGAATTTTTCAATTCACTGATTTTACCAACTACACTATTTCCTGATGTTTGCTGCCATATCAGTAGCAAATATTATTATCGAATCAGGGGTATTAGTACACACATCTACAAATGTGATCACTTCATCTGCAGCAACAGCTCAAACATCACATGTGATGAATGCCTACTTATTTGCCAAACAAAATATCTTACTGGACACTGAACAGTAAATGTCTACAATACTGTATTAAATTCAATAAAAAGACACGCTTCTTCAATCTCTTTTTGAATCAACGTTGCAGGAGAAATAGGCTCCACATCAATTGCCACAACTGATGCCAGCACAGTAGAACCATCCACAACTGCAATCCTTTCGACAACAATTCCACCTTCCAGCTTGGAAACAACAGGTAACAACACTATTTACTTGGTTTCCATTTGGGATAGTTGGCCTTTGGTGTCCCACATGTTTGCTTGTTTTACACTAGTGGCTATATCTTGGTTTTCCTCTATACATGAAGCCTTGGCTGAGAGCATCACTCATTTGATCAATGAGAGCATATGTTTTTATTAAAATTATTCACATTTTGAATCATCTTTACAGCAGAAATTGTCACAACATCAATTGCCACAACTGAAGCCAGCACAGTAGAACCATCCACAACTGCAATCCCTTCCACAACAATTCCACCTTCCAACTTGGAAACAACAGGTACTAACACTACCAACAGTAATTAGCGCACTCACATCTACACATGTAATCTCTTCATCTGCATCACAAGTTTAACAACAGGTACCAACACTATTCACTTGATGGTTTCCATTTGGGAGATTTGAGCTATGATGTCCCACATGTTTGCTTACCTTACATATGTTCCATCATCGTGGTTTTGCTCTACATATGAAACCATGTCTGAGAGCATCTCCCACTTGATCAACAAGAACACTTGTTTTTCTTGTTCATGTTTTGAACCATCTTTGCAACAGAAAATGTCACATCATCGATTGCCACAACTGAAGCCACCACAGTAGAACCATCTACAATTGTAATCCCTTCCACAACAATTCTATCTTCCACCAGGGAAACAACAAGTAGCAACACTATTCACTTGATGGATTCTGTTTGGGACACTTGGGCTTTGGTTTCTCACATGGTGGCTTGTTTTACTTCAGTGGCTTCATTTTGGTTTTGCTCTATATATAAAGCCATGTCTGAGAGCATCTCTAATTTGATCAATAAGAGCGTATCATTTTTTTAATCATTTTTCACGTTTTTAATCATCTCTGCAGCAGAAATTGTCACAATATCAATTGCCACAACTGAAGCCAGCACAGTAGAACCATCTACAACTGCAATCCCTTCCACAACAATTCCACCTTTCACCTTGGAAACAACAGGTACCAACACTATTCACTTGATGGATTCCATTTGTGAGAGTTGGCCTTTGCTGTCCCAAATATTGGCCTATTTTACATTATTGGCTTCATGGAGATTTGGCTCCACATTTGGGTCAATGTATCTGATCATTTCAATTCACTGATTTTACCAACTACACTATTTCCTGATATTTGCTGCCATATCAGTTTCAAATGTTATTATGGAATCAGGGGCATTAGTACACACATCTACAAAAGTGATCACGTCATCTGCAGCAACATCTCAAACATCGCACATGACAGATGCCTACTTATTTGCCACACATAATAATTTAGTGGACACTGAACAGTAATTGTCCACAATACAGTTTTACTTTAAATAAATCCACATGTTTTATCAATCTCTGTTTTAATCAACGTTGCAGGAGAAATAGGCTCAACATCAATTGCCACAACTGAAGCCAGCACAGTAGAATCATCTACAACGGCAATCACTTCCACAACAATTCCACATTCCACCTTCGAAACAACAGGTACCAACACTATTCAGTTGGTGGGAGAGTCGGCCTTTGGTGTCCTATGTGTTTGCTTGATTTACATTTGTGGCTTCATCTTGGTTTTGTTCGATATATGAAGCCATGTCTGAGAGCATCTCACACTTCATCAATACGTGCATCTATTTATCTTATTCCCATTGAAACCATCTTTGCAGCAGAAATTGTCACAACATCATTTGCCACAACTGAAGCAACCACAGTAGAACCATCTACAACTGCAATCCCTTCCACAACAATTCCACCTTCCACCTTGGAAACAACAGGTACCAACACTATTCACTTGATGGGAGAGTTGGCATTTGGTGTCCCATATGTTTGCTTGTGTTATGTTAGTGGCTTCATCTTGGTTTTCCTCTATATATGAAGACATGTCAGTGAGCTTCTCTCATTTGATCACTAAGAACACGAGTTTATCTTATTCACATTTTGAACCAATCCTTGCAGCAGAAATTGTCACAACATCAATTGCCACAACTGAAGCAACCACAGTAGAACCATCTACAACTTTAATCCGTTCCGCAACAATTCCATCTTCCACCAGGGAAACAACAGGTACTAACACTATCAATAGTAATTAGCGCACTCACATCTACACATGTAATCTCATCATCTGCAGCACAACCTCTAAGATCACATATTGTGAATGCCTATGTATTGGCCAAACATCATAATTTACTTGATCTGTGATGTTGCCCAATACAGCATAATAATCAATAAGAGCAGCTGTTTGTCTGATTCACATTTCCAATCATATTTGCAGCAGAAATTGTCACAACATCAATTGCCACAACTGAAGCCAGCACAGTAGAACCATCCACAACTGCAATCCCTTCCACAACAATTCCAGCTTCCACCTTGGAAACAACAGGTACCAACACTATTCACTTGATGGTTTCCATTTGGGAGATTTGATCTATGATGTCCCGCATGTTTGCTTGCCTTACATAGGTTGCATCATCTTGGTTTTGCTCTACATATGAAACCATGTCTGAGAGCATCTCCCACTTGATCAACAAGAACACTTGTTTTTCTTATTCAAATTTTGAACCATCTTTGTAACAGAAACTGTCACATCATCAATTGCCACAACTGAAGCCAGCACAGTAGAACCATCTACAACTGCAATCCCTTCCACAACAATTCCATCTTCCACCAGGGAAACAACAGGTACTAACACTATCAATAGTAATTAGCGCACTCACATCTACACATGTAAACTCATCATCTGCAGCACTAGCTCTAAGATCACGCATTGTGAATGCCTATGTATTCGCCAAACATCATAATTTACTTGATCTGTGATGTTGCCCAATACAGCATAATAATCAATAAGAGCAGCTGTGTGTCTGATTCACATTTCCAATCATATTTGCAGCAGAAATTGTCACAACATCAATTGCCACAGCTGAAGCCACCACAGTAGAACCGTCTACAACTGCAATCCTTTCCACAACAATTCCATCTTCCACCAGGGAAACAACAGGTACCAACACTGTTCACTTCATGGGAGAGTAGGCCTTTGGTGTCCCATATGTTTGCTTCTTTTATGTTAGTGGCTTCATCTTGGTTTTCCTCTATATATGAAGCCATGTCTGTGAGCATCTCTCATTTGATCGCTAAGAACACGAGTTTATCTTATTCACATTTTGAACCATCTTTGCAGCAGAAATTGTCACAACATCAATTGCCACAACTGAAGCAACCACAGTAGAACCATCTACAACTTTAATCCCTTCCACAACAATTCCATCTGCCACCAGAGAAACAACACGTACTAACACTATCAATAGTAATTAGCGCACTCACATCTACACATGTAATCTCATCATCTGCAGCACAAGCTCTAAGATCACGCATTGTGAATGCCTATGTATTGGCCAAACATCATAATTTACTTGATCTGTGATGTTGCCCAATACAGCATAAGAATCAATAAGAGCAGCTGTGTGTCTGTTTCACATTTCCAATCATATTTACAGCAGAAATTGTCACAACATCAATTGCCACAACTGAAGCCAGCACAGTAGAACCATCCACAACTGCAATCCCTTCCACAACAATTCCACCTTCCACCTTGGAAACAACAGGAAGGAATACTATTCAATTAATGGGAGAGTTGGTCTTTGGTTTCCCTTATGTTTGCTTGTTTTACGTTAGTGCCTTTATCTTGGTTTTGCGCTACATATGAAGCCATGACTGAGAGCATCTCCCACTTCATGAATAAGAGCAGCTGTTTTTCTTTTTCACATTTTGCATCATGTTTGCAGCAGAAACAGACTCAACCTTAATTGTAACATCTGAAACAACCACAGTAGAACCATCTACAACTGCAATCTCTTCCACAACAATTCCATATTCTACCAGGGAAACAATAGGTACCAATACTATTTACTTGCTGATTTCCATTTGGGAGAGTTGGCCTTTCCAGTTACAAATATTGGCCTATTTGACATTGTTGGCTTCACAGACATTTGGCTCCACATGTGGGTCAATGCATCTGAATTTTTCAATTCAGTGATTTTACCAACTACACTATTTCCTGATATTTGCTGCCATATCAGTAGCAAATATTATTATGGAATCAGGTGTATTAGTACACACATCTACAAATGTGATCACTTCATCTGCAGCAACAGCTCAAACATCACATGTGATGAATGCCTACTTATTTGCCAAACAAAATATCTTACTGGATACTGAACAGTAAATGTCCACAATACCATATTAAATTCAATAAAAAGTCCCGCTTCTTCAATCTCTTTTTGAATCAACGTTGCAGGAGAAATAGGCTCCACATCAATTGCCACAACTGATGCCAGCACAGTAGAACCATCCACAACTGCAATCCTTTCGACAACAATTCCACCTTCCAGCTTGGAAACAACAGGTAACAACACTATTTACTTGGTTTCCATTTGGGATAGTTGGCCTTTGGTGTCCCACATGTTTGCTTGTTTTACACTAGTGGCTATATCTTGGTTTTCCTCTATACATGAAGCCTTGGCTGAGAGCATCACTCATTTGATCAATGAGAGCATATGTTTTTATTAAAATTATTCACATTTTGAATCATCTTTACAGCAGCAATTGTCACAACATCAATTGCCACAACTGAAGCCAGCACAGTAGAACCATCCACAACTACAATCCCTTCTACAACAATTCCACCTTCCAACTTGGAAACAACAGGTACTAACACTACCAACAGTAATTAGCGCACTCACATCTACACATGTAATCTCTTCATCTGCATCACAAGCTTTAACATCACATTTTGTGAATGCCTATGTATTTGCCAAACATCCGAATTTACTTGATCTGTGATGTTGCCCAATACAGCATAAGAATCAATAAGAGCAACTGTTTGTCTGATTCACATTTTGAATCATCTTTGCAGCAGAAATTGTCACAACATCAAGTGCCATAACTGAAGCCAGCACAGTAGAACCATCCACAACTGCAATCCCTTCCACAACAATTCCACCTTCCACCTTGGAAACAACAGGTACCAACACTATTCACTTGATGGTTTCCATTTGGGAGATTTGAGCTATGATGTCCCAAATATTGGCCTATTTTACATTATTGGCTTCATGGACATTTGGCTCCACACGTGGGTATCTGATCGTTTTAATTCACTGATTTTACCAACTACACTATTTCCTGATATTTGCTGCCATATCAGTTTCAAATGTTATTATGGAATCAGGGGCATATGTAAGGCAAGCATGTTTGCTTGCCTTACATATGTTGCATCATCTTGTTTTGCTCTACATATGAAACCATGTCTGAGAGCATCTCCCACTTGATCAACAAGAACACTTGTTTTTCTTGTTCACGTTTTGAACCATCTTTGCAACAGAAAATGTCACATCATCGATTGCCACAACTGAAGCCACCACAGTAGAACCATCTACAATTTCAATCCCTTCCACAACAATTCTATCTTCCACCAGGGAAACAACAAGTAGCAACACTATTCACTTGATGGATTCTGTTTGGGACACTTGGGCTTTGGTTTCTCACATGCTGGCTTGTTTTACTTCAGTGGCTTCATCTTGGTTTTGCTCTATATATAAAGCCATGTCTGAGAGCATCTCTCATTTGATCAATAAAAGCGTATCATTTTTTTAATCATTTTTCACATTTTTAATCATATTTGCAGCAGAAATTGTCACAATATCAATTGCCACAACTGAAGCCAGCACAGTAGAACCATCTACAACTGCAATCCCTTCCACAACAATTCCACCTTCCACCTTGGAAACAACAGGTACCAACACAATTCACTTGATGGGAGAGTTGAACTTTGGTGTCCCATGTGTTTGCTTGTTTTACATCAGTGGCTTCATCTTGGTTTTGTTCGATATATGAAGCCATGTCTGAGAGCATCTCACACTTGATCAATACGTGCATCTGTTTATCTTATTCCCATTTAAACCATCTTTGCAGCAGAAATTGTCACAACATCAATTGCCACAACTGAAGCCAGCACAGTAGAACCATCCACAACTGCAATCCCTTCCACAACAATTCCACCTTCCACCTTGCAAACAACAGGTACCAACACTATTCACTTGATGGTTTCCATTTGGGAGATTTGAGCTATGATGTCCCACATGTTTGCTTGCCTTACATATGTTGCATCATCTTGGTTTTGCTCTACATATGAAACCATGTCTGAGAGAATCTCCCACTTGATCAACAAGAACACTTGTTTTTCTTATTCACATTTTCAACCATCTTTGCAGCAGAAATTGTCACAACATCAATTGCCACAGCTGAAGCCACCACAGTAGAACCATCTACAACTGCAACCCTTTCCACAACAATTCCATCTTCCACCAGGGAAACAACAGGTACCAACACTGTTCACTTAATGGGAGAGTAGACCTTTGGTGTCCCATATGTTTGCTTGTTTTATGTTAGTGGCTTCCTCTTGGTTTTCCTCTATATATGATGCCATGTCTGTGAGCATCTCTCATTTGATCACTAAGAACATGAGTTTATCTTATTCACATTTTGAACCATCTTTGCAGCAGAAATTGTCACAACATCAATTGCCACAACTGAAGCAACCACAGAAGAACCATCTACAACTTTAATCCCTTCCACAACAATTCCATCTTCCACCAGGGAAACAACAGGTACAAACACTATCAATAGTAATTAGCGCACTCACATCTACACATGTAATCTCATCATCTGCAGCACAAGCTCTAAAATCACGTATTGTGAATGCCTATGTATTGGGCAAACATCATAATTTACTTGATCTGTGATGTTGCCCAATACAGCATAAGAATCAATAAGAGCAGATCTGATTCACATTTCCAATCATATTTGCAGCAGAAATTGTCACAACATCAATTGCCACAACTGAAGCTAGCACAGTAGAACCATCCACAGCTGCAATCCTTTCGACAACAATTCCACCTTCCACCTTGGAAACAACAGGTAGGAATACTATTCACTTAATGGAAGAGTTGCGCTTTGGTGTCGCTTATGTTTGCTTCTTTTACGTTAGTGCCTTTATCTTGGTTTGGCGCTACATATGAAGCCATGACTGAGAGCATCTCCCACGCCATGAATAAGAGCAGCTGTTTTTCTTTTTCACATTTTGCATCATCTTTGCAGCAGAAACAGACTCAACATTAACTGTAACATCTGAAACAACCACAGTAGAACCATCTACAACTGCAATCTCTTCCACAACAATTCCATCTTCTACCAGGGAAACAACAGGTACCAACACTATTCACTTGCTGATTTCCATTTGGGACAGTTGGCCTTTCCAGTTACAAATATTGGCCTATTTTACATTATTGGCTTCACGGACATTTGGCTCCACATGTGGGTCAATGCATCTGAATTTTTCAATTCACTGATTTTACCAACTACACTATTTCCTTATATTTGCTGCCATATCAGTAGCAAATATTATTATGGAATCAGGGGTATTAGTACACACATCTACAAATGTGATCACTTCATCTGCAGCAACAGCTCAAACATCACATGTGATGAATGCCTACCTATTTGCCAAACAAAATATCTTACTGGATACTGAACAGTAAATGTCCACAATACCATATTAAATTCAATAAAAAGACACGCTTCATCAATCTCTTTTTGAATCAACGTTGCAGGAGAAATAGGCTCCACATCAATTGCCACAACTGATGCCAGCACAGTAGAACCATCCACACCTGCAATCCTTTCGACAACAATTCCACCTTCCACGTTGGAAACAATAGGTAACAACACTATTTACTTTGTTTCCATTTGGGAGAGTTCGCCTTTGGTGTCCCACATGTTTGCTTGTTTTACATCAGTGTCTGCATCTTGGTTTTCCTCTATATATGAAGCCATGTCTGAGAGCATCTCTCAATTGATCACTAAGAACACAAGTTTTTCTTGTTCACATTTTGAACCATCTTTGCAGCAGAAATTGTCACAACATCAATTGCTACAACTGAAGCCACCACAGTAGAACCATCTACAATTGCAATCCCTTCCACAACAATTCCATCTTCCACCAGGAAAACAACAGGTACCAACACTATTCACTTGATGGTTTCCATTCGGGAGAGTTGGGCTTTGCTGTCCCAGATGCTTTTGTTCTGAAACTTTTATCTGCACCATGAACAATAAATCCACAATTTAGTTGTATTGTCCACGTAAATGTTGCCAACAAATTGACATTTCTAGAGTGCCTTTCACCATGGGAGGACGTCCCCAAGGTGCTGGGAC
Source organism: Hydrolagus colliei (assembly GCA_035084275.1). Classification (NCBI taxonomy): domain Eukaryota; kingdom Metazoa; phylum Chordata; class Chondrichthyes; order Chimaeriformes; family Chimaeridae; genus Hydrolagus; species Hydrolagus colliei. The sequence goes on along the minus strand of CM068751.1, from coordinate 20,764,048 downwards.
TTTTCCCCATTTGGCTTTATTTATAATAGTCCTCGTGTTTGATATTGAGGAATGTGCAAGGCTGTTTTTTCAACAATATTTCTGAATGTTTCATGAAATCCATAGCAAAAATTACACCAACCAGGACATCCAAATCAAGCTCGTCAACAAAATCATCTGCAACTCTGAGCCCTTCCACAACGTCAAGAGCTGAAACAACAGGTAGGAAAGATTCCAAGACAGTTATCATGTATCACAATTCAACCAAAATTGCAAATAAATTTATTAAAAGTACATTCACATTGAATTTCCCCGCAATTGTGAAGTGAATCCTTTAAATGCAGATTCAGGTTATTCATGTTTGAATTAAGAAATTAACATTTCTTTTGTTTTGACAAATGTGGTGGAAAAGTAGCAAGCATTAGAAGTGAAAATAGTGTTAAATTGCATTTCAACAATAATGTAACAAGATGGTAGAGCGGGCTTGACAGGGTGGATGGTCTATTCCTGGGCATGATCTTTACTGCAGTGTCACCAATTAGATAAAATAAGGCAATTAGATGCACCATTTAAATATCTGCTTCGTAATATCTTCCCAAAAGCAATAGATACACTGTGTGTTATTTCTCCTTTGCAGGTATACAAAGGACAACGATTTTCACGATGACAAAACTTCCAACACCATTCAGTACCACATACTCCACCATTGGAACATCCACTCCGTACATTATTACAGATTTGTCAACACGCAGCTCACCAACATCCCAAGCCTTGTGTCGCCAACTTACTCAACAAGGTATTGTGGAATATATAACTTCTCAATTGTAGGATTGTATTCCTGTTATTGAAGACTATATTGTTCGTTTATGATAGGCTATAGGGTTGATTTGTTTCATATTTTTCTCCTTTAATATGGGTTACGTATGTCTATTACTGAATTACTGTTGAACTATTGCAGGATATCTTGTTGAGTTATTGTTGTATGGCAGGATTTATTTACATGAAACCATTTGAAGTAATTTTCTTAAACTTCTCCAGTCTGTCATTGTTATTGACTCTGTTAAATGTTACTTTAGATCTTGGAGACATTTCAGCAAAGTACATCCAAAACAAAACTTTCACCTTGAGGTGGTCTGATGACATCCATGATACGTGTGGATACATAGTCAAAATTGATGGAGAAATTCACAACAACTGCACATTTAACTTCGCTGAAAATACCTGCACATTTTCTGACCTTAATCCAGGTCAAACCTACACTGTCGATGTTCTGTTCACTGAAACATTCAATAAATTTCTAAATCGATCCTTGGAAGTGACTACAGGTAAAGTTCTGAACCGTTTACATTGGGTCTAACCTTTAAATTAATAAATGAACCCTACCCATCAGATAGTATTTCCAGTAGAGGGAGCTTTACTTTTAAAATTATACTGAATGTATTGAGTATTTAGAAATCTGGAATTGGATCTATTGTCCTTCATTTTATTTTGATCGAATAGACATCATCTTTTTCTGTATATCTATTGTATATCTCAATTGAGAAATATTGAGAAATTGTGAACTTCAGAAACATTGTAAAATGTAGGAGAGAATGATGATGCCAAACTTGGGTTTCATAGTTTGTTGTAGATTTTAGGAGTTACAGAAGATAAAGAGAGTTAAATAATTCTACAAGGGTCCTTGGAAAGATTGAGTTTGTGGAACAAAAAAAAAGTGGATCTTTGTTTCAGCACTTGGGGACGTAGGGAAGATAAAAGGTACATATATAGAGCAGGTTGGAATTCCAGAGGAACAGGAGTAGAAACCTCAAAGGAACTAAGGAATAAAATGGTTAATTATCTCTTCATCCCACTAACAACAGATGAGCTTTCAGACACCTTGATCATACTCTCTGGGACACATTCTCTAAATACCTCACTCCCTTTTTTGCTTTCAAATGCTGGAGAGAAAAACAAACACTTTTTAGAGTGCCATCTCCTGCTTACCTTACCCACTCATCTACCTTGATCTGCTCTGCCTCTTTAATGCGCTTTGATTTGTTCTTCTACCTGAGAGGAGGAGAAGGGCAGTATTTAAGTCATGAGTGGTTCATGGTAGGTTTAAAGATTTGCAACACTACTGTAGCATCCTGATGAGGGGATTTGAAACGTGAATTAATGACACTCGCAGTTCAAAAATCTAAGTGTTGTCGCGAGTTAGAATTTAATGTAAGAATGTTTTTGCTTGTTCCAGTCCCAGCATTTGTCAGGAATATCACCTTTCCAGCGACTGGAATTCAGAACACATCTCTGGCAGTTATCTGGGAAGCAGCACAAGGAACCGCGCTATCATATAATGTCAGATTGACATCGCCGTCGGAGGCCCAACAAAACATTGTTGTACAGTCGACCGAATATTTAACTGCAAACTTTTCCGGTTTAAAACCTGGCCGTGAATACAGAATCACAATCAGAACTGTGACAACGGGGAACAAGACCAACACAGGGGTGTCAGTGCTGCAGCACACAGGTAACTTCAAAGACAAATTGTTTTCATATTTAATTGAAACTATTGGCTAAACTTTACCCACGCACTTTCTGACTTGCTGAACTTCATTTTACTTTACTCTCAACTGATCTGTGTCGTCTTGTAGCGAGCAAGGAGTTCAGGTTGGAGCGCACGTTGTCATGAAATGTCCAGCAATGCAGGGCAAAGCTTGTAGTTGGGCAGCAAAGTTTCTGTGATTTATCTTTGCAGCCAACACTGAATATTCACTTCGACTAACATTGGGGTGAAGGTACTTTGCTTACAGGGCCTTTCCTAAATTATTATTTAAGTACATTTGATACGGCAAACAATAATAATACTAATAATAATCCTTGGATTTGATATCGCGCTTTTCACATCTTCTAGTCACAGAATATGCTGTAAAATAAACTGGCTGTATATTTGTGGGTGAAATGAGGCAGCCAATTGCGCACAGCAGCGTCCCCACAAACAATTGTGGATTGAAAAGACCAATTCATCATTGTTTATTTTCCCACATTGTTTATCGTGCTTGTGTAGTAAGGAAACTTGCCCAAGGTTTTACAATGCCTGGAATTGAACCCAGGTCTCCCACTTGCAAGGCAAGCGCTCTAACCAATGAGCTACAAAACTCCACAAAGATAGTTAAGATGAAATATGTAAACAATTGCATTATATACTGTTTAACTTACAGATTCAGATGAATGCAGCAATGGAGATAACGATTGTGACCACATCTGTATAGAACAAAATAAATTTGAAGACATCCGAGGCTATGAATGCAATTGTAAGACAGGATTTGAATTAAAATCAGATGGAAAGACTTGCCAAGGTGAGAGGAAAGGGCCAACAAGTTACATTGTTCTCGTTTATGATTTTAATTGTCAAAAATATTGTTGCTGTCAGGGTTTGGAATAATAAGAAGCTTTTAAATGATATATTCTATTGTTGTCAATACAGCGATCGACGCTTGTGAACTCCAGTGCACCAATGGAGAATGTTTTGTTGATAACACAGAACAGTGCAAGTGTATGAACGGATTTGTTCAAAATACCATGCAAACAGTCTGTGAAGGTGAGATATTACTGCATGGATGTTATTTGTATGTTTGATTTTTTCTTTGTGAGGTAAACGTAAGAGACTCAATTTCATTTTATTCCCATTAAAGCTTATCCTGCACAGAAAGCAGGAAACATTAAAAGACTGAAAGATTTGCTGGTTTATTGTCTATCAGATTTCAGTTTACCTGAATAGAAATATCTTCCTCATGTCATCAGTATATCTCCAAAAGTAATTGTAAATTCTTTCTTCATACAGATGTCAACGAATGCAATTCCATAGCACTGAATATGTGTACCCAGCGCTGTGTGAATACTCTGGGGAGCTATAAATGTTCATGTCAACCAGGTTATGTGTTGGATGAAGGGGACAGAAGAACGTGTAACGGTAAGTCAAAATTCAACCACAAAGCCACAAGCTATTTGCAAAAGATTGTGGCATTTCAGAAACGTGGATTAGGTCTTTTTTCTGCACGTGGTGATTGATTGGATTGCCGTTTCTGCTTTTGTTAAGTCAGAATCAATCACTTTGACAGCAAAACTAAAAGCTCGATCTTCTCCAATAAGAATATCCAAGAATGTTAGTTGTATTGGACCCATCGGAATACTGTAGTGAACTAAGCAGAATGTCTCTCCTAGAGAATAACACACTAATTGAAGTCATTTCTTCTCCTGCCCCCACCTCTGTCACCACGGTAATTCACTCACTCCCTGACTGGCTTATTAACTATTCCTCCGCACGCCCCTCTTCAACCTACAAGGCAGCCTATTGTCAAATGCTTGTTCACTAGAGCACAGAATGGTTTTATTGCTCTTTGGACCTCTGGTTACCTGAGCAGTGATACAATACCATTTCCTGTGTGGAATGACTGGTTTCCCAGGCTAACCTCACGCCCAACTCCTGAGTATTGTGTTGCCGTCAACGCCACTCTTCCTACACGTATGGACGCTGCACAAGAAGTTCCGCTGATGGCATTTTGCAAAGGAAGCGATTCTCGCAATAATAATCCTTCAAAAAATAAACTGTAAGAAATTGGTCATTGCAATCCACGGCTGTTTGTGGGGGGGGACGCTGCCGTGAGCGATTGGCTGCCGCGTTTCGCCCACAAATATACATTTGTAATTCACTTTACAGTGAATTCTGTGAAGCGCTTTGAGACTTCTAGAAGATGTGAAATGCGCTATATAAAATGCAATATTATTATTATATTATGTGTGGATTCACATCAATTGTGTTAAGGACTTTGAAGCAGCCTCCTAATATGAAAGGCATATACAAATTGTATAATATTTGTAATACATGTGAAATATTTCAGCAAAGATTTCTAGGATAAATGTAACAACAATACTGATGTGGTGTGGCATATGTTAACTCGGATGGTCACAAGAAAATCTATAGAGAAATCTCCTGTAACATTTGTTTTCTGTTTGTTCTAGAAATTGATCAGTGTGAAAGCTCTCCCTGCGTCAATGGATCCTGCGTTAATGAAAAAACTAACTATGAGTGTGATTGCTATTCTGGCTGGAGAGGACGTTTGTGTAACGAAGGTTAGTTCAGATACATTACAATAAAAAATGTCAAATGAGATAAGATTAGGTATTTCACCAAGTCTGTTGTTTCTCACACAAGTATCTCCTCCTACATCATTGCCTAGATCTCACATATTTAATTTCCCGAATTAAGTGAATAGGAACATAAGAAATATAATGGAATGAACAATTTATTTGACCAATTAAACCCTTGCCTTCAACTGACTAACAGCGTTCAGCTAAGATGTCTCTGAGTCTGAGAATCAAATATCTTATTAAAGCACCACCATAAAAACCTAAGAAACGTTAGATGAATAAAGGACCAAAGTCCATCTAGTTTGCCTTCCACCTCCTGGAGGTCACGTTCACGTATGTCCCTATGTTACTCCATCATGTTATTTCCTAAAAGAAAATGATCTAATCTGCGTTTGAAGGAATCAGTGTTTCATTTCCTGCTTCTCCCGAGAGAGCCTGTTCATAAATTCTCTGTGGTCTCTCCTAAACCCCCTTCAGTATAAAGTCAAAATGAAAGACTCTGATTTAATGTTACAATCTTCTGAAGCCTAACTACTTACATGATATTTACACCCAATACAAAATGACATTTGTTAAGCATCTTTACATCGGGAGGATGTCCTCAGGCGCTGAATAGTCAGGGATTAGGACCTGAACCTGGGGGTTGGTGAGCGGGAGGAATCAGGATGGGTGGAGGGCAGAGAAGGGAGGTGAGTGGCCAATTCTATGGTCAAACAGGTGGGTCTAAACAGGACAATCATCTTAACAGGACAAAGAGGATCTACAGCATATTTCTCTCATTTATGAAAAATTATTTTAAAATACAAAATAGTGTTAATAATGATGGGGCAAATATGCAATAATAATAATATAATAATCCTTGCATTTGATATAGCGCTTTTCACATCTTATATTCCTGTTCAGTACTATTATATTAATGTTATCAATATTAATGTTACAATTATTATAATATAATCAGGATATTTTCCTTGTATTTAAACATTTGGGTGTATTTCTGCCAGATATCAATGAGTGCACATCAAACCCTTGCAACAGGAGAGGAACTTGCATGAACACAGATGGCTCATTCTACTGTAACTGCGCTAATGGCTGGACTGGACAATTTTGCTCTGAAGGTACATTTCATAGTATGTTACAGTCAGCGTTGTGGTTCTGGTCATGATATCTATTCAGTATTTCAGAAACGACTGAGCTGATGAAGACAATATCAGACAGGGTGAGAAACAGAGTCAGTCATTCACAGACAGATAAATACTTGGAGAGAGAAAATATAATCCATTTGTACCTTGTGTTATCCCCAATGTTCCCTTATCCACAACGGGGCCCAAATAATCAGGAGAATCATGAAAGTACTGTATAATCATGTAACATTCTTCTTCAGCCATACATTAGTGAGTTAATTATCCAAATTAATTATTTCCTTCAATATCTGTATGCAGTATTCAGATGAAATGTTCTCACCAAATGAACTCTTTATTTGTGGTTCTTGTTTACAGATGTAAATGAATGCGTGTCTAATCCCTGCACTAATGGAATATGTAAAAACAATCCAGGAAGTTACAGCTGTACGTGCTACGCAGGCTTCACTGGAAGCCTCTGCGAAACCGGTGAGCTGTTTACCTGCATCTCATCTTCTATCCTGCGGTTTTTCAAAAGTATTTACAGACAATGATATAAACTCTCTGATTCAATAAACAAAACTGTAACTCCTACTCGGTGTTCGAGAATAGCTATGCTTCAAAAATGAGGTGGACCTGAGCTAAGCAATATAAACGTAGCTGTACATTTGGTGCTTTAGTAATAATATACATTGATAATCTTTTCATGCCTTTATATTCCACCGAGTTGCCTTCCATTACAGAAACAGACAATGCTGAAATAGTTCATTGAATTTGTTTGTTCATCAGATATCGACGATTGTCAGAGCCACCCTTGTTACAATGGAGCCACCTGCACAGATTTAATGAATGCTTTTAATTGTACTTGTGCTCCTGGATATACTGGTAGACTCTGTACACAAGGTGAGTCTATGTTAACACATTGCAATCAGAGAATTACTGTTAAGGGCAGCTTTGCTGCGCAAGTTCTATGTATTGACTTAGCCCCACCCCACCTCCACTTGCTGGAAAGTGTGTTTGTGCATGTGTGTGTGGATGTGTGTGTGTGGATGTATATATGTGTGTGTGTATGTATGTATGTGTGTGTGTGTGTGATTTGCTTCTGGGGATTCACTCGAGATACAATTTCTTAATTAACTTTTTTTTTTAAATGCAATTACAGTGATTGACAACTGTCACAGCTCTCCATGCCAACATAATGGGTTCTGTGTGAACCAGATTAATGACTATTGGTGCTTTTGCCAGAACAACTGGAAAGGCAAGAGCTGCCAGACAGGTACAGTCCCAGAAATACAGTCAATTCACTTTACAGTAACTTCTATGAAGCGCTTTGACATGTAATAGGTGCTATATCAAATGCAAGTGTTATTATTATTATAATTGTGTTTATAGGATGGGAGTGAAGCTGTTTTGCTTCTAGATGAATTACTGTGTGCAGCAGGTCAAAAATCGCCATCTTTTAGCAATGTAGATGTAACCTGAGGTTCAATATAAACGCAGCATTGGTTTAAGCTGAAGCACGATATACAGTACTGTATTGTAATAGCGTACAGAATGTAGTGACACAGAGTGGGAAGATCAATCTAATTCAAGCTGCCATGATCGGGTCACAGAGACCTGATATTTCCACACTGGAGCAAAGTGAAGAGCAATTCTGTTTATAAAATCGCTCATACGGAATTATTAAATATCATTAATACTGTACTGTATGTAATGCTACTTTTTCTTAGCCTGAAACTACTCTATGGAATTGAACACAATTAAATCCATGCAAATCAGAACTTTTTTTTTTGTTGTTGAGGAATGAGTTCATCATTTTCAGTTTTTCTGCTCCGACCCTATGGAATTCCATCCCGCAATCCCTCCATCTCGTTTCTTCCCTTTCCTCTTTCAAGGCCGGTTTGAAGACTTTCCTCTTCGACCGTGCCTTTTGTTCCCCCCCGAATTCTTCGACCTCCCCTTTGTGTCTCACCCCTTCCCGTACACTCCCCTCCCAGCTCGGGTCACACGCCTCCTGTCCAGCGCCTTGGGACGTCCTCCCCACGTGAAAGGCGCTTTATAAGTGTAATTTGTTGTTGTTGTTGTTGTTATTCTATAGATTGAGATGTCACTCGGTGAGTTACCTTTTATAAATTATTTAACTAACTGTCTTTAATGTAACTATGCTTATGAGACTATGGTACACGTTCTTTCAATTTGATTCCAATTTGATAATTAACGTTCATGAAGACAATTTTGTTTAACTACCGGTATTTAATTTTTAACTTTAGCTATTTGGGGATTTTCTTCTCCTATTCAGATGTCAATGAATGTTCCCAGCGGACTGACAACTGTGATCGGGATAACGGGATATGTAACAATACTTTGGGGTCTTTCACATGTTCCTGCAAGGAAGGGTACGAAGGTGATGGCATCATTTGCAGAGGTATAGTTTCATAAGAGATATTTTTTTAAAAAACAATTGATTTAGTGAAATATTACCAAACACTGATCCTTTAGTAACTTGCAAGAGAGAAATATTGATGATGTAATGTAAGATGTCTGTCATAATTAAGGAGAATAAATGTATTACCTTTGCATGGAGAATTCTTGTGAGATATTGGCACTCGGTTCCATCGCTTGCGTCCAAAAAAGCGCTCTGAGACTCCGTCCGGCGTGGAGGGCGCTATATAAATCCAAGTTGTTGTTGTCCACTCTGTGGGAAGGTTCTGGGATATTCGTTTGATCCAGGCAATTTTTTCTTCTAAATCGGGAAATTACATGGGTTTGTCGGTGACATCACTGTCAACAAATTGTGTCCACATTCACAAATGGGAGAGTTTTACACATCTTTAAAAAGGTGCAATGACAACATCAATTGCATTTATGGGCGTGAAGCATTGTGTCAAATTAAAGCACTTTAATTCGAATGATATGTTGAATTTTTATTATAAGTATGATGTCATTGCTGATTAATCTGATCTGATATGCGATGGTTCTGTCCTTTTACGCTGGAATCCGTAGAACACCATGAACATTGTAACAATCATTTGTTTGTAAAGGACCCAATTATTTCACTGATTTTTTTTTCTGTAGAGATTCGGCTGTTTGGCTATGGAGCAGAATATGGAGATATTAAACTCCAAGTTAGAAGTCGTGACTTTGTGTCTCCCATCATCTACATCCCAAATGGCTTTCCCTTTGATGATTCGTTCTACTACAGAGTATATGTAAGTTTAAGAATTTCTTTGTCAACTGCTAATTTTACGGGTAAGAAAAGGGAAGAAAGATTTGTCCCTTCAGGCTCATTATTTCCATCCACACCCTTTTCTCACACCACCCACTGTATTCTCTGAGGTTAAGTTCTGAATGACTGCAAATCCCCGAAGATAAAAAGATCACAATTATCAGCCACATTCATTCAAACCTGTTTTTTTTGTTTCTTCATTTGCAAGATTCCTGGCAAACCTCTGTCATAGATATTTACTTCTTGTTTTCTTGAAACACATACATATATACATATACATATATATATATATTGGAGCTTGTTGTTTTAAATGTGACCAATGTTGCTATTTCTAAAGGCTCTGAAACAATAAACACTATCTTTATCCAAATAACGATAAGCCCATCCATTTAACACATTGGTACCTAGTGCCAGAAATACTGAGATAGGAATACAGATTATAGGGATCTATACCTGAGATAATCCACGACACAGAATGTGGGGCAGAATTTAAAAGGATTATCTAAATCTATAGACTCAGTGGGAAGGCATTGAAGAGTGGATATGTATCCAAGGGTGAATTGGATAGTTTTTACACAACTATGTAAAAGGGCTCCTTGTCCTACTAATGGATTAAAATGTAAATTGTACAAAGTTTATGGAAATAATAAACTTGATAGATTGAAAGATACTTTCTCATTCCTCTCATTCCATACTTACATTGTTATTGCACTAAACAGCTGCAAATTATAATAGAAATACAAGATCTTATATGGATCCCGAGGCAGCATATACACCTGATAAGAATTGCGATAACATTAGGACAAATGCCTCCTTAACCGAAAATCAATCTTCTCCGAACATACATTTTGCTTTTGAAAAGTACTACGTTCATTATTAAAAAAAAGACAGAACAGACAGCTGGTTAAAATTGAAATTTCTTTGCATAGTTTTCAGACAATGGATTGATCCTATTTCAAAGACATAACTCCTACGTGCAATATCGCTACCCCTATACTTTCTATGGATTCAGTCAATACTTCTCGCTGAGGACACCTCCAATGATAGCTGCTTTTTGGGATGATGCAGATTTAACCAGAGGAATTGGAGCCATATATTACCAGGTATGTAGAATCAGATTTCATATTGGTTGTGTAGAATTTTTTTTGTTTATATATAACTGTCTGTTAAAGCTGAAATAACCCACCAGCACCATTTGTCCTGAAATGGTTTCTACCCCCAAATTCTATCCCACAGTCCCTTCGCCTCGCTTCCTCCCTCGCCTCCTTCAAGGCCGGTCTCAAGACCCTCCTCTTCGACCGTGCCTTCTGCTGCCCTCCCAACTCTCTCCCTCCCCTCCTATCTCTCTCCCTCCCTTCTCCCCTACCCTGCCCTTGCCCCTTCTCGGGTGCCAACCTGATTGTTCAGTGCCTTGGGATGTCCTCCCAATGTGAAAGGCTGCTCTATAAATGTCATTTTGTTGTTTGCTGTAATAATAATAATAATAATCCTAGCATTTGATATAGTGCTTTTCACGTCTCCCAGATGCCTCAAAGCACTTCACAGAATATATTGTAAAATGAACTGACTGTATATAGGTGGGCGAAACACGGCAGCCAATTGCGCACAGCAGCATCTCCCCCCCCCCCCCCACCCACAAACAAACAGTCGTGGATTGAAATGACCTATTTATTATTTTTTAAATATTTTTAGAGGGATTATTATTAGGCGTGTAGAGTAAGGAAACTTGCCTAAGGTTTCACCCTGCCTGGAATTTTTTTTGTTTATATATAACTGTCTGTTAAAGCTGAAATAACCCACCAGCACCATTTGTCCTGAAATGGTTTCTACCCCCAAATTCTATCCCACAGTCCCTTCGCCTCGCCTCTCAAGCTTGCAAGGCAAGTGCTCTAACCACTGATCTACAGGACTCATGTATGTGGATGACACCCATATCGTTAGTTGTGAGCCCAGTTTTTACCAACATCCTGTCTGCCTGCTTGTCTGACATCAAGTCCTGGATAGAACCAAACTATCTGCAGCTGAACGTGGACAAGACAGAATCCATCCACCTTGACTTGCTTTGATGGCAATACTCGAGTACTCCTCCAACTGAGCGGTCCCCACCACCCCACCCCAACCCCCACACCCACCACCCTCTCCTACACCCTCGTGTAACAACAACGACAACAATAAGAAAAAACTCTTATGTTGTTTATAATGGGATTATTTTGATTCTGACAAGTTAATGTCTCATTTCACGGAACCCGCTGTGTATCTGTCAAAAGAGCCGATGGAAACACTAACTTTCTGCCCCATTTCAGGTTTACGATTTCTCAGCCAGAAGTGATTCTCACAGTCAGAAACTCCAGAATGACATCGAGGCACAAGTAAATAGTTACTACACACTTGACATTGAAACCTTCACACCTAAATGGGCCCTCAAGATTACCTGGGAGGATGTGCCCCCTTACATTGGATATGCAAACAGAGATCCTCTGAGTGTATGTATTTACCTTCTAATAGTGTCTGAGGTTTTAGATCTTGTCGATCTTATTTGATGGTACAAATAGTCAGAGAAAAACGTTCCATTTTGACTTCCTCTCGACTTCCTGCCTCACTGACTGCTTTTGTAACAATTTCCTTTGAACTGAGACAATCATTAATATTGCAGTAATACTGCAGAAGGAATAGACTTCAATGTATTTTTTATTTGAATACATAAAAATATTATTCTGATTAAAAATAATCAAATGGTCAGTACAGTAGTTTTAATTCTGACTTTTGGTTTGTCTTATCTTTCCCCTTCTCTCTTTATTCTACTCCTATTATATTTGTTTCACATTCATCAATGCTAGATGAATTCACTTGTACATCGTATGTACAGTATTTTCAAGTTCATCCTCCCAAAAATATAAAAGGTAAATTGTTCATAGAGTGAAATCTGATTTAAAGTATCTAGATTCCCTGATATAAAGATTGTAATCATTGTGTCTCAATAGGCTATTCCTCAAGTGGACTTTGACTTTTTTTAATTAGGTAATGTTAGAATGATAATTATGTGTTGAACACATTTTGTTTTGCAGACAAACACCTTCCAGGCAATTCTGACCACAGATGGGGTCTATTCCTTTTGTCTCATTCAATTTAAAGATGGTGGAATGAACTGGAATTACAATTCAAGACTTTACTATAGAAACTATGCCCTAATGGGGTACTATAGGTATTTATGAGCCATTTGGTGCTTTCTCTGCTCAGGTCATTTCCCGGTCACCTATTCCACAAATCTATTTGTCTTCAGTCACCTCTTTGGGGAGATATGTAAGACGGATGTCCTTGGTGCTGGGCTAGCTCTAAGATATCTGTTTGGCAACAGAATGTTGGAATGCAGTCAATACTAGAGGGATCTGCAGTATATTATAGAATATCAGGCATGATTGAATAGCGGGGCAGGCTCGATGGGCTGAATGGCCTACTCCTGCTCCTATTTCTTGTGTTCTCATGTCTCTACATGTGTCAGACATTTCCTTTTTTCATTTGTAGTGGGTCCAAATTTTCAAACACCGGTATCAACTTTCCAGCCTTTAACGACCCTCAAACCAGGTTTTCTGTATCACCTGCAAAAATATATCGGCCAGATCAATCCATCGGCTATCACACAGGTATGTCATATTAATATTTCTCCAATCTATTAATCAATAGTATTGTTTTAAAAGGATGCAGGTGAACGCTTTCAGTAGAGTGCTACAGATATTTTTTCCCCTCAAGGATATTTAAAGCTGTCTTTCTATTTCAAACTTCCGAGATACGTTTCCTTTAGAAAATATCTGTGGCCTTAACCTTTCCCCTGGACTGTAGTGTTATGTCAATGTGTGCTTTATGGATGACTGCGGCAGCCAATTAACTCCCATGGAGTGAATGACCAATTGTATGTGGGAGAATTGTCGCTAAAGGCACTGGAATAATCTCCTTTCTTCTTTGCAAATAATGCTATGGAATCTTTAACGCTCACACAGACAGGAATTTGTTTCGACATCTCACTTGCAGTGCGTGTAAGGTGGAAGGAAGTTGCTCATTTTGTTTGTTTTGTTTTCATTGCTGGCGTTTTGTTTTTACAGGAAAGAAAGGAAGATGGGCTTACAGACTGGAGCAAAATACCCAGAACACGAGAAACCCAAGACAGAAATGCTTGGACTGGTATAGAAATGAGCCCTATCTATTCAGGAATGTCAATCCCTGTCCCTGCTCTTTCTGGCAGGCGATATTTGACAATCGCTTTACCTGGGGAGGCATTATACAATATTACGGATTTGAAGTTAAAGACGCACAGGGTAATGATTTAACCTATTTTGGAATCTTATTATCAACAAAACAGTGGTGTGAAAATAAACTTTGTTTTTGTTGGGTGCGGTGACTTTTCAAGAAAGGCAACAATTTAAACACAACTAAAGGGTTAATGGTGACAATCGTCTAAGTTTAAGCAACTTGATTCAAATGGAGATTGTTCTTCCGCACGTCAAAGACACGAGAACAAATGTAAGGATTATTATTATCATGAAAAGATGATCCCTTCATTTGTAGAGCTCTTTGCACCATTGGAGAGTGGATTCAATTCTGCAAAATATGCCCTTTTCATTGAAGGATTAAACTGAGATAATTAAGGTTAAAATCACTAGCTGCTTGTAGGTATCAACTACATTTAAAATACAATATATTATAATTTCCAAACATGCCTTTTGTTATATCAGCTCAACTGGTTGTAACTCCTCATTTGGATTGTAGGCGTGGATTCACCAGGGAACACATTTCATCTCGTTTCTACCTTCTCTAACTTCTAGTAGAGGCAATTATACCGAAACGTAAGGCTTGCTCGCGGATCTATTAGCAGGTGATTGCTTGGCAAGGAATCCTCGTCTTAAATTAGGTATGGGGAGAGAATAATAAATGTTTGTGTTTCTCCCCCCCACTCCCAGGGTTGTATTTCACGATGCAGAACAGATTCCCCAACTTCTTTGGTTCTGGAGTCAGATGTTACTATTCAGGGTTTGGAGGCTTGGTTTACGGGGAAACAGAGCGATTTCTCCCCACACCATGGACACATTACAACTGGTGGATTTGGTGGTGGAGAGGATTACAATATTATAACACGTACTGGAGCAATTTTTGGAACGTTGTCGTGCCACGTTTGCGATTGCAATACAAGGGTGAGCCAAATTACCGATCGAATTCCTGTGTTTCTTTCAAATCATCTTTCCAACGTATAAAGGAAACAAATTTACCTGAGCTGTATGTTTGCATCCATATTTCTAACCTGAGAAAAGTAAATGCCAATCTCTCTGTGTCAGTCAGTTTCTCACAATGTCTATTCTTACCAAGTGTCTGTCTGCGTCCTGATCTAATCTTAACCTATGTGCGTATAACAGACTCTCTTCATTTAACTTGTTACTTTCCTTTGTTGGTCTTTAGAGAATGAAGTTGATCCGTACAATGACTGCTGCAGAGACTCGGGCAGCTATGCTTACTGTTCACTATTCCGCATCAAGAGGCCACTGGACTACTGCTTTGGATACATTCCTCCTCGTATCGGTACAACATAATATTTTGCTAAAAGTACTATGCTATTAGAAAGAAAGCGTTATTTATTATGCCATAGACCCAAATCATTGCAAATAATAGTAGTTATAACACAGGACCTCAGTTATGGGCCTTTCACTTGACTTCCTGTCTGCGGTTAATGTCGTTTTAATCCACAAAACATAATATCGATTCGATCCAATCCATTAAAACGCAACTTTACAACCCAGCTTCTTTCCAATCCCCTCTTTCTCTCTCTTTCTCTCTCTCTCGCTCAAACTCTCTCAAGCAGTTCTTCCCAGAATCCTTATGTACTTGTCCCATATTTAATTACCACTTATGTTATTAAAGTTAATATACAACAGTTAACTCACTCATCATGGACCAGAAGGGGATGATATTGAATTGAATCCAGAACCTGCTGATCTGATGAGACCATAGACACTGGGCATCTTAATGCATTTAACATCAGCATCAGCATCAACAAACCAATAGGCAGGGATGTAATGAAGAGAAAGGGAAAAATTCCTCTCACAGTCGCTGCTGTTGTATTTAATCACCTCTTTATTTAGCGCTCAGATTATTAAATTTAGAACCATAGTCAGGACAGAAAAAGTCTGTGCTAGTTGTTTTGAGAGCAATCCTTTGAGTCCCTTTTCCTACACCCATTGTTTAATGGACGGGCTAAGAAAAGGCAATGGGTGGAGGAGGATTACATTAAGTTCTGAGGCTCTCGCGTGACACAACTATACCCAGTAAATGATTCCTAACCTTGTTCACAGGCTTCTTCTTTGGAGACCCTCACGTGGTGTCGCTGGACAATGTAAAGTACACGTTCAATGGTCTGGGCGAGTTTATCCTGTTAAATGTGAAAGATGAAAACGATACAGTGGTATTTGCTCTCCAGGGAAGAACCTTGCGAGCCGGGGAAAACATGACGTCTGAGGCAACCAACTTTGTAGCCCTGGCAGCTCAAGGACCAGGTGGATCTAAGGTAACGATGGGTGGCTATGACAGTAGATGACGCACATTGCTCTTTGATTGGCTTAACTACTGTTGTGCGAGATAACTGAAACGCGCTGAAATCTAACAGCAGCGCTATCTTAAGGAGATAAGTATTTAATCGGGAACAAGATTGCTCGGATAGGGAAAGGCATGGAAGGAAATGAACAATTTTTCCAGCATTACTATGACTATCTGTGAACTTTGTGGTGAAGGTTAGATAGTGCTTGTGTCTATCAGATTATACCAAAATTACTAGTCTTTCCATTTTCTTCTTTCTTAATGATTGACACTAAAGCAGCGGGAAATTTACTCTTTAAACCATGTTGTTGCTAAGAGAAGAGAGGCAAGGAAGGAAATGTTTATTTTTGCCTCGACAAATATGTCATATTTTGTGTTTGATCGACTGCAAGTGCATATGTGAATGTCTTCCTTCAGATTCAGTGGAATCTTGTTGGTGATGAGGAGATTAACGTGTTTGTGGATGGATCGGCTGTGAATGTCACAGGTAAGTGAAATGTCAGTTCACGGTTGCCCTCCTTCACACACAGTCAACTCGCAGTCTGCATACGTACAACAAGCAAATATAGCAAAGTATTTACTCCTTAAAATGTGGATCTGAAACATTATTAGATTTTACAGTTGATTGCCAACCAAACTAAGTTTGCATTTTCCACAGAATTATGTTATGACCTTAAGAGTGCTTTGATTTTATCTGAAGAAGACTGTGCTATTCCATTCATAGCACAAGCGAAAATACTTTATTCCATTATTTGAATGCGTCAACATTGAACTCTGTCTGTGATCTTTGTCCTTTACAGAGAATTCAACTTACATCAATCAAGTAACCCTGCAGGTCAGCAACAATGAGACAGTGGCGACGTTTGAAGGCGGAACATCGGTGACAGTTTCAGGAAGAAAGGGGGCTCTAACTTTCACCACCTCCTTAGATAACGATTTAAAAAACAACACTGAAGGACTCTTAGGTAAGATGTACTTTCCAACTTACAGTGCGGTATATCTTTAGCGGTAGAGCTAGTTACGTAATCGCCAATCATTTGGAAACTTCCGCTGAAGCTATTGTCGCAGGAGTATAACTTTGGAATGTCTGGTTCCTGCTTTAAAGACTCAGTGAAAAGGAGCCACAACGACAATTTACATCCATATTTTTGAATTTCAAATTCACTTTTAGTGCCTTGAGATGTCTAAGAATATCGGAGATATAGAACAACAACAACAACTACTTCCATTTATATAGCGTCCTCCACGCCGGACGGGGTCTCAGAGCGCTTCAAACACAGGGATAATTATAGATAATTACAAGTACGCATCAATAGAATCACATTCAGAAATTAATATTTGCTTCTGATGTGCTGCCATTCCTCCATCTGTGTCCAGGTGTCTGGAACGATGACGTAACAGACGACTTCAAAGCTGCGAATGGAACGTATCTCAACTACGACGGGAAACAGTTGCCCAGCGACAATGAGATATTCTTTGATTTTGGCTTGACATGTAAGGCAATAAACGGTATACTTTAGAAGCTATTTTTGAGGCTCTCCAACGGCCCAGTGGGTAAAGGCTGGAGATGGGAATCATCTCTACGTGTACTCATTTCTTACTTTATGTTCTTATAAATTTGTCACAAACATCTTTTAGGGAAAACGACCGAGAACAACAGCCTGTTTACATACAACGGAGATGACTGGTACACCTACAACAACAATAGCTTCGTACCCAAGTTTTACGATGAACTGTTGCAAACGACAGATAAACAGAAAATTGACAAAGCGAATGAAACCTGCAAAGCGAATGATGATTGCATTTTTGATATTTTAAGTACAGACGACTTTTCTTTTGGAGCAGCGACCTTGCAAAGTGTCACAACTTTTGCAGCACAGAATAGTACAATGAGTAAGTGTATCAAATGATACTCGACAGGTATATCCAAAATAAATCACCAAAAAACAGATCTCAGTGCCGTACGCTGAGAGTTAGTGGCTTGTCACTGCCCTGCAAAGTATCGCATTAGCACTTTGAACGGTATAAATGTAAGTTTTGGCCTTAAATATTTCACCGCGCTACAGTATTAGCATTTACACATTGACAAAATTCCGCATTTTCATTTGTTTTAATTTCAGAACAGGACTGTTTTGGCCGTGTGTTTGTGTATGTGTGTGTGTGTGTGTGTGTGTGTGTGTGAATGTGAGTGTGTGTGTGTCTGTGTGTGAGAGTGTGTGTCTGTGTGTGTATATTTCTCTCCCTGTGTGTGTGTGTGTGTGTGTGTCTGTGTGTGAGAGTGTGTGTGTGTGTGTGTGTGTATGTGTGTGTGTGTGTGTGTGTGTGTGTGTGTGTGTGTGTGTGTGTCCTGTATATAATAGAGCCCTGGCAATGTGAATAGTAACTGTGAACACTCCACAGATAATTTCCCACCCAACATCACTGGAATGACCACTTTTCAAACCCGTCTTGACGAGCAGGTAAACTTTCTGTTTACTGCCACTGATGCCAATGACGATAAGGTGACATTTTCAGTGCTGACTAATTCTACAGATATCACTATCACAGGTACCAATGATTTTATCATATGTGTTTGCATTCCGCATTCTGCGATGGGTTTGATCTGTTCGACCGCGCCTTCGGTCACATTTTTTCCCCTCCACCGTGGCCCGGGATCTGTTATTGTGAAGCGCTCTGAGACGCTGTCTGGAGTGGAGTGAGGGCGCTATGTAAATCCAAGCTGTTGTTGGTCAACTTTGCGATCGCGCAGGTGAAAGATGTTTTGGGGGGAAAGGGAATCCTTTTCCAATGTAACCAACCATGACAAATAAATCAAGGCACTCCAAAACCAATAGGATCAGATGCTATCTTAAAGACCTTCCACTTTGCACCAACAGTGAACTTCAAGTCCATTCGCAGAAGATCTTTATTTACGCTGCCCCATTTCCCTCTCTCCAATGCCCTGGTCTATTACCATTCTGTAGTGAATATCTATGGGAACCAACAATTTGTGAATAATGTTCAGAGCTCTAATTTTTAATTAATTCAATCAGTTGCCATTGGATTGAAAAAATACCTCAAATTAATTCTGTTTAAACTTATGAATACATCATTGCATTATTACAGCAATTAGGATATTAGACCTGCATCAATATAATGCCATTTTCAGCCTAGCGTTGAAGTATTATCAGAACTGTAGACATTTATTTCTTTGTTTTTAGAATTGGTCCTTTAATCACTTGCCTCATAAAATTATAGCTCTGGAATAAACATGTGATCCCAATCAGGATACTCTTTTCAAACATTACCCTGTTAACTATCAGAGCTAATTACACTCTATGTGTCTACTGTGAAGCTAGGCTTTAGATAAACCTGAGTACGAGAGGCGCGAGAAACGCTGGACATGTTTCAAGCAAGTTTGGCCTCTGAAGCTTAACAGTTTAGATGGCAAAGTGTGCCTTCCAACACATACTTACAGTAAGGTCCTGGGTGTATTTCCATTGTGTTTGGAGTCAGTTGCTCGATGTAGAGGAAGATATTCAGGCAGAGCTCCTCATCTCGGTGTTTCATCAGTGACTCCAGCTGGAAAGTGTTGTTAAGGACATTGCTAACTGAGGTAGACATGAGTCTTTGCTGTGATAGTTTTCACTCTAACAGTATTTTGACAGAATTCACTGGCATTTAAAGAATGACAGTTTAATCTACTCGGGGGGGTGTGTGTCTACCAGCGTCCTTGGGCAAGAAGTTTTTTTTGGGGGGGGGGAAAAATGTTTTAAAATATGTTTAGTTCCTTTGACACCGCGATAGAATTGCTTTCTTATTGTATTTGAACATATAGAGTTTCTGTAAATCAGGCAAAACATCTCCGCTCTTAATCTTATAGAAAATGGAAACTTCACTTGGCATCCAACGAGTGGTGACCCTGTGTTTGCTATTGTGCAAGCCAATGATTCAAAAGCTGTGGCTGAGTTGGGATTGACCCTGAAGTTGTGTAACTGCAGCATCAACTCAACCTGTGATTATTCCAATTCAATCCTGACTGTTAACAACAATAACAGTTTGTTTCAGGTAAGGTAGAATGTAAGAAACAGTTTGAAATTTTAAAAAAAACTGTCATTTGAAGAGATTGTGGTTGAGAATGGGTGAAGATTCCGTTGTGAATCCAAACACAAAATGTGACTCGGCCTCCGTTTTCCTGCTGGTTCACTGGCTGACAAAGCAACTCGTGACAGCACCTTAACAAGCTGGCCACTGTTAATGTCACCAGTTAACAACAGCTGCAGCAGTAATTAATTTGACCTAAGATTCCAGGTGACCCAAAGGTGAAACTCAACTGAATTCTTGCCTCTTTCTTCATTGGTTACTTGCCTTGGCCTGAGCAGAGCTTTGGATATCTTCCTCACTCCCTTCTCCTCACCCACCTCTCTCTTCTTAGTTTCAGGTCTCGGCTAAAGACCTTTCTTTTCGACCGCGTCTTCGGTCACCTTTTCCCCACCCCTGCTCATGGCCGATAATCCCCTAAAAATAAAATAAATTAATTTCATGGCTCTTTGTGGGATGTTGCTGATGGAAAATACCTGAGCTATTAACCCAGGTTCCTCTCTCCTCCTTTGCTGATTGTGAGCAAAGATATTTGGAGATTTATATCTCATTTTGTTGAGGAATGTAGTCCAATATTGTGTTCACTTTGTAAATTGGTGCCTCACACTGTTTGAGAATGGAAAGCAACTTGTCGACTTTTGCATTTACATTTCCAACTTCCACTTATATAGACTGAATTGACTGTGTGGCACGCAAACAGACGCTTCTCCAACTAGTCCACTCTGCTGGTTATAGTCCACATGACTCTCCACCCACTCCCTACTCCCTCCCTCTATTCACGTATCTCTGGTGTACATATCTGGCTTCTTCTGATATGCTATGCATTGCTCAACCACTGCTTCTGAGAATTCTCGCTACTCTCTGCGAGAAATTCTCGTTTATTCTTTTTTACAAACCCGAGCCACTAGCTTACCCCTGTGTGCCCTGGTTACAGACTCACCAATAAGTAGGAATAGACTAGTTATGCTAACATTATGGAAGCCTTTTATCATTTTAAATACCTCTAACAGGTAAACATAAACCCTCAAACATTTTCACTCCAGTGAAAAAACGTCCAATCTATTTATCCTGTGTCTCTAAATTAACCTGTATGTCCTGATAGGAAGAACCTTGGTATCACCCTAGTAAACCTACACTGCATATTTTCCATCACTGTTATATTCTTCTTGTAGTCTGACGACCAGAATTGGACACAGAGCTTCAAATGTGGTTTATCGAGGCTTTATATAAATTCTGAAATGTAGCTTTACAAAGTTCTTTCCCATCCGTGTGCCACCAAGCATTTGTCTACGTTGATTTTAATTTACAGTGAGCAGCCCAGGTATATATCTTTGCGTTTTGAGTTGTAATTCTTGGCCGTTATGCTAATTCCACATTATTCCCCAGGTTTTGTGGGAGGACAATGTTCTACTGTTGGGATTAAGATACAGGCGAATTCCTATGAAATGACTAGAGAAAAAATAATTCTTCCAATGGAATCCTAATATATAAACACCTATTTTTAATCCAGGTCTCGATGTGTAACTGCAGTGCCGCGTATACTGGGGATTACTGCACAGAGGATTTTGATGGCTGTGAAGATAATCAGTGTTTCCTGAACGACACTTGCAAAGATAACCCTGCCCCACTCGAGGGTTATACCTGTGATCCATGTCCAGATAATTTGCAAGGAAATGGTTTGAAGTGTTTTGGTAAGGACCACGAACTTTCACTCTCATCAAAATAAATACAATACTGACTAAACCTCACAATGTTTTTTTTAAATTATTGCACAGACAGAAGTGTGATACTTAACCTCAGGTGATAATGATCTACACAAAACAGCTGTACCAAGATGGTTCTGGGTTTCAGAAATCTCTGTTCTGATGAAGTAATAATAATCCTTGTATTTTGTGTGGTAACTTTCACGTCAATGCGTCGCACAGTATTGACTGTAGATTTCACCATTGGGCAATTATTTTAGCGTTCTCTGCTTCTTTTCAAGTTTTCCTATGAAATTAAGAACATCTACAACAAAATGACATTTGTAATTCAGGGTGAAATAAGGATTTGGCCAGTGCCCCCCCCCCACATCCACCACCCAGCCCAACCCTCCATTGGCAGTCAGGTCTTCATCCTCTCTGGCCCCTTCCTTATAGAACTCAATCCCAGTCCCTTCTCCTTGCTTTCTCTCCCTTTCCTCCTTCAAAGCACGTCTGAAGACAACTCCTTTTTGACCATAGCTTCAGCCATCCTCCTATAGGGCCCTATCCTCCATGCCCTCCACCCACCCCCCGATCCATATCCCTGATCTCCCAATACCTTGGGACAACCTCCTGACATGAAATGAGCGATACAAATATAATCTCTTCTTGTTTTGTTGCCTTTGCTTCCACCATATTGTTAACATCATCAGATATAATTTACAACCTCACCACTTACAGTGCACTTGTATCTTTTACACCCAAATTAATGTTTACTTTAGTTATTTTCTTCAAGTCGTGACTTGTTTTTGATGTTCCTGGGATAGCATTCAGGTAACCTGTTGCCTTTACACCTGACAACAAGAGGACTGCTGGCTGCAACATCTTTTACTTTTGTTTTGTTGGTTCCAGATCGCGATGAATGTCTGGAGAACATCTCCTCTTGTCAACAAATCTGCACCAATGTGTTCGGAGGATACAACTGCAGCTGTAATGAGGGTTATGAGGTCGACCAGAGCAACAGCTCTCTGTGTATTGGTATGAATGCAATATTTTTTGACTATCTGAACACCTTCAAGCTTCTCTGTCTATAGTTCTTCTTCAAAACATTTCTTTGCAACTGAAATAGAAACAGGTCAACTATAAATATAAATCTATAATGATATGACATGAACAGAATTAACCTTTAATCATTACAGTTGCCATGAATCCTAATAGCTTCTTGAGGAAAACACAGTTTGGTAATGACCCATTTTATTTGTTTTTCAGACATTAATGAATGCAACAATGCTTCCACATGTCCCCTGAACGCAGACTGTAACAACATAATAGGAAACTATTCTTGTTCTTGCAAGACTGGATACGATGGCGAGCCGCATCAATTCTGCATTGGTACAATATCCTGACTATATTTTGAATTTTACCATTTAATATGTAAACAAAATAGGTTATTTGATTCTTTAAATATTAGTTTACAATGAAGTGATATTTATATTTGGATACCTGAGGCATGAAATGTGGTGACAAGCTGAAAGTGCTGAATGTCATGTTTTGATTTTTAATGGCTTTTACATTGGCTATTTACTTCCTGTTAGAAGGATAAACTAACATTTGGTGAAACAACTATAATACATATCATCAATTTTAAGGCGTTGGAAAGCTATTCGCAATCTCCTTGATGCAAAAAGTGATTGAGGCTCGAAGATGAATTTGATCATCAGGCGACTTCATGACCATTTGGGTATATTTGGGATTCAGAGATAGCAAATAAATTTCCCATAGCCTTGCCACACGTGCAAAAACTTTTTATGGAATCGTGTAACTTATGGGATGCAAGTAATACCACTGAGAGTCCAATCACGGTGATTAAAACATACCTTGAGACCTATCTCCTCTATATAAACGTAAGAGAAGCTCTGGCTTCAAATAGGGTTTCCCTATTCCTAACATTCAGGCTCCTGGAAACTGGGTTTAAGCTGCCAACTGGGGGCTGTTATGCTATTGGGGACAAAACAAAGGTCCATCTCATCACCCTGAGCGGTGTGCAAACCTAGCCTGAGTGGAAAGTTCACATCCCATATCTATACAATAGTGTAACATCCATCACAAAGTTATTGTTATTTCTAGGTTTCCAGCATAGATGGTATGAAGAATATTAATTGGCATTCGTTTCACTGTCAACCCATCACTTTTATTGGGAAATTTGTGGCCACAGCACATGTTCCTTCAGTTTGCTGACGCTCTCTCCAAATCACACGAACCACTGACGATTGTTCTAATCCATGCCTGGAATGAAAATCACCTCCGCTGTTTTCTCTTGTTCTTCTTTCAGATGTTAATGAGTGCCTTGGAACCAATAACTGTTCAGCCATCAACAATTCAATTTGTAACAATACCAATGGATCTTTTCACTGTACCTGTCTACAGGGATACGAAGGACTTCAATGTGCAGGTGAGAAATATGTTTTTATATAAGACTTGATACCTGGGAGAAATAGGAACATAGGAACACGAGTAGAGCATTCAGCCTGTTGAGTCTCTTCCGACACCATGGCTAATCTGTATCTTTATTAATCCTTTTAATTCCAATTTCCCACTTTCTCCCCCACCCCCATCCCTTAATGCCAAAAAATTATCAACCTCCTTGAAGGTGTGGGTGGATCCAGCAATGATCTTGCGGCAGGCATTGGTGTGGTTCTAACATTCTGCAGTGTATTACTGTAACTTTGTGGTGTTGTGCCTTTCAATACCAAAATCCACTTTCCATAACGCTTCAAATACCTGGAAGTGAAACCAGAGTGGTCAAAGCCCAGTAATGACAGAGGGGAATGCTAGAGCAGTAAGGAGGAGGTTGATTAAATCGAACCAATAATTTTGAAGTCATATTATTTCTGTTGCCTCGTTTTAATTGGAAACAGATATCGATGAATGCAAGTCAAATCGGGGCAACTGTGTCTTGAATTCGGATTGTGTGAATACCGTGGGCTCGTACATGTGTACGTGTAAAACCGGATACGAGGATACCAACTGCACTGATATTGACGAATGTGCCAAACTTCAGGACAACTGTCACAACATGGCAGCCTGTAACAACACAGATGGCTCGTTTACATGTGCATGCATGTCTGGATTCCGGGGAAATGGAACATTCTGTGAAGGTATGGTTTATAGTCTAATAGAAACATATTGTGAGGAGAGTAATGGGAGAGGTGTATGTGTTTGTGTGTGTGGGAGGTGGGTGGGGGGGTGGAGAAAGAATGAGGAGGTATTTAATGAGGGAGAAAGTAGGGAAAGGGTTTAAGGTAGAGAATCAGAAGAGCAGCTTCTAATCAATTAGCCAGAAAATCTTTTCCTATATTAATGATGCGCAAATCCCCTCAAATCGGAGATAATGGTTGAAAGGTAATACCTAGATACTAATTTACAATGAAACTTAAACAAAACATATTGACTTGACCTAATCGGTGAGTCCAGCGAGTATTTTGAAAAAGGTTATGAATTTTAATAAGAAACATGTCTTGTGATGTCGCAGATATCGATGAGTGTGCAGAGTCCTCTGGAACATGTCCTTCCAAACAGAAGTGTGAAAACAGCTTTGGAAATTATACCTGCATATGTGTTGCTGGATATGAAAGGGTGAATGGTACTTGCCAAGGTAACTGAAGAGATGATTGTTTCATTGTGGGTGTCTCATGCAATACATCGAAAATCGGGATACATATCACACTGCAACAGTTTGCTGACTGGAATTTACTTATTTTACTAATTCTATCATGTTCATGTTCACTAAATCTACTCAAAGTCAAATTTGTGCATCAACTGTGTTTAGCTAATATTTTAGAATATTGATAAGCGTTAGGTTATATTTGTTGCATTTCCACTAAAAAATTGACAATTTTTGTGTATTTATTCACTAATGATCCTTACATTTGATGCACTGTTTTATCATCGTCAAAGTCTTCAAACACTTTGTAACTCCTGGTCTCTGGAATTCCATCCTGGAGTCTCTCCACCACATCCTTTCCCAACGCCGTTTCCCCCCTCCTCACCTTTGATCATTCTCTTTCCCTGATGCTCCTTACTCCCCCCCTCACCCCATGTTGGGTGCCCTGTGAAGCACTTATAGACTTTATTCTCAGCAATGAAAGGTTCTATACAAGTGTAAATTGCTGTTGTTGCTTAAGTGCTAATTAATTGCACAAACCTACAAATATTTGAAAAACAGTTTAGTGCCAAACTTCTCTCTCTGTTCCCAACTTGCTAATTCCTTACCACAGCGAAAACAATTGTTGGAGGCACCTTGATAAATCCCTTTATTATTTGGGAAATCTCAACTAGGTTACTTTGAACTCTCTTCAATTGTCGGAGCTGATGTTTGCACAACTAAAGACTCAATGTCATCAAGGAAAACACTAAACGTAGTTCAAGCTATAAGTTTCATTATTTTTGTGCACTGCTTCTGAGTAACACATTCTGTTAACACATCAATTAAAAATATTTTCGCACTAATCTAATACATCATTACTTTCTAGCTCACACACTTTGAAGCTGGTAAACATTAAACTGTAAATTATCAGCAGGATAAGGGAAACTCATCAATCTAAGACAGTGCCACATATTTGTCACTCACAAAATCTGACAAAGAAAAATTCTACTCTAATATCTTCAATACTATAGATGATGAAAATATCATTAAACATTTTGAAGTACACAAAATCTTTACAACCTAGAAGTCAAAGAAGGTATCAGCAGTTGAGTGCAACTGTGAAAATACATCCTTAATACTGTACTGTACTCAGATAAATGTCACATTCTGTTGAAAGAACAATATATGTAGGGACTCGGGAACGTTTTTCTGATTAAATGCAATTATTTTGTTTTGCTCTTTTTTCTAGATATTGATGAATGTCAAAACATCCAAAATTGCACTGAGACGGGGCAATTATGTGTTAATACCGAAGCTTCTTACAAATGTGAATGCAGAAGTGGATTTGAGAATGTCAGTGGGATATGCAAAGGTACACATGGATTACAAACTGTTTTCATTCAATATCATTGCCCATCAAAAATGTGCCTCATGACACATTGGTATTTATATTCCTCTATATGACTGGTCACTGTAGCTTAGCACCCCGCACCCCGCCCCTACCCCCCACCATACACACACAATTCTCCATGCTTAGCATCCCACCCTGACACTGGCCACTATCCTGGACATTATCCTGTGTGTCGGGCTGTATATAAATGCATGTTGTTGTTTTGATTTTACATCTCTTTTATTCTTCTATTTTTTTTTAACAAGCGCTATGAGAGATTTCATTGATATTAGTTTAATTATATCTGAAAATTCGACCTACAGATATCAATGAATGTTCGCCGGCGGGAACAAACAACTGTTCCAAAACTCTCGGCCTCTGCTCTAACCTAGACGGTTCGTACACTTGCCAATGCTTAGCTGGATATTCTGGAGATGGGATTGTGTGCATCGGTGAGTCTGAGTCATCTTAATTCATAAACTTTGCGTTTCTCAAATAACACCAGTCTGCAAACAAAGCCTTCAATCTCCTCACTGACATTGTCAAGGTCAATATTAGCAACTAATCTCTGATGGCAAACATCGCACACAGTACTCTGGGTGAAATCTAACCAATCCATTATTATGGGATATTTTTGATATTGCAGTTTTTACCTTTACTAGCACAGCCCAGCCTTGCGTTTGATCTTTTCACTACAATCATAAAGCAGGTTGACTTTTGTTTCAATGACCTTTCTAACTCGCCACCGAATTTGTTTCTTGATCAGCGGTTTCTTGATTGTTCTCGATCAACACATGCGCAAGTACCAATTGTTTTACATTTGTATTTCATTTCACATCCACCTCAACGAGCCAGTCATGAGCCTAGTAGGGTCATAACTACTTCGATTCTCAATCCTCAACTGTATTTCGATCCTCAACTGTATTTTCTCCGCCACACCTATGCTTTAAACCAGCTCTGCCTTCAGCCTAGGTATAATCTCTCCCCTTCCCAGAGTTTGAATGAATTATATTTGGGGATGAAAGTATATCATGTTGGTTTTTTTTCACAAGTTCTTATCTCCAATGATCATTACAGTGACAGTTAGAGGAAAGTTGTGGAGCTCCTATGGCTCAGTGGTTAGAGCATTTGTCTTGCAAGCTGGGGAGACCAAGCTGGGGAGACCTGTGTTCGAATCCAGGCAGGTCAGGGCGAAACCTTGGGCAAGTTTCCTTACCCCACACACACGCCTAATAATAATAATACCTCCAAAAAAAAAACCACAATAGTAAAATTGGTCGTTTCAATCCACGGCTGTGTGTGTGTGGGGGGAACGCTGCTGTGCGCAATTGGCTGCCGCGATTCGCCCACAAATATATACAGTCAATTCACTTTACAGTATATTCTGTGAAGCGTTTTGGGACGTTGATAAGATGTGGAAAGCGCTATATTAAATGCAAGGATTATTATTATTATTATGTCATTGCAGTGACAGTTAGAGGAAAGTTGGGTTGCAGGTTGGTTTCAATCCAAACCTCTTCTGCATATGTCCTTCACCCAAAACCTCTTGATGGTGCCTTGTTCCTAAAGCTGCGGAATGAAGGGAACTTGATGTTTGTTAATTTCAGGTCAAACACAGTCCTACCTGTTATGCTATCCACAGTTAACAACAGCAACAACATGGGCCATAAACCGCAGTAGAAGTGATTGTCACACCTTGTATATTGCTTCCTCCTTTCTTGTTTAGACACCACCACTCCTGTAGGAAATGTGACCACAAATGTACCAACCACTCCTGGAGCAAACATAAACCACACAACAGTCTCCACAAACACAAGCACCACCTCGGCAGCCATCAGCTCTTTACTCACAACAGCAGCCATCAGCTCTTCACTCACAAGTACAGCAGCCATCAGTTCTTCAACCACAACAGCACCAATCATCAGCTCTTCACACACAACAGCAGCACCAGCCATCAGCTCTTCACACACAACAGCAGCCATCAGCTCTTCACTCACAAGTACAGCAGCCATCAGTTCTTCACTCACAAGTACAGCAGCCATCAGTTCTTCACTCACAAGTAAAGCAGCCATCAGTTCTTCAACCACAACAGCACCAATCATCAGCTCTTCACACACAACAGCAGCACCAGCCATCAGCTCTTTACTCACAACAGCAGCCATCAGCTCTTCACTCACAAGTACAGCAGCCATCAGTTCTTCAACCATAACGGCACCAATCATCAGCTCTTCACACACAACAGCAGCACCAATCATCAGTTCTTCACACACAACAGCAGCACCAATCATCAGTTCTTCACACACAACAGCAGCACCAATCATCAGCTCTTCACACACAACAGCAGCACCAATCATCAGTTCTTCACACACAACAGCAGCACCAATCATCAGCTCTTCACACACAACAGCAGCACCAGCCATCAGCTCTTCAACCACAACAGCACCAATCATCAGTTCTTCAACCACAACAGCACCAATCATCAGTTCTTCAACCACAACAGCACCAATCATCAGTTCTTCAACCACAACAGCACCAATCATCAGTTCTTCAACCACAACAGCACCAATCATCGGTTCTTCAACCACAACGGCACCAATCATCAGCTCTTCACACACAACAGCAGCACCAGTCATCAGCTCTTCACACACAACAGCAGCACCAGTCATCAGCTCTTCACATACAACAGCAGCACCAATCATCAGTTCTTCAACCACAACAGCACCAATCATCAGTTCTTCAACCACAACAGCAGCACCAATCATCGGTTCTTCAACCACAACAGCAACAACAGCAGCACCAGCTATCAGTTCTTCAACCACAACAGCAACAACAGCAGCACCAGCCATCAGTTCTTCACACACAACAGCAGCACCAATCATCAGCTCTTCAACCACAACAGCAGCACCAATCATCAGTTCTTCAACCACAACAGCACCAATCATCAGTTCTTCAACCACAACAGCACCAATCATCAGTTCTTCAACCACAACAGCAGCACCAATCATCAGTTCTTCACCCGCAAGTACAGCAGCCATCAGTTCTTCAACATCAGCCACCACCTCTTCAGGAGCACCCACCTCCCAAAGCACGACAGTCACCACCACAACACCCACCACCACAACAACACCCACCACCACAACAACACCCACCACCACAACAACACCCACCACCACCACCACAGCAACAACAACAACAACTCCGACCACTACCCTGCCAAGTACCCTCGTTGTTGGATGTAAGAATTTTCAGTTTTGTTGGCAAATTGAAATGAATCTTTCCATACATTGTGTTCAGTCTGTGCTCACCTATCAATCCACACCAGCTAGTCCTGGTTATTCTGTCCCAAGTATAAAGGCTGTGATTATTCTTCCTCTGTACTTTCCTAACCCGATATCCTACACTATCTCCTCTTTCCTGCATTTTCACTGTTGAAACCCAGGCCTGTTGTCCTGACTATGCTCAAGTCAATTTTTCCCCAGAAACTCAAAACTGAGGAATTCCTCACTCTCCTCAATATTCCTCTCCCTACAAATTTGGGCTTTAAATACTGTATTAATATAGAACAACACTGAATCTCTGCACGCCAGATAATCACATGTGACTTAACAGCACCACCACTAACACCCCAGAAATTCAGACTGAAATGTTTGCATAAATCTTTGATTGCAACCAATGGCGGGAATATTCACAAATCCATTTAATACAACATAAAAAACAAGCACACATTGGAATCTAAAGTACAGCAAGAGGCCATTCATCCACCAATTCAAAGAGCAAGTATCCCCAAACCTCTTCAAGCTCTTCTCCTTCCCTTCTTCTCACAGGATAAGAAGCTTTAATTATTCAGTGGTCAGATAAGCGAGAAAAATACTTTTTTAAAAATACTTTTTTTAAAAAAGTTTAAACAAATCACAGATATGAAAGATATACTATGTTCTCAGACTGCTAATGCCATTACAGCTATCTTGTTCCCAGCCCAGTTTAGAATGTAATCATCTCTGGTTCAATTCACCTGTGTTTTTTTAAAAAAAAGCCTCATTTGGTTGGGCATTTGAAAAACAAACCATGTCAACTAAGCATTGAATCAATCAAACCATCCCAAATCAGCCAACTTTATTTGTGGTTTCCCAGCTTCTTTAACGCAAATGTCAAATAGTTTTACTTTCAAGTTTGATTTTACCTTGGGAATATATTGGTCCTCAATCATATCATGTCTTACTTATACTTGGTTGTTGCAGGTCCTATACTTTTGGATTATGGAATGACTTTTGGAGACACAGCAATAACTACAATGAATCCTGATATCACATCTGGTGTTTTCAAGCCAGAGATCGGCTTTCCTTTTGGAAAAAGCTT
The DNA here is from genome assembly GCA_035084275.1 of Hydrolagus colliei. Taxonomy (NCBI): domain Eukaryota; kingdom Metazoa; phylum Chordata; class Chondrichthyes; order Chimaeriformes; family Chimaeridae; genus Hydrolagus; species Hydrolagus colliei. Next base: position 20,732,865 of record CM068751.1, on the reverse strand, counting down.
CCAGTCTTTACTTTATGTGAGTGATGTAACGATTTCAACCGGAAAGAATTTGAGAAAGTTGTGGGGAATACAGAGGAAGGTCACAGCTCTTGCAATTAATAATAATAATACTAGATGTTATAATTAGAATAATTCATGGCAAAGTAGCCTTCTGCAATCTGGTTCACTGATGGGAAATCTCAGTGAAAATAGCTTTTTGGAAAGGAGTGACCAGGAGAGTTGTATTTGAGTCAGCATTGGTTCCACTCCTGTTCACATTACACACAAAGAATCCGGCAGAATATTTACTGCAATATTATTGCTGATGATGTCAAGTCATACAATCAGATGGTGGAGTCCTGTAGCTCAGTGGTTAGAGTACTCACTTACAAGCAAGAGGCCTGGGTTCAATTCCAGGCAGGGCAAAACCTGGGTAAGTTTCTTTACTCTGCACGCCTAAATAATAATAATCCCTCAAAAAATATATAAATTGGTTATTTCAATCAATGACTGTGTATGGATCACTGCTGTGTGCAACTGGCTGCTGCGTTTTGCCACATATATACAGACAGGTCAATTGATAGTATATTCTGTGAAGTGCTTTGAGACGTCTAGAAGGTGTGAAAAGCGCTGTATCAAATGCAAGGATTATTATTATAGGATTATTAATGCGGGGAGGAAATGAGTGTGCAAAAGATCTGGATCAATTGTATTGAATTATATTATTTAACCTGCTTGTGGTGACGTTTCCTGTTGTTTTTACCAGTTTACAGACAATGGACTGATAGTTTTCCCACCATCGGAATCCGAGGTCTACCATCACACCCATCCACCTACAGATGGATTTACTGCATCTTCCACAATCCCCATGATAGCCCCATTCTGGATAGACGCTCACCTTTCAAATGGAGGAAAGATTTTCTATCAGGTTGTGTTACATTTGGGCAGTTGTATCAATTGCATTGTGAACAGACTGAACTAAACTAGACTAGCAGAATGTTTATTGAGGGAAACTAACATTTTATTCCAAACCAGAACCAAATTAGGCTCAATTTGAAGGTGCACTCAAACAGATTGCCTTGTTGCACTCACAGTCCTGTAGCCACCATATATGATGCATGAGTCCATACATAGATCAGTGGAGCAGATACAAGGACAAAAAACTACTACAGTATAAAGTTTTACGTTGAATGTCACCAGGAATGAGTTGACGTAGCCACTAAGAAAGATTGAAGATGAGACGACTTGATCAAAATTAGGACACAATTTGGTAAGGTGGTTCCATTTGTTGATGAGTCAAAATGAGGTGGCATGAATAATCAGGAGTTTAGGATGAACCTCTCTATACAGACGACAGTGAGAATATGGAAATCTTTGCTGGAACCTGTGGTTGAAGCAAAGAGTATGAATGTATGTTAGAGGAGGAAACTTGATGTATATACGATAAATTAATAGAGGGATTATAGGAGAGGGAAGGTGGAGGCACTTGTGGAATGTAAACACCAGCCAGGACAAGTGGAGTTATTGTGTTGTGTAATTCTATGATCGATATTATCCGATACTATGGTGAGTTGTCTGTAGTTAATATTTAAAATTATTTCATTCCGAAAGTAACTCGACTTGTAGCATTGTGAAGGTAGATAACACTGGACAGTAATGGAGATTCAGAGAGTCAGGATGATTTGCTTTTTGTTCTAATTACAAATATACTTGCATTTTACAGGAATACATTACCAGCAGTTCTGCATCTCAGAGTTTGATACAGAGCGTAGAAAGAATGATAAAACAGTATTTTGGAATTGAATACAAGGCAAAATGGACCCTGAAGATAACCTGGGATCAAGTACATGCTTCTCAGTCCACATCTGAGGTACTATTTTGCTTATTCATTAATTTTTAATCAAGTTAGATCAATAGTGGTCACCAATTATAATGACCAAAACAATACACAACTCAAGGATTTTCATCTGATCCAACAATTTTTGAAGAACTTATTGGACAAGTAATATTCTCCTAAATGTGTTCTCCTGAATGTCCTCCTGCCTCACACTCTGTCAAATTTGAGCCGTAAAGAACAGAAAAGCCTTCCCCGAGGCAGCTCCCCTGGCTCCCCACCCAGTAAAGATCTTAAGCTTGATCTGATGATCGGGATTAACACCCTTCTTACTTTTAAAGGTTTTTGAGCCTCTGATCTCCTGTGACCCTGCTACCTCTGTTTCACCAACTCTGCTCTACATTAAGCCCCACGCATTCTGCCCCATCGTTAAGTGTATTTCTCGCCCTCACTGGAACTCTTTGACATCCCTTTACCTGACCTCTTTCTGTGTTCAAAACTTATCTAAAAACCCATCTCTTGACTGCTCATTTAATCACCTGTTCCCTCCCCTGATCTCCATCCTAGCTCAGGCTCCCCCCATTCCATCTTTATAAAGGGGTCTGAGACATTCTCCCAAAGTGAAAGGAGTCATAAATCCAGATTATGTTTTGGAGGATAAGAACAGCACCTTGGGACATCCTTCCGATGTGAAAGTCACTCTAAAAATGTAGTTTTGTTGTTGTTGTCGCTGTTACTTCTGATCTCTATTCACTGACACTCAAAACTCTACATTTTAGAGCATCGGGTAAATCATAGAATCATAGAATCTTACGGCACAAAAGGAGGTCATTTGGCCCATCGAGTCTGTGCCGGCTCTTTGAAAAGAGCAACTCAATCTCACTGCCCATCTCTCTCTCCCCGTTACCGCGCAATTCCGTCCTCCCCAAATAAACGTCTACCTCTCTTTTAAAAGTGAAGCCAAGATCAGATTCTGTTCTGAATCTCCCCTGTGCACACATTCACCAACATGAACTAATACATGATCATTGACCACTTGGACAAGGTTGCAGAGGGCTGTGGGGATGATGCATTATGTTATGATTTGCATATCCTATTTATGTTGTTTTATCATTTGTTTAACAATCTATTGTATTAGAGCAGCGTCCATACAATCCAGGTACAAACGCTGCCATCTTGTTTTTCAGACAAACACCTTCCAAGCAGTGTTAAGTACAGACGGCACTCAGTCCTTTGTTCTCATATTATACAAGTGTGACGGAATGAACTGGGACGTAACAAAGCTACTTTCCACAAATGTTCTCATAGGTTTTAACAGGTACTTTTAACCCCCCAAGTATGATATTGTATTATCCCAGTGGTTCCCAGCCTCGGGTCCCGACCCATGTTCAATAAACAAACATGTCTTTGGTTGGCCGACCAAAAAGCTTGGTTACTACTGAACTGAGCTCAAAGATAATTTCAAAAATCTAATTCGATCCAAGTCATCCCATCATAATTACTGTAAGGTTATAGTTCCTGAATGTTTATTCTCTGTTACAGTGGAGACGGATACTTTGTGAATGACCAACAATCAAATCTTCCTGAGATGAAGAGGTTTCGTCCAAACACGGAGCTGGGAACAAATACAGGTTTGTTCATCCGTACAAAGAACTTGCAAAGACAATTTCCTCACTATCTGTTTCACAGAGAACATAAACAGTTTTTTTTTAAAATCTTGAGTTAAGTTTCGATTATAGCATACTTTTTAAATGACAGTAGTACAGATTCTAATTGCAAATCTATATACAGTAACTCGAATATTTATATTGCAAATATTAATCCCAAACTTTTGAATACTATTTTCCTGTTTTAATTTCACTCTTCAGGTCGGACAGGGCTCTGGGCATATAACCTAACTAGAGGCAGTCCGCAGAGGAATTACAAAGCAGAGTGTCTGAACTGGTTTACATCAGAACCAGATCCATTGGAATGGAATCAGGCTTTACTTTCCTGTCCATGTACTTTTAGCCAAGGAGTGCCAGACAAACAATTCCGGAATTTCAAATCAGGTAATGTTTCCGACAACCGTTTATTGAAGATAAAGAACGAGTTCCTTTTTCTTTCTTAACTGCTTTAGGTAACTCAATCTTGAATTTGAACTAATTAACATATGTGAAGCAAATGTAGAAACAGTTAAACTACAGAGTGATTTTCCCTCAGTCTGAAAGGACAGGCTTGACAGTGTTAGAAGGATGGAAAAATAAATCTCCAACATGGCTTAAAAATGAGATCATTTACTATTGCTGGCTTTATATCTCTCAAAAAAATCTTTTTTTTAATGTTTATAATGTAAGTTTTTTTATGTTATGGTGATTTTTGTTTCTCTCTCATTAAAGGTAAGTGATTATTCTCCTGGGAAATACAACTTTTTGCTGTTAAATGCACAATAAACAGTCCTTCTGTACACACCTTTCTGAGATTTCAGTCTCCATTGTACAGTGTGATATTCTATCACCACTCGGACTGAAATGGTCAAATTAATAGTAGTTTTGTGTATGAGCCCACACCCATAAGAAATGATCCAAACTCAACTCACATTGCTGCCAACAGGCAGAGATGACTTTCATCCACTCATCATTGCATTCGTGACCTCCCGCCTCGACTATTCAAATAGTCTCCTCGCTACTCTCCCCAGCTCCACCATCCACAAAATCCAGTTCATCCAAAACTCTGCATCCACACACTCGCCCAAACTAACTCCACACCCACCATCTCACCAGTTCTAGCCGGGCTCCAATGGCTGCCTATCGCCAAAAGGATCGATTTCAACATCCTCTCACTTGTTTTCAAATCCCTTCGTGCCTTTGCCCCTCCCTACCTCTGGGACCTGCTCAGTCCGCAACCCACTACCCGATGCCTCCGCTTGACTGGCTCCAGTCTCCAGCATGTCCCTCGTGTCCAACATTGCACCATCTGTGGCTGCGCTTTCAGCCGCTTTGCTCCCAAACTCTGGAACACTCTTCCTATATCCCTGCACCTTGCCCTTTCATTCCCCATCTTCAGATCGAGACTGAACAGCTTCCTCTTCCCCCCGACCTACAGTCATCTCCCCCAGGCTCTGTGTGTTCTCCATCACAGCCAAGTGTTCCAGGACGTTACCCTGAGTGAGGGGCGCGATATAAATGCAAGTTGTTGCTGTGGTGGTTTCATCTCATTAATCTAGTTTGGTTTAGAATTGAATCCTGAATGGAAATTACAAATATCCCTTTGCCCAGTTACTTTACTTAAATACATATTGACCAATGATGGAAGTGAGAATGATCTGTATCTTACTTTTCTCTCTGCAACACAATGGAAATCAACAAAACAACATGGCTCCTAACAAGCAGATTGAATTGCAGTATTGAGACCAATGCTTTATTTTAGCTAAAATCTGAGTAACATTTAATCAATCAGGAGACCACAGTGTGTTTTCTGGTGACATATGACCAACACTAAATGTCTCTTGTTGAATTTCCATAGTAGGGTCAACCAAACTTCTCCGTCCTACTCTTCCAAACACATTTAATGCTGGTCTGAGATGCATTTACAACAAAAAGAATGCACTCATTGAAGGGTTTCAGGAAAGATACTTCAGAAATTCAACATCCTCAACCAAAAACCAGCGTATGTATTCATTTGAAATTATGGAATATTCTTCTACTCCCTCTGTGCCCAATTAATTCTCTATTGATCTATTGCTCATGACAAAAGTATATAATTTATATTATTGATTAACAATCTTCCTGGATAGAATTCGACCTAGATCCACACGACTGGTGCTGCGGAAAGATTGCAGACCCAACGTTCTGTGACTATTATCAGCAGAAAAGACCAAAGGATACGTGTCAAGGATACACACCACCAGCTTCAGGTAATTTTACAGCACATGAAACACCATAATAAATGTCATGTTTAATTTTTATTGCTGACGTAAATCAGTGAGTCTTGTTTAAGACTGCAAACATGAAACCAAGGCCTCAAATACCGCCCCCCCCCCCCCTGTACAGAGAGAGCATTGCAAAGAATGATATGTGACGTAAAACAAAGTATCTATCAAGTTGATCACTGAAATATAATCCTTCATCGGAATACTTTAGAATTGCTGCCTGTGCAAATTTACACTGTCCTTACCCACCACCACCACCACCACCACCAACAACAACAACATGCTTTCTTGTACAGTGACTTTCATGTCAGGAGGACGTCCCAAAGCACTGGATCAGTGTGAAACTTGCACAAGATGTTTGGTAAACATCATATAATCATAGAAGCTTACCACACAAAAGCAGGCCATTCGGTCCATCGTGGCTCTTTGAAAGATATGTCCGTTCAGTCCCACTGCCCTGTTCTTACCCCATAGCCATTCCATTCACATCTAGACTGAGATGGATAGATATTTGTTGGATCAGGGTATTAAGTGACACGGGGCAAGGGAAGGAATTGGACTTGAGCTACAGATCAGCCACAAACTTTTTGAATGGTGAAACAGGCTTGAGGGGCTGAATGGCCTTCTCCTGTTTCTACGTTTAGCTGCAAATTTTCCCTTTGAAAGTACAGGACAATTATCTTTGGTCAGCTGGGTGTCTGACACAGGGGAAACACATCACCATGCTTAAGAGTCATGAAAGGCGCTCTATAAATGTAGCTTGTTGTTGATGTACGCAACCTATACATCAAATTGCTCAAGATCTCAAATTAAATGCAAATTGTTTCCCTGGAAAGACACACTGCTTACCAAATTCTAAAGAGTATTAGGCGCTGGTTGGCAAGAGAAAAGATTTGGGGACCCAGAGTTTGCGTTGACTCCTGTTGGAGTTTAACCAAGTAAAACTGTAAAGCAGCATTTATCCAATATAAACTTTTACTGAAAAACACAAAATAAAATTGAGTTTCACAATCTTGAAGTCCAGGAAAGAATCAGTTAGGAGACAATGCAAATGATCTTTACCTCAGTGAGAGAGGAGAGGAGAAAGAGCATGCAAAGTGCTGGCTTTGAGATAACATTTGCCCGATTAATATGTATTTGATGTAATCATTAGTGGACCCTCAGTTTGCTTCTGTGTATTATTGCAGGCAGGATGCTTGGAGATCCTCACTTCACTACCCTGGATGGACTGGACTACACATTTAATGGTCTTGGTAACTACATAGTGTGCAATGTGAAGGATTCCAGCACCAAAACCATTTTTAAGCTGCATGGTCTCACCGAACGAACCGGTGTGGCTCTAGCCACAAACTTCATGGCATTTGCAGCTCAGTATTTGTCCACAATTAATACCACAGTGAGTAACCTTTTAATATAACATCTTAAGAAGTTAGTAAAAGTAACTAGTGTGTAGCCTGCGGCCGGGGAACTTTTCCATTTCAAACCAGCAATAAATTTGGCCTTCTGAACCAGAAGTACAAATGCATTTCCAATCTTATGCTCACCTGTTGCACCTTTTTTAAATGTGAACACACACCTACCACAAATAGGTTTAAAACTGTCCAAACTATTCATTTCCATCCATTAATCTGGGTCATTAAGCGGTTTGTGAACCCAAGCTCCAGAAGTAAAGAGTTGCTTTGATTCTACATGTGAAGCTTGTAACTCACTAAATCCATCAGAAAGATTAGGTGTGAAATCAAACTCAACTTCTCATCTTACTGTGCAGACAAACTCAACACGGCCAACAGTTTATGGCTTGAAGGTTAAAGATATGTACTTTCTTTGCAGGTCCAGTTCATTTTAAAATATAATGAATCCATTGATGTCTTACTGAACGGCCAGAATGTAACCTTTGTGGCTTTTACTGAAGGTGAGCCTAATTTATTATTTCTGACACTATTGAGTAAGCAAACAACAATGAGGACTGGGTGGGGGGGAATGGAAGGGGGGGGATCAGGAGTTGCCGATGAGGTCCGTTGAAGAAGAGAGTCTTGAGCCGAGAATCATCCTGGTGACACACAGAGGAATCCCATCATTTTGCAGCTGTTGATAAAGCTGAAGAGCAAAACAGATTTAAATGAAACGTACAGACTTTGGCAAACTTGGAAACGTATAGCAGTGTGGTTTGACAGAGCTCTGGGGACTGCTGTATGGGGATTTCCAGCTGCTTTACACTTCCCTCCCAACAAGACTGATGTGTTTGATATAAGTTTGTGACTGGGTACTTGCTTATCAAAGCAGAATATGTGAAAATCGATAACAAATTAAGAGCATGTATGTCATTGTTGCAGATACCAGTAAAGAGATTTATGAGGAAGGGGCTTTTTTCCTGGAAAAGAGTGCGAATGGATCAACGATCACAGCTACATTTGATGCAGGGATTTCACTCACAGTAAAAGCAAAATTTGCCATGCTAAGCTTCACACTATTCTTACCTGAGGATTACCTGAACAAAACAGAAGGACTACTCGGTAAGCTACATTTCAAATGACAGAGATTAGCTCCTACCCCTTGCAACTAGATTCAAAATGAGTATATTGTTGACGCAGTATAATCCAGTTCTATTGCACTATAATTATAAAACCATTGGGCTGTGGACCCTGATATTTACTGATACTGGTTCAGGCTGAAACTTGGCCAAAGTCTAAGTCCCCAGGTTGACACTTCCTGTGCTTGACTCATTATGAGCCATAAAATATTCTTAAAACTCAAGACTAAGTTCCAGAATACGAGGGTTTCTCATGTTCTGTAGTTCTGCAAACAATCCCAATTTCTGAATTGAGGGAATGTCACACCACACTTCACTCCTGGTACTTGTTGGCTTTAATTCGTAACTTCTCACAAAAAGTAAATGGTTCTTCACTTCAGCCTTTCTCTCCATCAGATCTTTGTTGTATTTATTTTATGAATTGTTTATAGCAATTGATTTCTGTTAATCATTTCAATTTCAGAATACACTATCCAGACAATGTAACCTTTCTGCTCGCTGTATTAAAATCAAATGTAATTGCTCCACCTATGACCTAATAAGTCATTCTTTTCCAGGACCTCATGTACGGATCTTACTCACCTTTCTCAGTTTTCCGTTCCTCCATGGAGCAGATGTGTTTGTCAGGCTTTTTCCCCCAAATCGGTGCCTTGTATTGTTGGCCTTGGTCCTTCCCCAGTCACTGAGGATAAATAAATAGATTGATAGTAAATTTCTGACGTTATAAAATAACATAAATCCATTGTGATAAAAAGGTCTAAATGTTGGCAAGAATGATTGTATCATATTCCTCAATTCAATATTTGGGAAATTTAGCAACAATATACGGATTTTAATTATGGTTATTGAAAATCCAAGCTCATTGCCAACTATTGTTTGACTGTTTGTCTATTTGCAGGTTTATGGAACAATGATCCTAATGATGACTTGAAAATGCCAAACGGTTCCATGATACCCATCAACAGCCCTGAATCTGCTATTTACAATTATGGGGAGACATGTGAGTACAATGCTAATGTGTCCAAGAGGGGAGATCATTCTGATCCCAGAGAAATTCATTGATAAGATTCAACATCAACCATGTTTGCTTTGGAGCCTGTCTGAAAGTGGTTTCAGAGCAAATGTTCAGTCAACCCTACAGCAGAGTATTTTATAGTGGAAATTGAAAGTCACGCATTCATTTGTTGGTGAACCAGATTGTACGCTACACAACTAGATGGGATGATACCGTGAACACCTAAATGAAAGCTTGTTAAACATTTTCACGAGAAAAGTACTGTTTTACATCTCTACACAAATAATTGTTGCAGTAGCCGTGAACACCCATCAACCTGAACTAATCGATTATTCTCTTTCTATTGCAACAGGGACAGTGCCCGCTGACCAATTCCTTTTTACAGCCAAAGGATTAACGAGGAATCGCAACACCACATTTCAACCCATCTTTATGAATGAACTCAAATCCAATCCTAACTATGAAAAATTTGCCGAAGCGTGCAGCAATAATACACAATGTATTTTTGACGCACTAATTACAGGGAATGAAGAAATTGGGTTGGCCACAGCAAACCAAATCAAAGCCTTCAAAGCAGAGAATAAAGTACTACGTAAGCAGCAACCACCACAAATTACATTTGTACAGTGCCTTTCAAATTGGGAGGATGTCCCAAAGTGCAGGACAGTCAAGGAAGAGTATCCTAGCTGGGGGTTGGGATCAGGGGTGATCTAATTAAAATAAGCTTTGTATTTATAAACCAATGTAAATTTAGTTAGACTTACAGCAGTTCCAAGCAAGTTAATATTTGGTTTGTAAGTGATATCACTGATATCTCTACTTAAATATCAGAAGTTACTCCAGTATTAACCATCAATCACAAAATAAGTAACTATTACAGTTTTATAATTACAAAAGCTCTATTTCTCTTTCTATTTTATATCATTCACCAAATACCCTTTTCTTTTTAGGCTCATTCCCACCAGTTATTCAAGGAAACCAACGTATTTCAGGGACATTGTTGCAGAAAATAATTTCCTACTACGCAGCAGAAGGAAATGTTACATTTACAGCTAAAACCTCCCAAGATTTGAATCTAACAGGTAATGAGTTAAATTACAATTTTCAATGTAAAACCATCTGCTCCAATTGTCTGTCCAGTGATATTTTTATTGAAGATTAACAAAAATAAAATTTCACTGTGTGTTTGTGCCCACCATGTATTAACATCAATGCTTACAGGTCAGTGAGATTGTGTCCAGATACAGAGTAAAGTTCTCTCTACTCTTTGACAAAAACATGTTTTTTTGAGAACTAACCTCAGGAAATTGCCTCCTCCACTGTACCAATGTGATATTTTCATTGTTCAAAACCAGGAATCAAAGTAGCTGGAATTATTGCTGAATTGAAATAGAACTTGCATTTAGATGATCTTTCCCCCAACACTGTTAGAGGCCCATTAGAGAAAGTAAACATACCAATCAATGCTTGAACACCTGGCTTTGCTGAAACCCAGAATAAATTGCTCAATAAAGACTGGGAATGGCAAACTTGGCAGTAACCCATACATTGAGTACTACACTTAACCAGCATCACCTCAATGAGAACACACCTCAACTAATAGAATTTCGGAAAGGTAAAACCTTAAATCAGATTGAAAAAAGTGCCATAGGTTTGGAGAATAATTCATCTTCAGAATATCCATAAAGAGAGAATTATTCAAAATACATTCCATCAACAACTTTGTTTTGAATCCCACAGCAAATGGAACGTTAACCTGGATCCCAAGAAGTGCAGATGGATTCTTGTTTGAAATTGAAGCAATTGGATCCAATAATGCACTTTCAGTTATTAATCCCAGATTTGTGCTTTGCAACTGCAATAATAACGGGGAGTGCAATGTGAACCAAACTCTGCGAGTCAACGGATCCTCCCTTTACGTGAGTATAAACTGAATACTTTATTCGTATGCGATTGAAGCATACTTGGTTATAATGAATCCATCTAACAAACATTGCTATAGGTCCTTCAAAAGTGCCAATATTACCAATGAAATAATTCAATCAGTGACAGCTAAGCATCAAAGGCTATGGATGATGAAGGACAATTTAGCCCTGTAGTACCAAAGTTGAACATCACAGAGTTCTAGAGAAGGAACTTGTAGTTTCATAGCCCCTTATATCACAGTAAAACGTTAGATAATCACGTTAAAAAATTATCTGGCTGGGATGAGCTGTGCACAGATAAGCTGTTCTCTCCTACCACAAAGTACAGTCAATGCACTTTAAATACATCCTGTGAAGTGCTTTGAGACATCTCAATGACATGGTAAGGTGCTATCAAGTGCCAGGATTACTATTATTGTTTATTATTGTCAGAGTCAACCCTACAACGTTCCCTGTTTACAATGGGAAAACAAAACTGGATCCCCACACCAGCTCCTGGTTGTGAGTTGTTGTCATGAGATGGAATCCACCTGCAGACTAAACATCACCTGAGTCTCTACCATCAATGAGTCACATCTCGTTCAAGAGACTGTAAATAATAAATAATAATCCCGGCATTTGATGTAGCGGCTTTCACGTCACAAGGCCATCTTAAAGTGATTCAGTGTAAAGCGTATGACTATATTGAGCAAACAGCTGTGAAGTAAATGACCAATATTATCTGGGGGATTGTCGGCCAGGTCATAACGAGAATCTTCCTTCGCAACAACAAAGTTACATTGTGAAGTGCCTTTCACATCGGGAGGACATCCCAAGGCATCTTGACAAATAATGCCATGGGATCTTTAACCTGAACAGTCAGACGGTTTAACATCTGACATGATGCTTGGCCCCTCAACAATTTAACATACCCCAGCACTGCACTGACTAGTGTAGATATACTAATCAAGTCATGCGTCTCGTTTGGGACTCAGTTGACTTACTAATCAAAGTCCTGAACTCACAACCATCTGATCCTAAATCAAATGTGCTATCAAATGAGCCATCCTGTCCATCAGGAACACAACTCAAAAGGACTTCTTTTATCTGCATTTGAACGCCTTTGTCTCCCGCAGAAAGCGAGCTGTAGATGTAATTCTAACTTCAGTGGCAGTGAGTGTCAGACTAAAACCAAAGTGTGTCAGACTGTCAGCTGTTTCCCTGGGGTAAACTGCAGTGACTCGTCTGGCTGTGGTCTCTGTCCTGCGGGATTGAGTGGGGACGGACAACAATGCACAGGTAACTCACCTTTTAATTTCCAGCAATCCACAAAGTTTGTAACACCAATTTTCACTTGCGTGGGGCATTTCATACATCACAAATGATAGGAACATTGAAAAGAACTGTAATTGCAACCAGTATCACAAAGAATGACAGAGAATGATACGGTATGAAGCAGGCATTTGGCCCAATTAATACCTGTCAGGGTTTATACTGCATAAGGCATCTCCACCACTCCCAATCCGCTCTTGTCTAACACTCCAAACCCTTCTCTTCCTGCGTGATCATGTTTACTCTTAAATACGAGGCTTTACCTTTCGCTGCAATCGCACAAATAAATACTGTTTATATTCAGGACGGTATTCCTTATCCAGGACTTTGTAAATGGGCAGTTGTGTCCAGGATAACAGCACAGCTGGTATTGGGAATAGAGCTGTCTTGGGGAACGCTAAAGTGGAAACCTACACCCATTGTACAATGGATTATGTAAAGAGCCAATGATAGACTTCTGCGCTATCCTAGACTGAAAGCATTCTGTGCACTCACACGATATGATCGCTGCAAATACACACTAATCTATCTTTTTTTCATTCGTTGAAATTTCCCAACAGATATAGATGAATGCACTGTCATGAATCCATGCTCCCAGAACGCAACATGCACCAACTTGATCAGAAACTACAGTTGTTCCTGTGATGCAGGATTTTCAGGTAATCATTAGTCATTCCCTAAAACCTGCTCGACTAATTCTGTGGGTCAATCAGGTTCAGTGTCTCGTTATCAATCTATTTCTCAGACATTGTGTGAATGACAAAAGCTTAAAAGAACAATCAGATCAATTCTAACAACTCTGAAAACTCAGCACAGACCAGGAATCAAAAATGGAGCCATTGCAATAACAATGTCAGTTTGCACAGGGGTAATATGAGGCTCTACATATATTGCTTGAATATTTTGAGGATTCTTTTGTTTCCATAGAGCATGGTATCAGCTCACTGGGATCATTTTGCTGTTTGTGTGCAATGAGTTTCCCCAATGTTCAAACAGTTATTTCTGATTTCCACATTGCGTTAAACTAAACCCTGATCTCGGGTTTCTACATAATTCCAGGCAATGGAATACTTTGCAGTGATATTGATGAATGTGCTGTCTCACCATGTCCACCCAATGCCGACTGCACCAACACCGCAGGAAACTACAGTTGCACGTGTAAACAAGGATTCACAGGTAACACCAATATTTGATCTCATCCACAATCAGTCGCCCTCCCTCTGGCAATGGCTACAAATGATCTTTGGGTGGAGCCCACCGTTGTGTCATTTGTCAACTAATAAGTTACTCCATTTGGTCATAGTGGCCAAGGTTCAATGCCAAACTCATCTCTGCCGAGGTGACAATAAGCGTACTACAGTGAGATTCAGAGCCACTGGGGTATGGAGAGGTTGATTGTCCTGAAAGAAACTTGAGCCTAAGACAAGGAGAAGTTCAGGCTTTGTTAATGAATCATTCACATGTTCCCGAGTCCTCCACATCTTCTGATAAATAACCCGTGAGAGATGACTGAATCTATCATTGCTCAGTGTTTGAATTCGACAAGTAATATTTCCATAAAACATGCTCGATTAATTCTGTGCGCCCTTTAGGTTCAGTGTCACATTATCAATCCTTTTTAGTACTTAATGTAAATTATAACAGCTTATAAGAACAATCAGATAAATTGTAACAACTTTTCTAACTCAGCACAGACAAGGAATGAAAAATTGAGCATCTGCAATAACAATTTCAATTTGCAATTGACAATAACAATGTCAATTTAACAACTACAATTTGCAATTTGTAGTAATATAAGGCTGTACATATATTGCTTGAACATTTAAAAGATCCTTTTATTTCCAGAGAGCACCAAATGATTTGGGGGTGGGTTACACCTTTGTGTCACTTATCCACTGATGTGTTACTCTAACTAGACCTTGTAGTCAGGGTTCTCCAAGACACTTGTGTGAATATTGTTTCCCCAAACTGCAGTTATTTTTGACTTCTACAGTGTGTTAACTAAACCATGCTCTCTGGTTCCCATATAATTCTACGCAATGGAATTAATTGTAACTTGTAACCCAGAATTCACAGGTGACACTAATTTATCAAACTACCCCGAATCACTTGACTTTCCTCTTGTAGAAGCATCCACTGATAAGATAATCCATCTGGTCACAGTAGTCAGGCTTCACTTAAGCACTTATGGAAAGTCATTTTTGCTATGCTCAAACAGTTATTTTTGACTCCCACATTGTGCTAAACTAAAGTGTCATTTCTGCTTCCCTTATTAGGTTTTTGGAGCAATTGCTCTGATATTGATGAATGTGCTGTCTCACCATGTCCACCCAATGCCGACTGCACCAACACCGCAGGAAACTACAGTTGCACGTGTAAACAAGGATTCACAGGTAACACCAATATTTGATCTCATCCACAATCAGTCGCCCTCCCTCTGGCAATGGCTACAAATGATCTTTGGGTGGAGCCCACCGTTGTGTCATTTGTCAACTAATAAGTTACTCCATTTGGTCATAGTGGCCAAGGTTCAATGCCAAACTCATCTCTGCCGAGGTGACAATAAGCGTACTACAGTGAGATTCAGAGCCACTGGGGTATGGAGAGGTTGATTGTCCTGAAAGAAACTTGAGCCTAAGACAAGGAGAAGTTCAGGCTTTGTTAATGAATCATTCACATGTTCCCGAGTCCTCCACATCTTCTGATAAATAACCCGTGAGAGATGACTGAATCTATCATTGCTCAGTGTTTGAATTCGACAAGTAATATTTCCATAAAACATGCTCGATTAATTCTGTGCGCCCTTTAGGTTCAGTGTCACATTATCAATCCTTTTTAGTACTTAATGTAAATTATAACAGCTTATAAGAACAATCAGATAAATTGTAACAACTTTTCTAACTCAGCACAGACAAGGAATGAAAAATTGAGCATCTGCAATAACAATTTCAATTTGCAATTGACAATAACAATGTCAATTTAACAACTACAATTTGCAATTTGTAGTAATATAAGGCTGTACATATATTGCTTGAACATTTAAAAGATCCTTTTATTTCCAGAGAGCACCAAATGATTTGGGGGTGGGTTACACCTTTGTGTCACTTATCCACTGATGTGTTACTCTAACTAGACCTTGTAGTCAGGGTTCTCCAAGACACTTGTGTGAATATTGTTTCCCCAAACTGCAGTTATTTTTGACTTCTACAGTGTGTTAACTAAACCATGCTCTCTGGTTCCCATATAATTCTACGCAATGGAATTAATTGTAACTTGTAAAACAGAATTCACAGGTGACACTAATTTATCAAACTACCCCGAATCACTTGACTTTCCTCTTGTAGAAGCATCCACTGATAAGATAATCCATCTGGTCACAGTAGTCAGGCTTCACTTAAGCACTTATGGAAAGTCATTTTTGCTATGCTCAAACAGTTATTTTTGACTCCCACATTGTGCTAAACTAAAGTGTCATTTCTGCTTCCCTTATTAGGTTTTTGGAGCAATTGCTCTGATATTGATGAATGTGCTGTCTCACCATGTCCACCCAATGCCGACTGCACCAACACCGCAGGAAACTACAGTTGCACTTGTAAACAAGGATTCACAGGTAACACCAATATTTGATCTCATCCACAATCAGTCGCCCTCCCTCTGGCAATGGCTCCAAATGATCTTTGGGTGGAGCCCACCGTTGTGTCATTTGTCAACTAATAAGTTACTCCATTTGGTCATAGTGGCCAAGGTTCAATGCCAAACTCATCTCTGCCGAGGTGACAATAAGCGTACTACAGTGAGATTCAGAGCCACTGGGGTATGGAGAGGTTGATTGTCCTGAAAGAAACTTGAGCCTAAGACAAGGAGAAGTTCAGGCTTTGTTAATGAATCATTCACATGTTCCCGAGTCCTCCACATCTTCTGATAAATAACCCGTGAGAGATGACTGAATCTATCATTGCTCAGTGTTTGAATTCGACAAGTAACGTTTCCATCAAAGAACCTACAGGAATTAGATCCTGTCATTTGAGTTTCTGTTGCTTTTTGACATTGTGCATTAGAAAGGCAACTTATTCTAAGATGAATACTTACCATTTTCCAACTATTGTCACCTCGCCCTCCTCTCTCACTCGGCTTGTTACCTCACTACTGTGAACTGTTGTGAAGCGCACGGACACACTTGAAAGTTGTTGTTGAATAGTGTCCAATTCTTTAGAGAAAGGGAAAGAGAGTCAGAATGTTCTTGCAGTTCAATGCAATAACTGAGTTAACTGATGAAATGCTCTCAAATGGATGAGAGCAACAGACCAGAGAAATTGTCGTTTGTCAACAGACCTGTGCCAAACACATTGGTCTGGCATTTGGTCACCAGACTTGTGTAGTTTGAATATTTCCCCAGACAAATAGAAAGCTTTCAAATACATTGGGCATCAAATAATTTGGAATATAAATTCAATTTAAATTGAAGCAACATTGAAATATGTCTCAAATTAAGATTGAAAGGTACAGCAGAAATTGATGACATTACCAGAACTTTGGGACTTTTAAGACCTAACACTTTCATTTATGGATTTAGGAAATGGAACTTCGTGTACAGCAATACCTGGCGCCTGTGATTCTTCTCCGTGCCCGGCCTCCTTCTGCATAAACGGAGGAACGTGTAATCCCCAGCCTACCAATGGCTGCTTGCCTTCCTGTGATTGTCCACCTCAGTACCAGGGGGATCAGTGCACAATTCCAAGCCTGCAGTTCCAGGCAGAACCACTGTCAAGTAAGTTTCCATAGCTTCCGATTTCTTTAAAGACAGGTTTGTTTTTGAGTTTAAGGACCCAGGTTAATCACTAGATTCTAGCCTGCTCACCAACGAGGATGATGGCAGGAGAATAATGGGCAGGATCGCGGGGCTGAATGGCCTATTCCTGCTCTTAATTCTTAGGTTCTAATAACCTTGTTATTTAGCTGTTGGTCTAAATCAGACCGAGGCTTTGAAAGTCTGTAGATTATCAGAAAATTGTAAACAATATGGTCAACAAAACACTGGCAAAATAAATTGTGATTATGGAGACAAAATATTAATATTGTTAAATAGTATGAATGGAGGGAGCATGGTGGGAGTTGAAATAGATTGAAGAAGCAGATTGAGGGAAAAGCTCTATATTAAATGTAAGGATTATTATATGATGGAAAATGGATTTTAGATCGGCCACAAATGATTGCCCCAAACGCTGCTGTATCGATCCTATGTTACTGTTTTATTTTCAGATATTCCACAGAGAAAAGTGAATTTAACATTAAGAAGTGACTTCAATAAAACCATTTTAAATAACCAAAGCAGCGAAGACTATAAATTGATGCAGAACCTCATCAGAAGAAAGGTACAGACCCAATTGCTGCTGTTTCTTTAACATGTATTCGCCTTACAAATGTGAGACCTGTGTTCGAATCCAGGCAGGTCAGGTCAGGGCGAAACCTTGGGCAAGTTTCCTTACTCCCCCCAACCCCCCCAACACACACACACACACGCCTTAAAATAATCCCTCAAAGAAAACACAACAATACAAATTGGTCATTTAATCCACGACTGTGTGTGTGTGGGGGGGGGACGCTGCTGTGCACAATTGGCTGCTGCGTTTCACCCACAAATATATGTACAGTCAATTCACTTTACAGTACACTCTGTGAAGCACTTTGAGACACAGTCTAGAAGACGTGAAAAGCACGATATCACATTCAAGGATTATTATTATTTCCATGACCCACACGTCCGCATGCAATGCACTGAAACCATTTTATATGGTACTGTTCTCTAATAGAGTAAAGCTCACACAAATCCTATCTTTATAAATCATAATTGTTAAGTTGTACATTTTCCTGAGCCCCATTTCAGTTTTCTATCAAAATCACTGAAGATTTTTTTGCAATACTCATTTAATTACTGCCTAACTCACATCCCCGACTCACACACCCACTATTAGATGATCCATCAGATTTGGTCATTAAGCTTGTATTTAAAATGATTGATTTCACTAAGCCCAGGGCACATACTCTGCCTGCGATAATACTGCACACATCCACTATATATACACAACAGCAACAACAAAATTACACTTGTATAGCGCCTTTCACTTCAGGAGGATGTCCCAAGGTGCTGGATGTACATTTAATGGCTCAGTTACAATCCAACCAGAAGAATAAACTACACAAATTGTGAAATTCCACTTTTCTTTAAATTAAACACTGAGGTTTTAAATTGAGAAGAAATGTTGTGGGCAATGTATTTGAATTAACATAGAAGATTATTTGTGAAAAGAACAGTAAGGTCATTAAAACTCTGAATCTTGTGAGCCAAATTCAGTTGAATTTAGACCATTTTCTGCTTGTTGCTGTCTGTCACAAGTAAAATTCAACTGTATTAGTAACCCATGGTCAAAAAGAAAAGGAAAGACACAATAAATCAAATTACATAAATCAGGAGGCTGTGGTTGAGGTGACAATACTGTTGGCTGTAGGAAGACAACAAGAATGAGGGAACTCACAGCTCTTTCCAATCTTGCGAAATCTCAAGTTTTATAGCTTCTAGAGCACACAAGAGGGTTAGGATGCACTCAATCAATTCTTCACCCTCAAGGTTAACATTTAACAGCCCTTGTGTCCTGTATAATGTCCAAACAATATCAACCATAACCTCAAAAGGACAGCCATTGTGGTTCAGGTATTTCATTGAAATCATTTTTATTTTCTCTATCTCTTAGATCCATGACATTATGATCACCATCCTGAGGTTTGATAGCAACACGGAGCCTGTATTTTGGTTGGTACATTTTAGGATTTGATTGTTAAAGTTTGGTTTATTTTTAATCCATACTGTAGATCAACTAAACAAGCTTTAGTCAGAATAACATCCTGTGTTTAAATTAAGCCAACAGATCAGGAAAAACAATAACCAGCACAAACCATGTTTAAGAATTGTTTAAGCGCTCTGAGCCAGCGCTCGGTGCTGTATAAATGCAACTTGTTGTTGTTACAAACACTTTAAAACAAAGGCCATTAGGGTTAACAAGATCATCCCTTTTGACTCTCAACTCTCACCTGTTTTATCGCCAGATCCCAAAGCGCATTTTTTGCAGAATTGTATTCAGTGTCGGTATGAGTGACATTTGCTGATAACACGCAACAACAACAACTTGCACTTATATAGCGCCCTCCACGCTATATAGCGTCTCAGAGCGCTTGAATTATACGAGTCTGATAATCTGCTGAATAAAATTTGCCTTTTCACTCCTATCTTCCCGGTTTGTAACAAATATCTGGCATTGAAATGTTTGTTACAGTAAACCATTTACCTCAAACTTTGTGCAAAATGTTTCATACCTTAGAAACTCGAGTATTAAACTTTCTCTACCTTTCCTCAAAGCTGAGATGATAACTTTGTTATTCACTCCTGTGAATTATTCATGTAAAGAGCTAACATAACTAATGTTTTATTTTATTTCACATCAACAGGGCAGGGGGAGAGAAAGTCACTGTCTCTGTGGTGTCAGCGTTTAATTATAACGCACGCAAGACTGTCATTGACTTCCTGAACAATGGATTGATCGGGGAGATTTTAAATGCCTTTAATAACCCACGGTCACTTCGCTTGTTGGTGAATAGGAATGTTAATTTTGACACAGTAAACACAGCTGATCTACAGGATGTAACCAAGGGTAAGGTTTGAACCCAATATTAGAAAATGACCTTTACACTATAACCTTGTGATACCAAACTTTGCTCTCCCATTACCCCAGTCCTTGCCAGACTTCACTGGGTCCCTGTCCTGGAGAGGATCGATTTCAAGATCCTCCCTCTTGTTTTCAAATCTCTCCACTCCTCTGCCCCCACCTACCTCTCTGACCCCCTCTGTTCAAAACAGCTCCCATTGCCTTCGCTCCACCGGGTCTGGTCTCCTCGTCCCCCGAATCCTCCGCTCCACCCTCGGCGGCCGTGCCTTCAGCCACTACGCCCCGAGGCTCTGGAACTCCCTCCCTCACTCCCTTCGCCTCCTCTCCCCCCTCTCTTCCCAGTTTCAGGTCTCAGCTAAAGACCTTTCTGTTCGACTTTGGCCATCTGCTTCCCCCTCCCCCCTGGCTCGGGCCTCGGGATCCGCTGTTGCGAAGCTCTCCACGCCGCCGCCCAGCGTGGAGTGAGCGAGGACACTGTATATAAATGCAAGTTGTTGTTGTTGTTGTTGATTACCACGCACCTTCCATCTTTTCTCTTGCAGTATCGAGGAATGAATTGTTGAGATACTTCAGCTGCAATAACAGTGCATTTGCTGGCTATGTGCTTCAGTGGAATGAACAAGATGGGGTGGTTTGTCGATCTCCCTGCGACACGGACTATTGTCTGAATGAAGCAACGTGCCAACATATATCCACAGGACCACAATGCATGTACGAAACACATTCATTTGAATATTTGAACGAATCAACAGTCTTATCGTCAACGGGAATAAATCGTGGATTGAGCTCTTGTTGAACATTTTGCGGTTCTTCAATAACAATAATTATAATAATAATAATCCTTTCACATCTTATCAACATATGAAAGCTCTTCACAGAATATATACCGTAAAGTGAATCGACTTTTGTGGACGATATTTGTGCACGAAACGCAAATTGAATCACACCCAGATACAACGATGTGACAAAGTCCTAAATGCTATTTGTGTTCATTTGCAGATGTCGGCCACGGACCATATATTCCAGTTTTGGGGATCGCTGTGAACATCTGTCCATGAATCTCAGGGCGTTCTTTGGCATCCTCTTTGGAGCCCTCGCCTTCCTGCTCCTACTGTTGTTGGCAATATTCTTTATTGTATGGAAATGCAAAGCGTCTCACCGACGGCAGCTTTTGGAGAATACAAACGGGTAACGCTGCATCTTTTACACAGGGCTAACGCAAAGAGAATATTATTATTATTGTTATTATTCCTATTTTCAGAGCTCAGAGCTGACGGTTCCCTACGAAATGACATAGAAAAAAATGTAACACGTGATGACTGGCCTATAACGCGCAAATCAGAATATTAAACCGTGAATCCATCCGCCTAAATTATTACTGAAACTGCCCCCAAAATTCTCATGATGTGGGTGGGGATGGGGGGGGGAGGGGAGGGGAATGAAAGTCATTGATTTTGGAGAGAGATATGAATTATCTACAATTTCGACATTGCAATAAATTGCCTTCCTTCAAGACCAACTGGACTGTCCAGCAAACTTGGCACTGAAGAGAAGTAGGAAAAAAATGTCTTCAAATTAGCCTTCCCCAGATGAAGTCTTTGGGCTGCAAAATTCCTGATGCAATCACTTAATACATCAAAGGTCTTTTAGCCGAGACCAGAAACTAGGAAGAGAGGGGAGGCGAGGCGAAGGGAGTGAGGAAGGGAGTTCCAGAGTAAGTAGAGGTGATGGGCGACTACAAAAAGTCAGTACAGTACTCTGAAGAAAGCATAAAGGGTCTGAATAACATTTTTATGCTGTTATAAGAGTTGCTGGAAACTCTCTGATTTTTATTTTCTCATTGTATTTTCTCACAGTGCTGAGGGTGCAGGAAACACAACATTCTCCTGGCAAAGGAACGCCTGGCGCAGTAAGTACAGCCAATAGCTGCAGAGGACGTCAATAATATAAATAATCCTCGACGTCTCAAAAGCGCTTCACAGAATATACTGTAAAGTGAATTGACTGTATATATATATATATGGGTGAAACGCGGCAGCCGATTGCGCACAGCAGCGTCCCCCACACACACAAACAGTCGTGGATTGAAATGGCCAATTTTATTACTGTGGAGGTTTCTTTTTGCAATAGAAATGAGAAGATAGTAGGTTTTGAACACAAGCAAAAATAATTTATTCGAGGGGTTATACATGGGTTTGGAATAATTACTGTAACAGATTGGATTCATCCAGATTCGCGTTTCTTGAACATTTATGTATTTGTTAACGCAAGTGCGTAGTTCGTGTATAAACAGTGGAACACTTTTGGTGTGGATTTGTCAATGTTTTAAAAATGGTGGAAAGTGATTGTATTTGGTGTACCTAGGCTCTAATCTTCACCTGTTTCTAAAATATGCAATTTATTAGCCGTCTCTTGTAAACGGTGGTGATTTACTGACTTGTTTATCTGTTGTTTTTTTAAGTGTCTTCCAAAATGGAATCGTCATCTATTTTGCCTTCTTCCAACTCTAAGAATTTGTCTCCGCTGAGTTGGAAGCCACAACTCGGCAGCGTCAACACGGCGAAGGTATATAAAAAAAATCTTCTTTTTCAGTCCTGCGCATAGCGACTGTATAGTTGTTAAGAGTAAAAGAGGGAGAGATTGAGGGAGTGTTTGAGGCAGAAGTTTCCAAACAGAATATAATAATGTAATATAATCCTGGCATTTGACTTAGCGGCTTTTCACATCTTATCGACGTCTCAAAGCGCTTCGCAGAATGTACTGTAAAGTGAAGTGACTGTATATTTTTGGACGAAATGCGGCAGCCAATTGCGCACAGCAGCGTTCCCCCCCACACAGTCGTGAAATTAATTGAAGTGACTGATTTTATTACAGTACACAGTGGGGTTTTTTTGGATGGATTATCACCATAAGAGACTAAATTGGGGAAAGAAATTCCATCAAGTGTAGCATTTCTGCTTAAAATGCCTGTGTGCACAAATGCTCCCTATGTTAAAATTAGTTTAATCTCTCTATACCCAGCACTTCTGTTAACAAGTTTATTACTCAAATACATCTTAGAATATTGTCTGGCTAAGATCTCAAATAGCCAGAAACAATAGAGCCATCTGTGCATGAAATTATATAGTACTTTATGGAACATTCAATCAATCTAGCTTGATGTCTTATTAATTCAAATATGTTTACATTAAATGCATAGAAAACGTTTAGGCTTAATGCTGCCTCAATTCTCCTCCTATCCAAACAGCTACTGATGGATAAGAGACATTTCTCATGCATTGGTATATCTGTTGCACCTGATGCTATATCCTTTCTCTTCTAGCTGTCCATTAAAAGGCCATCGCTCACCAAGGATGGTGTTGATTCAGAACAATAATTCCATCAGTACCAGCACAGCAGGATTTACTGTTTCTCCCAGATCAAAATACGCTGAAACAGAACAAACCTAAGAGCTCATAGAAGTTAAAAAGCTTTAGCCTAATATATAATCAAACTGAATAATCCAATCAATATAGAACTTTTTTTTATATAGAAAGAGCGAGTTAACCAATTTCTTAAAGGTGTCTTGTGAATTATAACACCAAACATCTGCTCTGGCCATCACAGCCAATCAGGGAACTGCTATGAAGTGTACTATTATCTTCCACGTGTTATCAGATGATATAATTATATAATTCAAGAAGATACGTCAACAAAAATGTTTACAAATAACCGTGAGAATAGATTTAAAGAAATCTGCTTAATATTTGATAGGTTTTTCCTGATGTTTACATTAGTGACATGGCTATGTTGTTATATTGGTCTCTGAATTTTAAGGTACAATCACATGCATTTGGGGATATTTTGTGGGGTAAGAAGCCCAGGTTCTGGGCAGAGGTAATTATATTTTTCTGTTTCAAAAAAGTTTATTTTAAAAGAAATTCTAATATGTTAACACAACCATTTAAATAAAGCAATCAATAAATTATACTTGTATCTACTAAATTATTAACCAATAATAAAATGAATCAGTATATTTGGTATTAGAGTCTTTCAGATCAGAAGGTATCCTCATACTCGTATTCAAATCCCTCCTCTCCTCTGTGTCCCCCCCCACCCTGACTTCCTCTCTCCCTTCACAAAGGCACCCGTTGCCTTTGCTAGACCGAGTCTGGCGAGTGTGTTCCCCGAAATCCATTGCTGACAGACACACACACAAAAACACACATCAACAAAATTACATTTATAGAGCGCCTTTCACGTCGGGAGGACGTCCCAAGTCACTGCTTCAGACCGGACCTGAGGACGGGGGTAGGGAGGTGGGTAGGGAGGGAAGTGGTGGGGATTAGGAGTTGCCGATGGGTCCATCGAAGAGGGGAGTCTGGAGGCGAGACTTGAAGTTCACCAGGGAGGGGGGCGAGCGAGCGAGCGAGGAGGGGGGCGAGCGAGTGAGCGAGGAGGGGGGCGAGCGAGCGAGCGAGGAGGGGGGCGAGCGAGCGAGGCGGAGGGACTGTGGGATTGGATTACCTGTAAAATCGCTACTTTCACCCCCAATTTTTTTCTGATGAGTAAAGATAACCAACCCATATCAGTCAGAGAAAAAAAAATCTTCCAGGTGCACAGTATCAGGTTTAATTTCTGCTGATTTCCGTTCCCCAAACGTCATGTTTGACCTTCCCGCTCGCCTGCCCCAAGCTAAACAACCAAAGCTGAGGTTTAAATTCCTTCAACTTTCACCTCAGCAAACGGAACTCAATTCACTTTTCTTTCTCACACCAAAATTCTTAAAACTCTAGCCCACAGATTAATGGGGCAGTCAGAGCAAACACCGAGGAGAATATACAGCACAGGCGCAAGTTCCAAGTCATCGAGGCGTCGTAATAATAATGATCCTTGCATTTGATTCAGCGCTTTTCACATCTTCTAGACATCGTCTGTCGTTCAGGCAACAGGGAGAGTACAACTGATCAGTCGCTGCCGTGGTGAGGATGGAAACCTGGATTATTCCGTGCAAACAAATCAACGACAACAACAATTTAGTTTTACACGGCCCCCTCCACACAGGACAGCGTCTCAGAGCGCCTCAAGTCATGTAAACAAACAGATGTGGAGAGAAATATCCAACCACTGACAATGAACAGCTGATTCGGGTTTATTTCAGAAATAAACATGTTTTTATTTTATTAATAAAAGACGATATTTATACAATGCTTTAAACATGCAGTTCATGTTTCTGTATAATACAAGCGTGAGCTGCCCTCGGGGGTGGGGGGAAGGGGGAGGGAGGGGAGGGGACGCGAAGCCTTTGTCCTCAGAGAGACACTGTGTAGTGAGATCACTCTCTTACTCTCCTCACAAAGCGGTTTTACTGTGAGTTATTTTTTAAATCAATGTACATCCTGAGCAACACACGTGTAATTCTTACTGCGAATGGATCCGTTGAGGCTCATTATTAATCTGCGCAACGTACGGAGAGAAAAATGAGTTAACTCTTCCAAAGACCCAAAGGTAGAATTAACCTTAAAATTATAATGAAAACTGCCAACCGTTTCCTATTCCAGATCATTCTTTTGACGTAACACAATGATATCCTTGTGTGTTACAAGTGATGATCGAGCCACATCAATGTAATTCGGGGAAGGGGGGGTGGGGGGAGGTGGGAGAGGGAGAGGGATGGGGTGGGAGAGGGAAGGGGGGGGGTGGGGAGGGAAGTATTTTTAAAAAAATCTAAACTTTGCACTGTGATACTTTATTCCTTTTCGGACGTTATCATCGTTTCTTGAGAGCCACGTTTTAATACTTGGAATTCTAGCAGGAAAAGCTACATTAGGAAGCACTCGCGGCCTCAGCTAAAGGTAAACTGTAATGTCTGGCAGGTACTGGACTGAGAACAAGGTCCCGGCTTTCAATCTGATTCCAGCTGCAGCTCTAGGCTCTCGCACAGCATTCTGCGGGAGGGAGGGAGGGAGCAGCAAAAAACCAACAGAGAAATCAACAGGACATTCTGCTCCACGTCCTTCCATTCCCGGCGCTGGCCATTCCTTTATTGAAATTGACCCTATCGCGGTCACCCAACGATGACTGACTGACCATTTGTCTACCTGTGACTCTCAGCCTCGCAGACGCTAGTGGTGCTGTAAAGGCACACACAGATAAGTACACCCAGTGAGGCAAAGAAGGTGGGTGGGGGGAGGGGGGAAGAGAGGTATAATCTTACCCTACTGGCCCATATGTCTTACTAGGTTGACTAGCATTTGGTAAAACACTTAGTGAACCTGCGATTGGCTGATTGCACTCTTCTTACCCATGTTCTTCTCTGAAATACTTAGACAGCTAAACAAGGAAATGCGGGTGGGGGGTGGGGGTGGGTGGGAGATGGATAAAGCCTAGCAGCAATGTACCAATGCCCCCCCATGCAGGGAAGCTATTCAGAACAAGGACATTACCAATAGAAATAAATGTACAAAAACACTTCCGATAGATTTAGATCAAAATATTAGACAGATGTTACTGTATATATTAGAAGGGAATTTTTTTTTCTCAGTCTGAGTGAGAAACGTCTACAGTATTTGGGTTTCTTTCTGCGAGGATCCAACCAAGCCCTGAGATAACACCACCATTTTTCCCCCCTCCCCACCCCACCGAAAAATGTAGTGTTTCGACAATGTTGAAATCCAAGCAAATATAACAAATGCCAAGGGAACAACCAAACATCCCCACCCCCCCACCCCACCCTCCTTAGCTTCTTTGAAGCAAAATGAAAAATAAACATCTCTCTTACATACACACACACACACACACACAGAGGGTGCAGTTTCGTCAGCACATGCGAGATGTGGGAATCATACTCAGCTAAGCCGCAGTTGATTTACATTCAACTATCAGCCACGCCTCGAGAATCGCATGCGATGCAAAGCCACGAACCCAAGCAGGACTGGAACAGTCGTGTGGCTGCACTACACTACACTGCGCTGTTTTGACCGCCGTTCGGGATCACATTCGCTTCTGCGGTCTCCAAACGCAACACTTGCATTTCGCACAGCGTTTCAACGCCTTTGGGGGAACGTCCTCTCGGCGCAAAAGGCGCTACGTGTGATTGAGCACCTATCAACGCTGAAATATCTGCAAGTATTTCAATAAAGTCTCTATTCGAATGTAGCGACTATATCATATTTGTAGGTGAATCACGCACAGCTATCTATATAGTCCCACAAACAGCCAATCGGGTCATCGTTGGCCAATTAATTTTAACCAGAATTATTTTTGGCCCTTTTCTTTCCAATTCGGGGTGTGAATATTTACCAGTACTCAATCAATCAATCAATGAATCACTCAATCAATTGATCGATCGATTGATCGATGAGACTTTAACATCTCATCCCGAGGATGCCAGCTCTGAAAATTATTCACTCCCCCAGTGTTGAATTGGGAGTCATGTTTTGCGAAGTGCTTTGAGATGTTTACTTGTATATGATAGCAGCTAGATGATGATGATGATGATGATATTATTATTATGATGATGATGATTGAAACTGACGCTGGAAGTGAAGAGCCAGTACATTAAAAACCGCCCTCGCGAGGCTTTCCTTCCTTCCTGAAGCTTGTTTTGATTTTGCTGCTTCACCCGACACGTCAATCAAGGCCACAGATCTCTTTCTGCTCAGCCAGCGCATGGAATATACCTCAGTACCTACACAGTCACTGACTCATTGTACAATCAGGGAAAGAGGTGCCTGCCACCTGGCGGACATCGGTTGAAATTCTCCACAACAACGTATGGCGTCTTCCAGCCGGTGTCTCACGGGATATGTAACGTGAACTGACTATGCATTTTCCGGGAGGGGGGGGGGGGGGGCGAAACACAGCAGCCGACTCTGCACAGCGTCCCCCACAGTCACGGATTGAAGTGACTCATTTTAAATTTTTTCTGAACTAATTATTATCCCTGGAAAAGCCAATCGACCCTAACAACCGAGCTCCTACTCACTGCTGGGTAAGGAAGTAAAAGAACCTTGGCCTGTAGAGTAAAGGAAGCTCGCCCAACTTTCCGTCCTGCTGGGAATCGAACCCAGGTCGCTGCACTTGCGAGGGGCGAGTGCTCTCTACCCAAATGTGATCTTAAATGAGAAAGTTTGGAAACCTTACAAACTAGGAATAAGCAAACCCTGGTCCAATCATGAATACGCTAATTTCTCTCTTAAACCCATTGAAATAATTTACACTCAGATAGCAGCAAAGGGTGTGTGGGGAAACAAAAAATCCTAATCCAGTCTAGAGTGAGGGAAGGAATAACAGATATGTTTGGCATGACTGATTACTGGCAAGATCTCTTTTTAACAAACCAACACCAATCTATTTTAGGAAGGTCTGCATCTTTTGAGCAAAAAAAAATACCACTAATATTTTTTTTTATCTCATCGCCAAATCCAGAAAAATTTAAAGCAAACAGTCCTGATGGAGGGGGGGAACTAAATTAAATAAAAATTATTACAACACCCAAAAATAGCAAATTCAATGCAAAATATAAAACACAAGTAAACTGCAAATCTACTGCTGAGATTCCTCAAATAAAATTTATATTATATATTATATATTTATATATATATATATATAAAAAAAACAGCAGGCTGGCGAGTTACAACATGCCACAAAAGTACAAATATTTTCACCAATAAAATAACTAC
Source organism: Hydrolagus colliei (assembly GCA_035084275.1). NCBI lineage: Eukaryota > Metazoa > Chordata > Chondrichthyes > Chimaeriformes > Chimaeridae > Hydrolagus > Hydrolagus colliei. The sequence goes on along the minus strand of CM068751.1, from coordinate 20,703,980 downwards.
TCTTGCTTTTGAATACTGTTATTTCAGAGGATGACCTCTAATCTCTCGGTAACAAGTTAATAAATTGGGATGAAGTATGTATGGCAAGATACTGGTAAGAGCTACATTAATACGACCTTTGCCTCAAGAAAATATTCCTGAAAATTCTGTCCACAAAAAAAATTGGGGGGGGCAGTGTGACACCAGCAAAGTCCTGAACATTTGAGTAGAGATGGTGGGGGGGTGGGGGAGAAAAATATCCAGTTCATAACAAAACGCCGGCTTCTGCTGGGAAGGTGGTCACCGTCTGTGTGAAGAGGAAAAGTTTATTAATTTGTGAGACAGACACACAAGAAGGTTCAACATTTTTTTTGTTTGTTTGTTTGTTTACACACACAAATTGCGATTATCCGTTGAAAGGTTCTGCATCAAACAGAAATTCCCGGTTATTAATGCGTCCCCATCATCTTGGGTTTAATATCACAGAGCCTGAGATATACTGTAACATGTACAATAGGTTTGCCTGCAAACCACTGACTGACATCACTGTCTTCAACACAGGACATCAGTGTCAACTCCTTCCTAAATGCAAAGGGCCTTGAAGTGACACTTGTTAGATCCATTTAAATGGGTAAATTAATAATAATCCTCGCATTTAATCCTTCACGCCTTCTAGCGTCTCAGAGCGCTTCGCAGAATAGACTGTAAAGTGAATTGACTGTCTATTTGTGGATGGCATTTGCGGATTGCGCACAGCAGCGTCCCCCACAAACAGTCATGGGTTGAAATGACCAATTTTTTTTTGGAGGGATTATTATTAGACGCGCGTGTGTGTGTGTATGTGTGGAGTAAGGAAACTTGCCCAAGGTTTCGCCCTGACCTGCCTGGATTCGAACACAGGTCTCACGCGCTTGTAAGGCGAGTGCTCTAACCCACTGAGCTACAGGATGTCCACCACCTTTCCCTCCATACGCTTTCCCCCCCCCCCCCCACCAACCCCCCCCAAGGCTGCCCACAGCCCCCGGTGCTCTGTACCTGTGCCGAGATGTGCCGTACATGTCTAGCAAATGGGAACTGGCTAACTCTAGGTTCCAGTCAAACATTTCCAAAATCTTCTGACACTCTCCTCTCGTTTTCAGCCCCAAACAGAAAAGCTGCTCAATCTGAGAGAAAGGACGACAGGAAGAGTTGGGGGGGGTGGGGGGGGGGAGGGGGAGGGAGTCATTAAAAACCAAATCAAATCACATCACATCTTGTTGGGAGCATCAAACCGTTTAGCTGTTCATCAAACACCTAAAATGAGGGATATTTTTATTTATGTGTATTTATAAAGAAAATAATATCTGGTGGAAAGCACTCTCAAACGTCTTATCCACGTCACAAAACACTTCGCAGAATCTACTGTAAAGTGAATTGACTGTATATTTGTGAGCGAAACGCAGCAGCCAATTGCGCACAGAAGTGTTCCCCCCCCCACACACAGTCGTGGATTGAAGCGAATGTGTGTTTTTTTGGGGGGGACGGATTATTGATTTTAAAAAATCGGAGGCTGACAATGGCTTTCAATAATTGAATGTGGTAAAGAATATACGCACACAGTACACAACAGCAACGTGAAACAGTCTAATCTACTTGTAAAGAGTGAATTGACTGTATATTTTTATGCCTCCGAAGGCTTCTTCCTCACGGCCTTCTCTGGTCGTTCTCCCGGTGAGAACCTGGAAGTAAGTGAGGAACGCAAAGCCCGCGGTTACCTTGAGGTATTGTATGGCTTTCTGCACACTCCAGCTGTGGCTCTGCAGCGCAGCCTGACACTCTTCCGTTGTCACGCCGTGAACATTCTCCTGCACCTGAACACACAAACACGTCTCAGCGGCAGATTCATCGCGACACATTCCTCTTCTCTCGCCCCCTTTTACTGCACCCTCCCCGCCCCCATCCCCCCCCCACGCAGCCCCCCCATGTTTGTGGGCGAGACACAGAAGCCAATTGCGCACAGAGACGTCCCCACAAACAGTCGTGGATTGAAAATGACCAATTGTGTTATTGTAGGGGGTATTTTGTTTGGATGGATTATTATTAATAATAAATATACAGTCAATTCACTTTACAGTATGTTCTGTGAAGCGCCTTTGAGACGTCGATAAGATGCGAAAAACGCTGTATCAAATGCAAGGATTAGTATAAATAATAGATATTTTAGTGTCCGAGACTACTCCCCCCCGAGCGAACAACACCAACAACAAAATTACACTTCGTGTAGACAGAGCCTTTCACTTCGGGAGGACGTCCCGAGGCACTGGACAGTCACTGCTTCAGCCCTGAGCTGGGGTCGGGGACGGGGACGGGGGGGTGGGGGGGATAATGCGGTTACGCAGCAATGATGAGAGACGCCCAATAAATAAATAAATGTGAATCACGGCTTTGTGGGACATTGCCGTAACGCACTGCTCACCTCACCGACATAATGTAGAATAAATCCACCGTCGCGCAATCCACCGCCATTTACCCCCTCCTCCCCCCCCCCCCCCCCCACCCCCACCCTTGTTCCAGCCCAGCGGAGAGCAGGGGGGCAACACTGTACTTACCATCTTAATCTTGTCGGAAGGCGTGACGGTGTCCACCTTGTGGCCGAAGCTCTCGGGGGCCGCCCTCTGCGGGTTGTGAGGACACTTTGCGGAGATGACCTTCGGCCCCAAGTTGCTGTTGTTGGAGGAGAAGTTGGCTTTGTACTCTGGGTGCTGGACCATGGGCCGGACTGTCGCGGTGGTCACGGCCTTCCTCAAGCCCGGCTCCTCCGCGCTCTCCGCCTCCTTGAAAAACTTCTCGTACTTGTCCAAGTAGAAGGGCCTCTCCGGCAGCAGGTAGTAATGGGTGCTGCTCACCTTCTTCCCATCCTTCACGATGGGCAGAATGCAAGGCCCCTTGTTGTCTTTGCCCTGCGCCTGAATTACCTTGGGCGAGGCGTATTTGGGGTCGGAGGCGAAGCTCTGAGTCGTGGGCATTAACTTGCTGGGAGACGTGGAGAGGTAGGGGCCCACGGTCAACATGGCTGCTGAACAAGTGGCCGCCACCCTCTGCTGAGGCGAGCTGATGGGAAGTCCCTTGGGACTTGGAGTTCTCGAGGACGGCTGGGACAAGGGGTCCCTGGGAGGAATCTGCGGAGGCCTGTCCTCCTCGCCTCCCGACGCCGGGGACATTTCACCCGACCATCGGCCCAGCTCGTTCCTCCTCAGCGGCCTGGGGGGGATGGGAATTCGCGGTGGGATCTGAGGCTTGTCTTCGCAATTGGTGGGCGATACGCCGGTCGACAAGGAGACGGGGCTCGGCGGTGCAAGCAATGGTGAGGAAATCGCGGGGACGTTCAGTCTCTTCATGCATTCTTGTTGGAGCTCCTCAAATATCTCGGTCGACTGGGAGAAGTTGCTGTGTCTGCCCGGCCTGGGCTGCAGGAACAGATTATCCTCCACCTTGAGCTTTCCCAAACCATCCGGGTCGTGAACAAAACCCTGGCTCGATTCTCTCGCTGGGCCTTTGTCTTTTGGCAGATGAACAGTCCCGTACTTCGACACTTCACCGAGCAACACGGCGTCAGGGCTGGTAATCGAGGAGACTTCGAAATCTTCGTCATCCTGGGCCACGTCATCGTAGGCGGGAGGCGGAGGCAGGGGCTTGGAATCCCAGTCAACTATAGGGACCGGGTACAGAGGCCTAGGTAAGGTCCTGGTCGGACTCTGGGGAGGTGTCCTGTCCAGGAGGGAGTAGGAGTCCAACACCAGCTTGGCCAGCGTGGGAATAGACGTCTCCAACACCGGTGATGGAGCCAGTTCATCTCCAAAGTCAATCAGAGCCACATCGTTAACCGTGTGGCCCGGGAGCTTACTCACCACGTCGCAAGGCTTCTCGCCCACCTTGGTGGCGTAAACGCGGGCAGCCGGCTTGTTGACCTTCACAGTCTTCGTCGGGCCAGGTTTCTTCAGGCTGAGTTTTTTTAAAGGCGTGGAGGCCGCCACCTGCTCATCGATCACGGGGTCGTAGATGGGCTCTGGAATACATACACGGGTGGTGGGGGAAGGGGGTGGGGGGGGGGGGAAGAAAATCAGTCATTTCGATATTTACAAGCCAAACGATCGTTCATTCCTTACAAGAGTAAGTACACTGGCATTGAGACTCGGTGTACTTGTTCAAAGTGTATTTCGATAACACTTTTGCGGGCAAGGATGTGAATGCGATGTGAGTTTTGATCGAAACAGAGAAGGAAAATGCAAAATGGTTGGGACTCATGACTGACGGCCTGCACACAGTTACTATTTCTCACCTCTGCAGTCACAAAACTCATAATAATAATAATTTTATGACACATTAAAGGTGTCTATCAAAATTCCCCTTGGAATGTACTGCCCAACGAGGACCAGAGCGGACACGCAGGCTGGTTCAATGCTCAATCCTTGTTCCGAGTTAGTTGATTATGACTAATCAAGTGGATTATATTAGTTGATTGTTATGTGGAGTCCTGTAGCTCAGTGGTTAGAGCAATCCCCTTGCAAGCGAGAGACCTGGGTTCAACTCCCAGCTGGCCGAAACATTACTGACCCTACACGTCTGATAATAATCCCTCAAGAAAAAACAAATAATAAATTGGTCATTTTCAATCCACGGCTGTTTGAGGGGGGGACGCTGCTGTGCGCATTTGGCTGCTGTGCGCATTTGGCTGCTGTGTTTCGCCCACAAATATATACAGGCAATTCACTTTACAGTATATTCTGTGTAGCGCTATATGCTATAGATAGACTGTGCAATTTTACCAAATGCAAATGGGTTGTTTATTTGTGGCGAGTTGTTTCTCAAACCTGTCCTTGTTTTGAATCATACAAAGCTCACTGCATTTAAAAAAATAAATAAAAAATTCACTGATTCCCAAGGGAAGGTTCATCGAGCAACAATTTAATCAATTTACTAACTGTGATATGATTGAAGTCGGTTAAACTCCGATCACTGATGGCCTTTCAGCCAAAAACAAGTTACTTCTTGAGTGTTATTATTCCAATACCTGAAAAAATAATTTTATCACCTACATTCCGACATGGGCCTTCCCACTCAACTCTAGCCTCGCATTCTAGTGTCACACAGTACTGTGTACGGATCAATCTTCATAGACAACATAGCAACTAAATGATTGTAAGAGAGCAGCCGTTCACTCGCAAGGCAGATCACAAACCCAGCTGGTTGCAGGTAGAATAAAACCATGCACTCCGTGGATACATCAACTGAAGTGCGTTTACATTGTCTGTCACTGCGGCGACAGCAAGACTGACTGTGCGGATTATACGCGGCAACAGTGGGACAGATACAACTTGAATATCTGAAACTGGAAGATGATTGAGAACCTCAAGAAAACTCAATGTACCTCACATGCTGCAGATTTCTTTGCACGGAGCAATTAATCGAAGCGCTTTGAGAGACGTCGATAAGACGTGGAAAGCGCGATATAAATGTAAGGGTTATTATCATTGTTATATTATTTTATCCATCGGTGTGACTTGGTACTTGTTTGCTCGGGAATAATTCTGAAGGACCAAGAATGGGGTGTTGGTGGGGTGTTGAGGTGATCTGGTCCTGGGTGGGGGGTGGGGGGGGTATATAAATTTGGAATAAATCTGTACTGTGACCTCGATGGAACGCTACTCGTTTGGTGGCACAGACGGACATCCGACGCTTGAAGCGTCTGTCAGGTCCTCAGTTATAACCAATGAAATAGTCAAGGGAAGGGAAGTGGGGGGGGAGAATGGTGAGATGTGGTAATGGAGAAGGTACGTGATAAAGCAAAGGTGGTGACATTTTCAAAAACGAAATCACGAAACCGACAACACACACACACACACACACACGTGCAGGCTGGTCTCAGTCAGGTTAGCCAACCAGCGGAGTTACGAGAAATCTGCACAGAAATCTCTTACAATCTATTAAAACAAAAAATCACACCAAACTACGTGACGAACGCGTCACAAGACAGAACCCCCTCCGCAGCAGTACAGGAGGAAATAAAATAAACGTCTTGAGGCTTTGCAAGTTGAAAGTTCCTGTGGTTTCATTATCAATCAGTTAGAAAGAACTAAACCTTTCATGTTGGTTCAAAGGGATTGACAATGCCAGCTGGGAGTTGGAGCTGGGGATGGGGGGTGGGGCGGGGGAGATGGGAGCCAATACGCGGCCATGAGTACGGCTTAGAATGGGAAATATTCACATTTCCCGAGTTCTAAAAGTGTTGTTTATTCAAAGGATTATTATTTCGTTTTAAACATGGGTCGACACTGATCTGCTCAGCAAAAACCCTCTGCGTATTGACCCAGAGAGGCACAGAGAGAAAGCAAAAATAGGAAGCACATGGACAACAACAACAACAAATTACACTTGTACAGATTAGCGCCTCTCACGTCAGGAGGAAGTCCCAAGGTCCCAAGACCCGAGCTGAGGACAGGTTGGGGGGGGGGGGGGGGGGAAGGGCCAGGATAGCATTGGCCACGAAGGACGATGAAGGGAATGAGATGATTTGTTTCTCGCTATGTATGCCCAGCAGTGTGAGGCAGTCAGGGAACGAGGCAAACAAATTCTAGCAAATTCTAGCAAAATAAGTCAGTCTCCGGAGTGTGTGCGGAGGGGGGGGGGGGGGAGGGCGAGGAGGCTGCCTCACACACAACGTGACTATACAGCTATTCGGATTGTCACTCTCTTGTTTCTGTGCAGGTTCCGCTCCTCGTTAAAAAAAACACAGCAAATCCATGCCGCGCGGGCGACGCACTCCCACACCAGAATACCTTGGAAAAGAGGGGCTAGAACGGAACACAACGGGCAGGAACACCCGTTAAATCGGAGAGACCTCTGCAACTTACTCTTGCTGAGACCGGGCGGCTGAGCGGGCCGTGGAGGTGGCTCCTCTGCAAACGTGAGAAGAAACAGAAAAAGAGAAAAGGGGGGTGGGGGGGGGGGGGAAGAAAAGAAGCCAAATCCATTAAAAGCCACACAGCCCGGCACAGACAAGACCACATGTCATGGAACCCCTTCGAATGGCAGCCAGCAACAACAGCAACAACAACAACAGCAACAACAACAACAACTTGGGATTTATATAGTGGCACCTCACGCACTCCACGCCAGACAGCATCTCAGAGCACTTCCCAATAACGGATCCCCGGTGGGGGGGCAGAGCCAGGGCGAGAGAGAAAGAGAGACGGGGTTGGGGGGTGGGAGGGAAAGAAGGTGACCGAAAGCTCGGTCGAAAAGCCGGCAGACTTGTGTTAAAACATTGACAACATATTTGACACGGCGGCGTTTGTTTGTCTGCCATGTTCTTCTTAATAATAATAAAATTAATAATAATAATAATATTCCTGGCATTTGATATGGCAGCTTTTCGCATCTTATCGACTGTGTCTCAAAGCGCTTCTCAGAATGTACTGCAAAGTGAATCAACTGTGCATCTGGGGGCGAAAGAAACGCGGCAGCCGGTCCCTCTCCTCTGACCGCACTGAACTGAGGTTCAGAACTGCAAGCTGAGCTAAAAATATATATTTTTTGTGAATGTTTTTAACACTGTCTCCATACGCTGTCTTTTTTCCCCCCTAATACTCACCGACCACAGAAACACTTTCGAGGGTTTACCAGAATACAAATGCACAAGGAAAGGGGTAGTCACTAAATTCAATTCATCGTGACTATAGTTTTTGCGTCTGTATTACACGCTTGCCATTTAGAGCGGGGAGGTTAGGGTGTTGGACTCTGCAGCAGTGGATCTATAGCTCAAAGCCAGGGTGAATGAATGAACGAATGAATGAATTGAAAGTAAGAGTAAGTACCAGCACGGCCTGGGATATTTTCCCCTTACTTTTAGTCCTTCCTGGGAGCTGGGTTGGCCTGGTGATCTTCAAATCCAGGCCAAGTACATCTGGTGGGTCCATGGGGTTACCTAGGTATAGTCTGTGAGCGAGAGAGAGAGAGAAAGAGAGAGAGAAAAAAACAAATACCGTGAAAAATAAACACCCAATAAGCCTGTGCCTGATTAGCCAATAACCACTGATTGTATGACTTGAGATGTCTTCGTTCTCCGTACGCTTCCCAGTCTTTTATTTAACGCAGCGAGGTTCAGACACACCGTAGTGGCAACAAGAAAAGAATGAATCAGTCAAGCAAACACACACACACACAGACACACGCGTGCGCTAATTAAAAAAAAGCTAAAATTGTGCTGAAGTCCAGATGCTTTAGATTAATGACCTCGCTTTCAGGGGTACGTGAAAAAATCATGTTGCTGCTGCAATATAAATGCGATTGATAGAAGAGAGATTTGGGCTCTGATTTGAGGCCAAACGGTTCCTTTTCAATTCCTTTTTATTGTACCATTTTTTAACTTAAATATTTGTTTTTAAAAAAAACACTCGACGTTAGAGAACTGAACTGAGCGTATGGGAATCTTTCCCAGTCTGGCCCACTGAGAAACATCTCATACACACTTCACAGTCTAAAAGCTTCATTTCCAACTCATACTCAAAGAGCCTAAATGTACATTACAGGTTTCGTGACAAACCCGTAGCTGGCAAACCTCAAGAACGTAAATGATTCTGTCTACGTTTTGATAGCCCTGCATTGTGAAGGAATGCCAGAGGAATTAAGCTGTGACGGGAGGACATCTATTCTCTATAGAAAATCGTATGAGCCTGGCATTTGATGTAGCAGCTTTTCACATCTTATCGACATCTGAAAGCGCTTCACAGAATATACTGTGAATCAACTGTATATATATTTGTGGGCGAAAGAAACGCAGCAGCCAATTGCGCACAGCAGCGTCCCCGTGTCCCCCCACACACACAGCCAACAGTGGGTTGAAAATGACAATTTTTTATTATTGTGGAGGTTTTTTTTTTGAAGGGATGATTATTATTATTAGGTCTCTATTGGCTCTGAGCGTTTGTTGATATCTGCATAGACATACTTAGGGATCATATTTAGATATGATATATTATTAGGTAGGTTAGCTCGGAAGACGAAGGATTCCCCCCAAGAATAGACAACCTTGGTTGTTGGGACTTTCCACTATCCAGCCAACAGGGGGCGTCAGTATTGTATAGCCATAGCAGCCTATCTTAAGATTTGTGTTTAGTTCGGCGGGTGGGAGTGGTTGGGGGGGGGGGGGGGGGGGTTTCAAATCCCACCGGGCTGTTTTGTGAAGTGCAGGGAGTTCTGCTCACGTACTGACCAATATTCCTCCCCTCGTACAAATTAACTAAAATGCAAGAATAATTATTTCTTCATCTTGTTGCTGTTTTGACGGGTGAAAATTAGCCGCTTCTTTTGCCTCCCTGATAATAATATAACAATAATAATAATAATCCTTGCATTTGATACAGCTCCTTTTCACATCCTATCGACGTCTCAAAGCGCTTCACAGTGTATACTGTAAAGTGAATTAATTGACTGTATATATTTGTGGGCGAAACGCGGCAGCCAATTGCGCACAGCAGCGTCCCACCCCCCCCACAAACAGTCGTGGATTGAAAATGACCAATTATATTATTGTGGTGTTTTGTTTTTGGAAGGGTTATTATTAGGCGCGTGTGCGTGTGTGTGTGTGGAGTAAGGAAACTTGCCCAAGGTTTTCGCCCTGACCTGAATCCATGGCCTGGATTTGAAACCCAGGTCTCTCACACACGCTTGAAAGGGGGTGGGGGGGTGGGCGGCGAGGGGGGGGCGGGAAGGGGGGGAAACTCCCACTGATCAGACACTGACTGCAGCATACGCAAGGATTCCCTGCCGTTGTTACGTACTCGTCTATCTTGTCAGGGAAGCCCCAGCAGCACTCTGGCTTGGTATCTCCGTGACCCGTGTGTATAAAGCTGTTCTTGAGTGGGTGGCTGATATCGTGAGCTGACAAGCCCGCGACCGACGTCACCGTGTTTCGTGGGAACTGTCCCACCTTCAGGGTGCGCTTGTTCTGACCCCTCCACCAATAATTTTCAGCCCTGCAGGAAAGGGAGAGGTAAAATTGCTTAAGTCAGATAGCAAAAAAAAAGCTTAAGCGCCAACTGAATGGAAGTGGGCAGCTGAGCTCTGGGAATTATTATTAGTAGTAGTATTATTATTATTAATAATTAGCTCTGTCCTACTCATATATGGCATTAATACATTGCCTTCCTTGCCTATTATGTTAATATGCTCTACTTTTAAGTAAAAACAACTGTATATAATTGTATATATGGTCACATTTCCAAAGTGGGATTTTTGTTTTTTAATGAATAGCATTTGTTGGAAAGTGAACAGATTTTGGGGAATCTGACGCTTGAATTTGGCCGCTGTTTTTGTTTTTAATGTTCCTACCCGTATTGGTGTAGGGCCTGAGTTACATGTAATAAGTTGCAATAACTCAAGATATCAGATGTTGGATCTTCAATGTTGTGAAGGGAAAAGCGGCTGTTTAAAAAATTATTTTAAAAAAAACATAAACTTTATAGCGGAAGGGAGAGTTCAAACACCTTTTAGAAACCAAAGGAAGGCGGACTAACTCACGTGGCTGCCTGTGTTAATACAGAGTCACAACAATGTCTGCTTTTGTAACTAGATTGAAGGGATTTCGAGTTCCAGCAATACAGTACTCACTTCCAGATCCTTCCACTTGACCCCCCAATTGACACTACAAATTTTGCCAGCAATTCACAGCAGTAAAAAAAAAGATTGAATGATTCTTCGATCTTGGCCTACTAACTTTTTGGTGGTCTTTTGGGTGATTTATTAACAATAGACATATTCCATTGCAGATTCTGCTGACTATTCTATCCTCTATTTTTTTTTAAAAAAACGTTTGCCTAAGCAAAATACTTTATTTTTTAAATTAATGGGTTGCAGGTTTGATTCCGTTCTGCCCTGAATTAAAGAGTTTTTTTCTTTTCTTCTATGTTCCTGAATTAAGAGCATGAATCAGGAAAGATTTCCACTCCCTCCCAAACTACTATTAGATTGAGTGCGTGCGTGAGTGCGAGCGTACAATGTGGGGGAAGGACATTTTCAGTTATGATACTCTCTCACAGTTGAATTACACTTAGGGTTTACAGGCTCACAGATAGCAGCTTGGATTCAGAATGAGGTATTCAAATACAGAGTTCATTCATTGGATTACACGTAACGTATCATGAGTCAGTGCCTTCGGGTGCGGGGGGAGTGGTGGGGGTGCGGGGGGGGAACGAAACTATGAGTTGGGGAAAGATATAAATCATCCAATATGTTCTCTATATGTTTGTCTCCTTCTCTCACAAAAAAAATCCTTGCGTTTGATATAGCGCCTTTCACTTTCAGCAGCTTTAACTGGAAAGTGGAGTGACAGTGGATTTTGCTGGCAGGCAAATCATATTTTCACTTTTTTTTTCCCACGCAGCAATGTGCCCACAAACAGCCACGGAATGGACCGACGCCGACGTGAGGAATGAAAGCAGTCTCACAAAAATGTCGTGACCAACAACTCTACCAGGATATCACGTGTCAAGCGAAGTCGAGTCAATCCAAAAGCATCAGAACCAAACCCTTCAGGTCCTCACCCGAGGAGGAATCGTCTACGCAGTCTTAACGTGTAATAATAATAATAATAATCCTTGCATTTGATAATAGTGTGTTTCACGTCTTCTAGACGTCTCTCATAAAGCGTTTCACAGAATATGCTGTCAAGCGAATAGACTCAAACTTTTTCCATGGGTTTCCCTTATAAAGAACCGGATTCAAAGCGCTTCACAGAATATACTGTAAAGTGAATTGACTGTATATATCTGTGCGCGAAAGAAACGCGGCAGCCAATTGCGCACAGCAGCGTCCGCCACAAACAACCGTGGATTGAAATGACCATTTTTTATTATCGTGTGTTTTTCTTGAAGGAATTATTATTATTATTATTATTATTAGGCGCGTGTGTGGATTAGGAAACTAAAACTTGCCCAAGGCGCTGACTTGACCTGCCTGGATTCGAACTCACAGGTCTCACACACGCTGGTATAGGACGAGCGCTCTAACCACTGAGCTCCAGGAGCTCGAGAAGGGAGCGCGTGAGAGACCCTGAGGTGTGACACACAGCATCGAAACCGTTTCAGGCGGCGGAAAGCCCGTCCTACACACACACACACACACACACACACACACACACATACCTGCCCTCGATGATGGTGATGACGTCGTCCACCTGTATCTGTAGTTTATCTGGCTCCGTGACCTCCTGTAGCGCTCGCATGTCTGTAGACTGGGCCTGCACCAACACACATCCGTGAGCAGCAAACCCTATTGCCCTGAACACCTCTCTCACTCAACGGTGGCTGACAATGTACAGGAAAGGAATGTACAAATATAGGCACAATAAATGGAGAATAAAACCCCTCCTTCCTCCCCATGCCTGTCCTTGTCTTCTCTACACATGCACACGCACGCACGCACACATACAAACCTGTATGTGTGCGTGCTCCTGAGGGGCATTGTTACACAGGATCTCCCAGCTGCTTAGACAGGGAGTATATAAAAAATATATAGCAGCTTAAACTTCTGATGAGATTTTTAAAAAATCTCCTTGGTGTTTATGTTTGTTGCAATACACAAAAGCTTCTATCAATTCCTGACTAAATTCACCTCTCAGTCAAAGCAGTTGACCAGTTCTCCAGGAACTTTATTTGGCATCTAGTCAGGCTGTGTTCAGCACCTACAAGCACTTAAAATAATCCTGGCATTTTGATATCGCGGCTTTTCACATCTTATTGACGTCCCAAAGCGCTTCACAGAATATACTGTAAAGTGGATTGACTGTATGTATATTTGTGGGCGAAACGCGGCAGCCGATTGCACACAGCAGCGTCCCCCCCACCACCACCCCCTAAACACACACACACACAAACAGCCGTGGATTGAAAATTATCCATTTTTATTATTGCTTTTTTGAGTGGGGGACAGATTATTATTAGGCGTGCGTCTGTGTCTGTGTGTGTGGAGTAAGGAAACTTGCCCAAGGTTTCGCCCTGACCTGAATCTGCCTGGATTCGAAACACAGGTCTCACACACTTGTAAGGGAGTACTCTAACTACTGAGCCACAAGAGCTCCTTACTTTGTGGGGCAGTGTGCGCGAGCCTCTAGTCTAAACCCTGGCTGGTGTGACTGACTCACCTCTATCAGGAAGTCTCTCAGTGCCACAAACGTGGGGCGGTCGTCAGGTTTGTGGGCCCAGCACTGCAGCATCACGTTGTAAATATCTTGGGGACAGTCTTCGGGTCGTTGTAATCTCTCTCCCTCCTTATCTATCTTGTGCAAGATCTGCAAAATAAAGGTAAAAAGTCCTTTTAGCCTCATTTTCTAACTCGGGAGGAAGGAAAATAATAATAATAATCCTTACATTCGATGCAACTGCCTCTTATCTCTGTATACGCTGTGAGGTGTAGTGAACCAGTGGTTTGAGAAACGCGGCAGCCAATTACACACAGTCGTTACCTTGGGAGAGATTTTTATCCCTGGAAAGCGATTTGCCAATCGACTAACAATGGTTCCTACTTCCTGCTAGATAAACAGAGGTGTGTGTGTGCGTGTGTGCGTGCACGCAGGGGGCGGGTTAAGGAACTTTGCCAGAGGATAAGAGCTCTCTGCAAATGTAAACACGCAGTGCGCAGATAATAATAATAATCCTTGCATTTGATATAGCGCTTTTCACGTCTTCTAGACTGTGTCTCAAAGCGCTAAAGACTATGACTTAAACTCTATTAAAAGGAACATGCAATACGTGAACGCAGAGTTTAAACACATACAACCAGACTCACACTCTCGCCGTATATGTCACAAACATATACAGTGCATATATATATATATATATTATAAAAGCTTTCCCTTCCTCACTCCAGTACCTGACTGCCGTTCAGCCCTATCCAAGGCTCCTGTCCGTACGTAAACATCTCCCACAGCGTGACACCAAACATCCAGGTGTCACTGGCGTGTGAGAACGTCCGAGTCTTCAAACTTTCAGGAGCACACCTGTGAGCGCAGAGAAAATAAACACACACTGTGCTTAACAAGAACTGTGTGTGTGTGTGTGTGTGTCTGTCTGTCTGTCTGTGTGTGTCTGTATACAGGGGGCTTGAGCTGGTTATATACAATCTGTTTTTCCTCTCCTGATCGCTCACTATACACTGGACGCTGCACAGCTGGAACGCATGCTCGTGAATGGCCACATAGTGAGGGAGGCAGTGGAGTGAAGCCAACACCAACAGAGGCTCCAGCATAACATCCAGCAGCTCCAGCGGGGATGAAATTGACTATATATATATATTCTTAAAAAAACATTTGCGTCCGTGTGCCAAGTGACTGTGACTGCACAGCGCTGTCCTGCTTTAGGTGAATGACGTACCAGGCAAAGGGAACTTTGCGATGTTCCTGCATTACGTAGTGGTCATCGTTCTGAGGAAGGGCCCTCATGAGTCCAAAGTCCCCGATCTTCACTAAGTCATTGGAGGCTAGTAGGATGTTCCTGGCTGCCAGGTCTCGGTGGATGAAGCGTTTGGACTCGAGGTACGCCATGCCATTGGCTATTTGGATGGCGTACTGGCACAGTGTCGAGATGAGGAAGTAACCCTGGTTCTTCCTCAAACGGTCCAACAAAGAGCCTAGAGGAGCCAATTCAGTGACCTGCAGAAATGAAATGGATTACTACTTTTAAACAGTAACAAACATCTATATTAACTTAATTCGTTAGCAACTCCTGTGATCGAACCTCCTTTGGTAAATAGGACTAGGTCTTGCAAAGGAGCTGGCCAACGGATTTGAATTTACAAAGAGCATTGACAAATATACATTAGGAAGATGGCTTATTCTGTTTCTGTTCCTAAAGACTCTTTTTTTTTTATCAACATCAACAACAAAATTGTCTTTATTACCCCCTTTATTACCATTTTCATGGGATGGGTGAGTACTACACCATACAGGCGGATGAGGTTGAGGTGATCCAGAGAATGCATGGCATTGACTTCGCGGATAAAGTCATCTAAAGCATCAGGTTGGTTTAGCACGTCCGTTTTCAAACACTTCACTGCAACGTTCAGCTGCGAAAGAGAAATCAAGTCTGATTTAGTTCCAGGTGATCATTTGGGGGAGGAAGAGGCCATCGAAATGAAGCTAGGAGAGCCTTGATCAACACTTTCCTCAACCAACACAACTAAGGTAAGGCAACTTGTAACATCTCTAGGACTAACCCAGCTCTGATTGATCGGGCAGCTCATCAGACCTTTCCAGCCATGGATGCTTTCACTCACCAGCTAAACAAATAAAGAGTTAAATGTTTTTTTTACCTTAAACAGTAAATCATGTTGCTGTGTACCAAGAGCAGACCCCCAATGGTCCGTCAGGAGACAGTAAGTCTTGCTATCTCCCTATCTGCTGACTCGGCACATTTACCTGTTCGCTAAACTAGACATTTGAGTTCACAAGATCTTAATCACAAGATGCCGCCGACACCTAGAGCCTCTTCAAACATAACCCACTCCCTGTTTACCTCCAATACGGAAAAGCAAAGCTGTATGAAGCACTATCCCATTTCAAGTTACGGATCATTCAAATCAACGTTTGCAGTCAGTGAAGGAAGGGGAGTAAAAAATACAAAAAAGGAGCATCTTTATTGGCTTACAATTTTTCCTGTGGGGGACTGCCATTCGCCACGCTTCACCACTCCAAACGAGCCGTCGCCCAACTTCTCTTGCAGGGTCAGGTCCCTCTCGCTGATCAGACAGGTCAATGTCTGGTTGCCTTCGGGTGGGGGAGTCATCGAGCGTTTGCGGAAGCTGGTCCCCGGTTGGGGCTGGAACTCGGATTCCGGACGCTTGCCACTAAACACCTGGACGTGTACAAAACACAACGCTGGTTACAGCTCGTCACCGTTAATTTAGCAATTCCCAGTCGTCAAAAACCACGGCTGTCCGTAACTCACCCGAACTCAAATCTCATCTCGGAGAGACAACCCTCACACTGAACCAGTGTGTGTGTGTGTGTATAGGGTGGGTGGGGGGGTTCCATTTCTCACATTAGGGCGTTTTTGGGGGGCAAAATTGCTTTGGAGTGAGACGCGTCAATGCTGCTCTGAATTTTATTGATTCCCCCCCACCCCCAAAAATACTAACAGTTAGCAAGTCATTGGTACCCAGATGGCAATTGGTAATTGGATCACTATGTGCCCAGCAGGAAGGTTCCAAGTTCAATCCATAGCCAGTGTTTAATTAGCGGATCTCAGCCAGGCCAGTAGGGGGTGGCTGGGGGGGGGGGGTGATACAATGTGCTGCAGTGCTGTCAAATGGGGGAGGGAAAGCTACTGAGCTCGTTCTTGGTCTGTATCCAATGGCTCCTACATGTTGGGTCTCCAATCAACATAATAAGGCCTAATTGTGAGATTACCCCCCCCCACCCCCCTCTGTGATTTAATAGCTTGTTGACAAGGTACTATCTGGCCTCACATAAAGAACCAGTCACTTGGATGAGGTACTGTGAAGCAGCAAAGGCTCATGGAGACATTCAAGCATTAATCACACCTTCATCAGTGTGTGTATATATATATATAATATATATATATATAATATATATATATATAGAGAGAGAGAGAGGGAAAAATAGAGGAAAATGTTATGATGAAGAGAGCCTTTTATTTTATAGTTGGAGGTGCTGAAATAATGGTTTCCTTACCTCCCCTCAACAGTAACAACCCATCTACACCATTCCATAGCCCGGGGACAGTGAGCTTTGGAAATCCACATCTGTACCCAGTGCTACAGAACAATAATATACTTGTGTTCTTAAGTGTATTCTAACAACTATATACTTCATCCCTGCCTTACGTTCAACCGGTAGAAATAATCTTCATTAGTATGGGCTGATTTTACTTCAGTAAGTTTACTTCAGTGAGGTGAAAGATCCTCCTTGATAACCGAAGGCAACTAACTTTCCTGTCTCACCAGTGAGACTACTGGCAGCTCGTAGCAACTCCTTTAAAAGTCCTTTTTAGCCCAAGAGTTTCCCGAGAATCTCACATAGTTTTGAGGACAGAAAAGCGAGGGGCTGTGTTAGTTACAGAGAGACCACCGACAACTGCCAACAGATCAGGGACGTTAAGCTGTTGATCACACCTTCTGACGCGGTTGCCAAAGCAGATATTTACACGTGTAATTTTAGAGGTTACTTAATCCTGGATTTCCTGTTTGTTTGTGCTGCTGGCAGAGAGAAAGGGGCGGGGGGGGGGGGGGTTCCAGTCTCGAGGATCTGAAAGAGGTTCTGAGCCAAACAGGATAAAAAGAGAATCACTGGAGTTCTGATTACAGCGCTGGGGACAACAGCTGATCAGTAAGCTTCTGTGATTGACAGGGTTTTTTTTCCAGCGGCCGCAGCACCAGACACAAGGTTGGAATCCGCTTCCCTGACTTCCTTCCACCCAAACATGTTCACCATTCCCCAAGGAAATCATGTCCAATATATCCAAACAGGACAGTGCTAACTTTTTGCAAAGAATCAAAGATCTTGGAGGTGGGGGTGGGGGGGGTTGGTAATAGGAGAGAGAGGTACAGTTTTTGGGAAAGCCACTCAATGTTAATTCCGGGGCTGCACCTTGGAAATGCTCCCCGATGAATTCACCTCAGCAGCTTCCAAGAGAATTCAATTCCACTCTAAATAAACTCGGATCGCTCGCTGAGAACAGTGAACTCGCTCAACTGTTTGCTTTCACATTTATTTATTTTTTTACGCGGGAATAAACTGTCACACGGTGCGTTTCACAAGTTGGGACTGCTGGGCGCTATGTTTGAACACAGTAAAACATCAAGGAAAATCTGCTTCATGTTATTCCACTCCCTGCCCCCACCCACCCCCCCGCTCCCCACCACCACTCTCACCCACCTCCCCACCCGGCTATTTTATGGTCAGCTGGGTGTTTGATATACATTAGTATATTCAGGAGGATCCAAACCAGTCTCCAGATATGTACAAATAAACTGTATCTGGAATACATACATACTCTTATCAGTTCAGGGATGTACCCTGCTTTACCAAAGTCCACACGCACACACGCGCGGTATGTATGGAGGTGTAGGTTGGTGAGAGCGAGGGCTCACAATAAGCGAGCGCAGCTCGGGAGTTCAAACAGCTAAATCCCCAGTTTGTCACTCAGCGCACAAGACTGCAAGACGATCAGCGAGAGCGCTGGCTTGGCGAGACTCCCCTTACTTAACCCGTCAGGAGCTTTGTGCTGGCGAGTGTGCAGCCAAGTGAGAACGTTTCCCTGCCCCAAATGGATGGTTTCTGTTGGAACGCGAACGGACGCTCGTTCCTTCTGGTAAAATGGGGCAAATGGACTGAATTTCCAGGGCGTCCCATTTCCACCTTGGGTAAATGCAACAACGCCAAGTGCTCACTCGTGCTCGTACCCCCGTAGCTGGGCTCACACCCAATTAAAAACACAGCGATGTCTCCTCTAACTTACCCTGAAGCTACTACCACAGGTAGTTTATAAAAATATATATATACATATATAGATATATATATAGACACAAATCACTCGCACCTTGATTGCTTATCTCTTCAGCTGCTCTCTTGTCAGCTGTCAGGGTTAGTAGAAGTAAGAGGAAAGGAATAAAAACCCTGCTGCCTGAGGGTGGGGGGGTTCGCGAGCAGGCTATGGGAGGGAGAGGACGCAAGGAGGGAGACAGCAGCAGCAGCCACGCTTTTAAATGTAAGACATTTTAGTTGTCAGTGAGCTCACAAGCCCATGAATCTGTTTTGGTTCTGAAGCCACAGTACAGCCAGCCAGCCAACCAACCAACCAACAGGAGCCCTGTTGCCCTCAAAAAGAAAAGCAGACTTTATAGTGAAATTAACATAAACCCTCCCCTCCACCCCCCGCTCCCCCAAATGAATATGAATTTCGAAACCTAAATAAGGCAGGAGAGACAGGGAAGCAAGCATAGGTAGTTGCCAGCCTCTTCCGGAATGGGAACAAGAGTTTGAAACTCCCAAAATACAGCCACAACAACCAGAGGTGGGGTCACAGTCAAAGCAGTACCTTGCTCATCCAGGACTTGCGTTTGCACATAGCTCGCCTGCGTTTTACAGCCTCCCATAGCCTCCTTTGGCCTGCAGATATACACAATACACCCAGTTATTATCAAGACAAAAAAGCTAGTTCAGAAACAAAAGTCGCCAGGTAGCCAGCAGCAACCGTGAAATCACAACTCAAAACTCTTCGCAGAAAGAACAGCTTCAAACTGAAACAACCCAGGTCAAACCTCCTGGTAGATAAATCAGGGTGATGGTGAAGCTTCCCTGAGTGTTATGTGCCGCAAACGGTGACAAAATCTACACTTACCAGATTGTCAAGTACCAATGCCCGGTAGGACCTTCTGTGGCAAATAAAAAATATACATAAAATAATAAACCCCAAATATGTATTTGTTTTATTTTTATTTTAAAAAGTTAACGTTGGGAGTTTCTTAAAAAGCAATTGGCCTAGTCCTGCAGGGTGGGCACGTCAGCATTATTCTCACTGGCGAGAGAGATTTTTGTGGGGGGCAAATATTACCACCAGAAGCAGACGAACGCTGAGACGACTGCCTGTCAAGGAGGGGAGTACTGTATCAGGAAGCTCTGGAGCCTCACACACACACACACACACACACACACACACACACACACACACACACACACACAAGCCTTGTGTGTCATTTTGGATATGTCATAGGTTTGCTATCAATGGATTAATACAATGAACAGATATACTGTTTAAACACTAAATGAGCGATCCCCAGCAGGAGAACACCCCTCCACCCCCCAACCCCCCCCACCCTCCCTTTGCCAAAACACAAATATTTTTCTTTTCTCTGCCAATTTTCTCTCTCGATCCTCTCTGGAGAATCTAATTAAAACCCGTGTAGGGTTCCTTAAGTGGCAGCTGCTGTCTCAATACCTCGCCCATGTCAGGGCGAAGCCTTGGGCAAGTTTCCTTACGCCTGATAATAATCCCTCGAAAAAAAAACACACACGCACACGCAATAATAAATTGGTCACTTCAATCCACCGCTGTTTGTGGGGGTGGGGGTGGGGGGGAGACGCTGCTCTGCGCAATTGGCTGCCGCGTTTCGCCCACACAAAATATACAGTCAATTCACTTTACAGTGTGTCCTGTGAAGCGCTTTTGAGACGTCGAAGATGTGAAAAGCCACTATTATCAAATGCAAATGCTCCTTCTCCTCCTCCCTCCTCCTCAATTCCTCCTGAGTTCAGAATATGACTGCCCACAGAGGATAATTCAAGAGGACACGGTTACCAAGCTGGGGGTGGGGTGCTTAAAAACCCGTGAACTGTAGAAGCCACGAAAGCCTGAGGGTTGCGAGGCATGGCACAGAGTATTGGGTTTGTTAGAAGGCCTGAATTAGGGACGTGTGGGGTTTTAACTTCATCACAACGAGTCCTCAGGAAGTCGCGTGTTGGTTGGATGCCGTATTCCGGAGCTGGATAGGAATAGGAACGGAAGCTCGAAGGAGCCATTTGCACCCCCCCCTCCCCACCCCTGCCCCCTCCCCACCCCTCCCTCCCACCACCTCCACTTTGTTATACCTACCGGGCCGCCCCATGCCAATCTTCTCCAGGTCCTCATTTTTCACGTAATCAAAGTGTGAGAGGCGGGTGACGTTGAGGTCGTCGCGGATGCGGAGGAAGTACTGCTGTAACTGGACCTCAGTGAGGAGTTCAAGAAGCCACTCTGTGCCATCATCTGACTGCATGTTCCCACTGAGCTTCTGCAAGAGAGGAAACAGCGTCGGAATCCAGGGCAGCCGTTCGGGAAGCCTGGAGTGAGGGCCAGCTTACCACGGCAGCTCGGGGCAGGAAGTGTGGCGTTCACGACTAGTCGAACGCGAGGACGTGGCCTTGCGGAGGGACTGAGAAAGCCGCCGAGACAAAAGGAAAAAAAAAAGTTTATGTTTTTTTTTAAATATATTTTGGGTGCGTACACAGTTTTGCATTCTCTCAGGTGCGAGTGATTCCCATGGTTGGAGAATGTAACCTGTCGCTATTATTATTAGCACTATATCTAATCAGTGGTCACTCCCAGATAAGGGTGGGTAGATGTTGAGTGAGCCACTCTCTTCACACTGCCTATCATCAACATAAACTGCCTCACAAGAGCACAAATGTGACACTCTATTCGCTTAATGCTAACTTGTTTTCAAATGAAAATAAAATAAAACCCAACAAAGTAAAACCCAATATAATGGAACTCTATAGGAAGCCGATCAGGAACTAAAGGAGAAACAGGTCATTTGGGTTAAGGAGAAAGCAACAATTGGCCTTGCAATCCAAGATGCAAGGGATAGGAGTGAAAAAAATATATATATATGGGTGTGGGTGGGTAGGGAAAATGTGGCAAACAAAACGACAAAATTCCATTCCAGGAATAAGGGCTAATTTTCCGATGATCGAGATCTAGCTCTGGTTTGGATAAAAGTTACATGAGCTTCGCTTCCTATTACAAGCAACGTATAGGGCAGGGCGCATGGAACTCTTCCTAAACATCTCAATCACAACTTGTTTCACAAACCTCCCACTCTTTCCGGGACTCGACTGAACTAGAAAAGTTCCACTATGGGAAAGAAAGCCCGAATCTATTCCAAACCCAGTTATGACCAGTGCATTCTTTCGCATGTTGACACTGGCACTAGAGTTACGAGCCACACATTTTCCTTCAAATATTCAGGGGGGGGTTAGGGGGGGGTTGTTGTTTTTTCCCCCCCACCCCCATCTCCTGTGTAGAGCCCACTCACAATGACGCATGATTGTCAGACCAGTCAAGTCACCCAGCCCAGGCCACAGACAGAGCAAACACCAGTTTCACCGCGAGTGGGATGAGATTGATTATTTTCAGCTCAATGCAAGTGTGTGTGTGTGTGTGTGTGTGTGTGTGTGTGTGCGTGTGTGGTGTGTGCGTGCGTGTCAATAGCACCCAAATGAAGAGTGAGTCTTGGTCCCTCAAGGGCATGATGCAGACAAAGCAATACATAAATAAAACCTCTATGGACACTCACTGATTACTCAACCATATGGTGACGAAAGGCATCACTGGTACCTCCCAAGTGACTGGAACGGAGAGTCTCATCGACACTAAGCATTACTCAGCAATTTATCCCGCTGAATATTCTAACTGCCACCCTGAAACTCGCAGCTTAGTCTTGCTGCCTCGGTGAATGTGAAACTCTTGTGGTTCTCGGTTCACTTTTTGCACGTCAGCCTGGTAGCAGTCTCACTTCTGAGCTAAAAGCTTGTGGGTTCAACTCACAACCGACAGCTCTGGAACTCCCTTCCTCACTCCCTTCGTCTGGCCCCCTCCC
Source organism: Hydrolagus colliei (assembly GCA_035084275.1). Lineage (NCBI taxonomy): Eukaryota > Metazoa > Chordata > Chondrichthyes > Chimaeriformes > Chimaeridae > Hydrolagus > Hydrolagus colliei. The sequence goes on along the minus strand of CM068751.1, from coordinate 20,681,594 downwards.
TTCCTAGTTTCAGGTCTCTTCTGAATCCAAATTGTAGCCCTCCCACCCCCACCCCCACCTCACTACTGCAGATCAGATAACTGAACACAATACACCTTCCCGGACAGGGGGGGAAGCTGTGTGTGGTGATGAGTTAATCAGGATAGAAAACAAGAAGTGAACCTGAAAGAGGAGAGAGAGGTGTCCACCTCCACCAACTGGGAGCTGGTGCCTGCTGGAAAATATATATAAATGTCTGTAACACGACCCTCAAGTAAATCACCTGCTCTATACATTTAGGTCCCGATATCTTCACATGCTGACACATAGCAGGTCCCTGGACTTGGGTTTCAGAATCTATCCGGTCAAATCACACCTCATCAGCAAAACCGAGGCTGAGCACACACCTCGGGCGACTGTAAAGGTCAACCTCTGAGTACGGACTACCAAACGTAAAACGTAGACCAGAGACCGGTGGCTTTAAATGCTACCGATCCTCAGAGCTAAGGCCAGGCAACAAACGTGCCAGAGTCTCCCATTGGGATCCTTCTCGAAAAAGTGAAAGTACCACAATTTGAGAGTTTGTTTCATATCATACACACGCGCACACACACACACACCTTCCTATGAATTCCTATTTTGTTATAATATATGTTTGGAATGTATACAGTACATAACTCCAGAGTTTGATCCCATTTGATCCGTGCTCCATATTGAGTTATCTGATCTCAGCCAGCGGTTTACTGCTCTGGACCACAAGGCAGTCACTAACTCCCACTGAAAAAAAGCCTCCACCACCCACCCACCCGATTTAAGCTGATTGTATGATGAGGTAGTTAATTTCATCATTCAGTTTCCCTTTATACCAGTATAAATAAAGCCTGCGAACCGTTACTGTGAAAATTCAGGAACACACGTCAGCCAGCAATGGCACCAGATACAACTGGAAAGAATTTGACCCAAGCATTTTCTCATCGCAGCCGTCCAGAATAACAAGAGTTCGGATGCACAATGCTTGAGCTGTCAAAGGGGATGGCTATTGTTTGCTCTCAAACATTAACTCTTGATAAACCTTACGCAAGAGCATCCCTCGAATAACGGCCTGCGATCTGGAAAGCTTCTCTGGCCACTGCGCTCTTACTTGTAAAACTGGTTGTAAAAATATTTTTTTTCCCTTTAATATCTGCTCAAACCCCATGTCCACTGTCATACATGATCTCCCTAAATCCCTGCATTCTCGAGAGAATTAAAAATCAAGCCTCCCTCCAGTTTCTTTATTCTTCCTCGCTATCTCAAGGCTTTGGTGCTCCCTACCTTCCTCAGACTTCACTCTTCCTACAACAACCATCTTATATTCTGTGAATATATTCTGTGCAGCGCGAGGAGATATCTAGAAGATGTGAAAAGCGCTATATCAATTGCAAGAATTATTATTATTAGAAAATCCAAGTTTGGCATCATTTAACCACTGCTTGATTTATCTAGTCTCCCTCTAACCCTCTTCCAATGTTTGGTTTGTCCTGTATTATGATGGTGCCATGTCCTTTTACTTAAAACAGCTTTTTTAAAAAGCACACACACACTGAGGAATCAACCAGTCAAAAACATACATGCTGATAAATAGCCTCTTATCAATTAAATCCCCCCAAATTAGAGCATTAGTCCAGACCGCAAACGAGTCAATCCTTCCAAAACAAACAAAAACAGGAGCCAAAGTCGGTAAAATATTAGAAGCTGGGCTAAGTATACACACAGATCACTTCCTCAGAATGTTTGGCTGTTTAAGAGTCACATTTTTTGGTCAGGGCTAAATGTGAGAGAATATCTTTGCCCAAAAAAGGAGCTGGATTTATCAAGTCCACCTTCAGAAAACCAATTTCAATTGATGCTTTCCAACTCAAGTTTTACAGTCCGGGTTTTCAAAACAATTCAGCCATAACAGCTTCCATAAATACATTGCTGTCATCCAGACAGGTGGTACAGAAAGGAACCAGTGTGCTTTTAAAAGTTGATTTAGTGCCTCGCACAAACCAGGAAAACCAAAGTCTTAACATCGGGTCAGGAAATGGGAAGTACCCTCGGAAGAGAAGTCACAGAACAACCTCGCCTTCAAACGCAAACAAAACCTGTTTCGTCTTCTTCCCACGTCCCGGGAGAGATCGGTCTGAGGATCAGTGTCTGCCAAGAACAAAGGCGGCAGTGAAAACCCTTTTCATTCACTGTTGCACGGACCTCGGCTCATTCAGTCTTTAATTGGTTCCTGCGGCTGGAGACTGGGCCTGAGCGATGATAACAATCTCCGCTTCCGATTCTGTTATTGGTCCGTAGGGGGGGGGTCAGGAAGGCAGGACCTCACTTTACCAACCTCAGGAAGGAGTGCGGGGGTGGGGAGAGGGGTGGGGGGGGGGGGGGGCGGCGGGTATTAGCCTAGGGTGTCAACCACCGAAAGCAGGCACGAGTCTTGTATTCTTTAGCTGCAATCTTGATTCTTTTAGCGTAAGTACGGAATGATGCACGGGACACTTAACTTAAAATCCAAGTATCTTCACGTAGAATTACAGATTTACTTTACCCACCGATGTTCTCCTCTCCGCAATAGACTGGATCAAGCGATACTAAAGGGAACAAATATCAGAAACGGGAGCTCTAACTGATTTAAAAAAATACCAAACCCTGTACCTCCTAATATATGTGCAATCAAAATATAATAATAATAAAATAACTCTTGCATTTTGATATAGCGCTTTTCACATCTTATTGTCGTCTCAAAGCGCTTCACAGAATAGACTTTAAAGTGAATTGACTGTATATTTGCGGAGCGAAATACGGCAGCCAATTGCGCACAGCAGCGTTCCCCCCCACAAACAGTCGTGGATTGAAATGACCAATTTTTATTATTGCGTTTTTTCTTGGCTGGGACGGATTATCATTAGGTGCGTGTGTGAAGTAAGGAAACTTGCCCAAAGTTTCACCCTGATCTGCCTGGCTCTAACCACTGAGCTACAGGAGCTCCAACAATAGCAATAAGAAGAAAAACAGCCAGATTCAGAGATGATTCCACTATACATTGATTTTAAAATCGATGAATAACGCACCCTCTGGAACACAGACTGAAGATGTGCAAAATCTGCAGAGTAATGAAGAGTCATCCTACAATTGCAGGCTCTAAATTGAACCCTGGCCTCAGCCTGGACTCTCCAAAGATCTTTTACTGTTGAAGCAAATTGTTTAAGTGAATCTGCTAAAGTGGGATCCTTTGCATTTGTCCCAAGTTCATGTGAAGTTTATTTTTTTCTCGCTGAAACCCTGCAAAGTTTTTTTTCCCCCCAAAAAAAATCTATTTGAACTCCAGCAAAACTGACCAAATGCACACACTTATCAAATGTACATTCCATCAATTATGAACGAATCACATCTAACTATAAATTGTGATAAGAGGTTTTTTTTTAAATGTGTTCCACTGAAAATATTTTAATCTGAAAAGATTAATTCGGATTAACTCCATAATTAAGGGGAGCCATCTAACCAAACGCACGCACTCACGGGAACACACACGCACGACTCCCAGTGTCTCTCAGTGCTTCTTTGTGTATTTTATTATGTTGTGAATATGCTGCTCAAAGGCCCCTTTCAGCCGGCAATTCGTACAGAAGCTTCTCCTGTAACTGTGTACTGTCCCGAACTCTCTGTCCTCAAGACTTTGAATTCTGACTCGTGTTCGCAGTGTCACTGTGCCAGAACGCGCTAACAGAAATCTCTGCCGGCTGAGTTAAGGCCTTAACGAGTAAACCATGGAACTAAAAAGAGATCCGACAGAACACAACTGGTTATATATGTGTTTGCTTCCTTTGAGCGCCGGATGAATTCCACATTGCACGCTGCTAAATGCAGCAAGCTATTTGAAGCCCACAGCAACTCAAACCTTCGCTGCCAACTGATATCCCTGTTGCCAAAGCTGCTATTAGACACGGAGGAGAAGAGGAAGAGGTTCCAGTTGAAATTTGGAAGTGATCTCTTTGGATTTGGATTTGGATTTGGATTTGGATCCCAGCCAGGTCAGATCATCCATTCAACACATGCGAGTGAACGAGGCAGAAAACACTTGCACTGTCATGCAATGCTCCTCTGTAGGGACAGACCGGGATTGCGTTAAGAATTAAGAATTTCACTTGTTGGTTCACCTACTACTTGTAAGAATAAATTGCATGTACTGCAAGGCAAAGAGAGGGAGTGCGAATTAGTGTAACGATACAAATAATATACAGACTGACTTCGTAGGAGAATAGGGCACCACTCCAAACAAGGAGGCAAGACAATGCAAGGCATCATTGCTTAAAGAAAATACAATAATGCGTGCATTTGATATAGCACTTTTCACGTCTTCTAGACGTCTTAAAGCGCTTCAGAGTATACCGTAAAGTGAATTGACCGTATGTATATCTGTGGGCAAAACGCGGCAGCCAATTGCGCACAGCAGCTTCCCCCACACAAATAGCCTTGGATTGAAATTTATTATTGGGGGTTTTTTTTGAGGAGGGATGACAACACAAACAAATCTAACTTCCGTGGGTTTAAAAAAATGCATGGCGTTCAAAATTTTGCTTTAATTCTATTCAGCAGTATACAGTACATTGATGAAACAATTTGCAATGAAATGTCCAATGTACCAATGTCTGAGTTTTCTTCAATCGCAACTATGAAATGGACGCAAGTAATACAGTGAACGATTATGAGGATGTAACACACTTTCCCTGACACTTTGAGAGTCGTTTCAACAGGTATTTTACACTTCACTGAAGGAAAGCGTTCCTCTCTGTGGAATCCAATCATCGGGTGTTGTTGGGGGTTCTTTGTTGGCCGCCTTTCATCGCAACATTAAATTTTTCAATTCGCAGCTTAGCGCAGTTGTTTGATCTAGTTACCATACGCAGTTTGCCTTTTACACTGGCTAACTCTTTAACCACAATACACCACCAACAACACCTTGTGAATACTGTAGCTTTGCTGGCCAGCTGTACCGATGAAATACGTCGACATTTTAACAACCTTCAAACTAGTTGTTCGATAAGAAATTGTAGAGTTTGAGTTTCCTCAATCCCATTGTTCTTTGTTCCCCCGCTATGGAGTGCGAGTTTTTCTACTCAAGGTCCAGCTTAATGTCCACGGGCACATCCTCTCCACAGATTGTTTTTAATGAGCACGTTTGTCCCAGTTAAACCCCCTGCCAACCTTCGTTACCCAGATTGCCAACCCTGTAAAGTGAAGGGCTCTGAGCTGGACAGCTCTTATTCGGACCTCTTGCTCCGCCATCACCAATCCAGCATCTCTCCTCTTGCGGGCCAGTCAGTCACAGGGACAAAATTGGTCATTTGCAATCCACAATTGTTTGTATGGGGGGGACGGGGACGCTGCTGTGCACAACTGGCTGCCGCGTTTCGCCCACAAATATATATTTACAGTGTATTCTGTGAAGCGCTTTGAGACACAGTCGATAAGATGTGAAAAGCCGCGATATCAAATGCAAGGATTGTTAATATTATATTATTCACATACAATTGAAACCATGGGCTCTGCTATCCTTCCAGTCATTTCCCTTCCAGCCACACTATCACTAGTAAGAGTGTATTGGGAATTAAATTCCAGTCTACACCACCACCACACCACAATGCGGCTGCAGTTTGCCTGCAGATATACAGTCAATTCACTTTGCAGTATATTCTATGAAGAGCTTTTGAGACACAGTCTAGAAGACGTGAAAAGCGCTACATCAAGTGCAAGGATTAGTATTATTATTATTACTGCTACAGAGGGGAAATTGCTTTCATAGCCCTGAAATTGCTAACTGCTTTGTGCATCAGATTGGTTGGATAATTCCACCCTTCCCCCCGCCCCACTCTCCCCCATCCACCGACCCAGCTCACTCACTCTGGTTTCCCATAGAATCAAACCAACAGCAACAACAAATTAACATTTCTATAGCACCTTTTATATACAGGAAGGCCATGTGCAGCCTTTTTGAGAGAGAGAGAGTGAGAGAGAGAGAGAAAAACACACCAGGTCCTTTATCAAAACAGCCAGTTATTCATCTTTTGAAGAGGAAAGCCTTGCAACACAGAAGGAGGAAACTACACTGGTAATAACCTGGGTTTTATGACCTTCAGTAATGCCGTCCTTCAAGTTAACTGCTTCTCTGGGCAGTAACCCGAACAGGGAAAGCTGACATCTTAGCCGCAGACTCTAGCATTGCATCTGCTGCCCCTGCTCAGCGTGGGCTTCCTCTCCACTCGTCAGGGTGGCTCCTTCTTGGCCGCGCATCAGAGAACAGGAGGCAAAGTCACACGTGGAATGGATTTACACATACACGATACATGTACACGATTAACCCTTTCGTGTGTAACCTCCCCCACCTCACCCCCCCCACCCACCAGCCCACAAATATACAGTCGGCTTTCCTGCTCTCCTTCCCTCTGCCCCGCCCCTCCCCTTGCCATCTTTGCCCCCCTTTCTCCCCTAATCTCCATGATTGTTTGTGGGACATTGCTGTGCGCAATATGGCTGCCGCGTTTCGCCCACAAATACACAGTCAATTCTCCTACTCTCCTTCATCCTGCCCCGACCCCTCCCCCACCTGCCCTTGTCCCTACCTGACTGTTCAACGCCTTGGGACATCCTCTCAACGTGAAAGGCGCTAGGTAAATGTACGTATTGATTGATTGATTGATTGGAATCAGTTTCATGGGTCAGGCAATTCGACGTTGCTTTTTGCTTGCAATACTGTCTAAAAAAAACATTCGGGGTTACTGAGGTCGATGGGGCAGAGTGGGGGGGTGGGGATAGGGAAACACAACAGGAACTGGGATTAAGGGATAAGGCAGGGGGCAGGTGGAGTTAGTTTAGAAGATCAGCCATGATCTTATTGAATGGCGAGGGGGTGGGGGGGGGGGGGGGGGGGGGGGTGGTGGGGGGCAGGCTGGAGTGGCCAACTAGTTTGCCTCCTGCTTCTCATGTACTAAAAGCGCAAACGTTTTATAACTTCCTCCAATAGAGTACACACATGAACTTGACAAAGTTTTACAGTTTCCTCCCAAGTCAAAGTCTGTCAAAGTGGCTTCCAAAACTCTCTTTGCTAACATCTTATTAAATTGAGGGTTGATCCCCGACGTGAAAGGCGCTATACGGATGTCATTTTGTTGCTGCTGTTGTTGTTATTGTAATTTTGGGAGTAAGAGAGGGAAGATCTGATTCGATGAAAGATGTATTACGATTACAGATCTCCGTTACCACTAAAGCACAAAAGCCTCTTTGTGAAAAAAAACTCAAAGCAATTTATTTAACAACCCAATGGGGGCAATACCAAAACAAACATCAGGTTAAACAGCGGGATCCGAAACTTGAGCAAAAATTGAAAATTAGGAAGAAAAAAAATAATCTCCCAAAGGCCTGAATATTAGCCCCAAATCAATCTCCGCCAGGCAAATACCTGCCTCTGACACGGACGTGAAGGAAACCGCCTGGTCCACAGTTATGCAGGAACACACTAGCCAAACAGAAGGGCTTCAAGTTTCACTGTTTGATCAAGAAAGATGGAGCGTGCGCGAGCTAAACGGCTGCTTTGAAGCGCGAAGGGAGGATGCGTTTTGCCCACGGGAAAAGCCACAGAGAGTTGTCACTGCTCTGCAGGAGCAGCCTGCGAACCTGGGCTGCATGTGGCACATTTCACACCGCGCACATGAATGTGCTCTGTGAGGATGCGGGAGGGTTTCACGTTGCCATTCCCACATTCTGCACAAACAGCAGCTGATAAAGTCACAAGCCACTGAATCCTTGACAGCGCGGGGGCCGAGACCTGAAGCCACCCACAAGCCGCCAGCCATTCGGACGGCTCGACAACAACAACATCAACAACTTTGATTCTACAGCGCCCCCCCCTCGCTCACTCCATGCCGGACTCCGCGCGTCTCAGAGCGCTTCACCACAACGGATCCACGGGACCGAGCCAGGGGCAGGGGGGGGAGAAAGGTGACCGAAGGCATGGGTCGAAGAGAAAGGTCTTCAGCTGGGATCTGAAACTGGGAAGAGAGGAGGGGGAAGGCGAGGCGAAGGGAGTGAGGAAGGGAGTTCCAGAGCCTCGGGGCGTAGTGTCTGAAGGCACGGCCGCCGAGGGTGGAGCGGAGGATTGGGAGGGCGGGGACACACGGAGGAGGCCAGACCCGAAGGAGCGAAGGCAACGGGTGCTGGTTTGAGGAGAGGGAGGTCGGAGGAGGTCGTTCAACATTTCTTCGGGGAGATATACTTTCCTGCGAAGGAAGTTAGCAAACCAGACCAACGCTAATGTACTCGCAAACACTAACACACATTCATGCCAATGAGGGGGGAAAAAAGAAACTGGGTTGAGTCTGCTACTGTACACAGTACATGACTGGCGGGAATGGTGGGATTTCTTGTTCTACGCTTTCTCTTATCCCATTAAGATTGATCTTGCCTTGCTGCTCCAACCTTGTTGGGTGTTTTAAACTCAGGGCCTTGGCACTTCACCGAGGTTTCGGTAATAAAAGCAAAAAACTTTTCAGATCGCAAACTGCTCCCATCTGCTCTACACCTGTCTCTGTGTGATCTCGAAACCTCAGCTGCTTTCTGATGTGTTAAGCGTTTCACTTCCTGCCCCCCTCTCGGATGGCACTCACGCCATACGCATTCCAGATGCAACCGTCAACACCGTCACCTTGGCAACACGTAAGTCATCCCACAGATATACAACTCTCGTCTTTATTGTCCACCGGGTCAGACTGACAAGACCTTGGTTTCAATGTGCCACCCGGGGGAGGGACTTTACAATACCAGGCTGGGGGTAATCAGACTAGACTGTAAGCTCGAAAGCCTAGTCCAGAACTCGAACCACCACCATCACCAACAACAACAACAAAATTACACTTGTACAGCGTCTTGTATAGTCAGGAGGACGCCACCCTGCCTGAAGAGAGTTATAATAAACGCAACAACTCCAAACCCAACAACTAATGTCGCTGAGGGCTTGAACGTGGCAGAGACAAACCTACAAATGTCAGATCCAAAAGCAAGAGATTGTTACTGATTATGAGCTCACAGTGATGTTAGAATCGGATCAGCTGGAGCACTAATCCAGGGGAACAGTCAACCAGCAACAATATTGGGACAAAAATCCACGGCATCACACACCCACCTTCAGAGAAGGTGGCTTCCGAGAAGGTGGCTTCCGAGAAGGTGGCTTCCGAGAAGGTGGCTTCCGAGAAGGAGGAAAGTTGAGTTGAGTTGGAGGGGGAGTGGGGGCTGCCCCACGATGGGTGGGGGGGGGGTTAAAGTAAAAAAAAAATCTGGTTCATCGAGCATCTCGCCAGTTATTATTCAACTGGTGATTTTAGAGAGTGAGTTTTGATCACACTCGTTTTTTTTCTCTGTAAACGATTGCTGGATTCAGACCTGCGCCTTGGACTGAGCAGCACTGTACTGGAATCAGGCCACAACCTCAACAACCGTAAATGGAACCCAATGCAACCTCATCAAAATAACAGTCTACATATAGTATAGTCTGTTCAAAATAACCTCCGCCTCAAAAGTGAAGCCATTACCAACGGAACTGGTCAGGCAATGCTTTATCCGGTGCAAACAAATGTATGATACAACGACATAATCCATGCCCAGATCAACACAATTCTCAGGTTATATTATTGTGACACTCATGGGTGAGGATATAATAATAATAATAATCTTTGCATTTGATATGGCGGCTTTTCACATCTTATCGAGGTCTCAAAGCGCTTCACGGAATATACTGTAAAGTGAATTGACTGTGTATATTTGTGGGCGAAACGCGGCAGCCAATTGCGCACAGCAGCGTCCCCCCCCCACAAACAGTCGTGGATTGAAAATGACCAATTATTTTAGTGTTTTGTTTTTGGAAGGGTTATTATTAGGTGTGTGGAGTAAGGAAACTTGCCCAGGGTTTCGCCCTGATTTGACCTGCCTGGATTGGACCACAGGTCTCACACTTGTAGGCCAAGTGGCTCTAACCACTGAGCTTAGAAAGAACATGGCATATCCTGACTGATATAGGATTGTGGCTTCCCTTTCTACCCAAACTCGTTTCCCCATGTTGTTAATTCTCTCCAGTATGGGTCAGGCAGCACCAAACTTTGCTTGGTAAAAGTGAATAGGGTCAGTTCTTACGCTTCCAAACCAAGAAGATGACATCTCAAGCTCCAAAGGAGCATAAATAATCACCTACAAGGTGTCAGGGCCAATGACAAAGACCGAGCACAAAGTCACATGGACCTGCAAAGCCAAGTTCTTAGTATATACAGTCACTTCATCAGTTGCAAAGACAGCTCAAGTGGTTCTCTATACACCTTCTCCTCACTGGAAGACCAAAAATCCCAAATGATCAAAATTCCAATGTTGGCAGCTGTTTACGGTTCTTTCAGATTGCATTGTCTGAAATTGGCTGAAATCTTTCCTCCGAAAATGGTCATTTCTGTAGATCGATCATCCCACAATCCGTCAACTACTGGTGAATTTTCATGTCACTGTTAGGAATCTAGTTTAGGATTAATGTTCCCTCCAGTTGGTAACATTTGTTATTAGAACAGGATACGCCTCCTGTATTAGGAACTATTTAGATTCGCTGTCGGTGTAAATGTTACAATCATTTAATGACGTAATCATTATTATTATATTGCTTTATAAATGTTACATTTCACACCGTTCCCCTCGTTAGGAAAGATCTGATTTAAGAGATTTGATCGGGAAGCCAAAGCGTTATTTTCTAAACACAAAACAAAATTGTCCAGTACAATTCCGCAGTGAGACTGAACTAAACTTGAGAGGATGTTAAAAATTCTTTCAGGCAGAGGTCAGTTCAAAGTTTGCCCCCTGAAGGGCTTCTCACGTATTGAAATAATGTTATGGCCTTGAGTGGGTTCCTTATAGTCTCTGTGCCCACTAGCCCCACCGTCAAACCAAGGCAGTAGCCCACCACTGCTGTGACTACCATTGCCCAAGCCACACCGACCAGTGAAACCACACAGGTGGGTGTGAGGAGGTGGCGTGACAGACATGTCTTTCTCTGGCTGAGTCAATGATCTCAAATGTGTGTATGACATTCCTCAATGGTATCTTGACTCTGGCCCATCAGTGGGGGGGGGTCGGGGTGGGGGTGGTCGGGGGGGGGGGGAACACTTTGGGGTACAGCTTTTCTGCACTTTCAGACATCTCTACGTTTATGAACAACGGTTACAAACATTGCCTGTTCTTCACCCAACTCCCCCAAACCCCCCCCACCCACCTCCTACACCCCCCCACCCCACTATCCCCTATCTCCCCTCCCCACTCCCACCACTCCCCCCACCTCTACCTCCTACACCACCCCCCCCACTATCCCCTATCTCCCCCTCCCCACTCCCCCCACCTCTACCTCCTACACCCCCCCCACCCCACTATCCCCCTATCTCCCCTCCCCTCCCCCACCTCTACCTCCTACACGCCCCCCATCTCCCCCCCCCCCCCACTATTCCCTATCTCCCCCCCCCCCCCACTATCCCCTATCTCCCCTCCCCCACTCCCCCCACCTCTACCTCCTACACCCCCCCCCACCCCACTATCCCCTATCTCCCCTCTCCCACCTCTACCTCCTACACCCCCCCATCTCCCCCCCCCCCACTTATCCCTATCTCCCCTCCCCCCCCCACCTCTACCTCCTACACACCCCCCCCCCACTATCCCCTATCTCCCCCCCCCCCACTATCCCCTATCTCCCCTCCCCCCCCCACTCCCCCACCTCTACCTCCTACAACACCCCCCCCCCCCCCACCACTATCCCCCCCCCCCCCCCCCCCCCCCCAACAATAAAGGACCAGCTTACTTTATAAATGTGAAAACGTGCCAGGAACGGGAGGGATCTCTTCAGTTTGTTGAAGCGTCGCATCCTGGAGGTTGTCGTGTTGTTGACGCCCCCCCCCCCCCCCCCCCTCTCTCCTCAGGCGCTGTTACACGGCTCTCTCCCTCGCCGCCACACGGCTGCACGAGCGGGGGGGGCTTATCCATGACACGGGTCGGTCCTTATCTGTCGAGTTAAACACCCCCCCCCTCCCCTCTCCTCTCTCTCTCTCTCTCTCCCGGGGAAAGCAAAGCCGCGCGATGGCGGTATATATTTCTATATCCACACGCGTCTGGTGGAACTTGAAAGGCGCCAACGGCCTGACATGACCGCCGTCCGCTCGCGACTCCCGACCGGACTCTTTGTTTTCCCGCCGCAAACCAAACGAGTCTCGAGTCTCTGACCAACATTGGCCTCCGAGCTGCCGCACACACTGTCACTGCCCGGCGAGCACTGAGAGGGTGAGTGTGTGTGTGAGGGGGGGGGGGTGGGTGGGGGCTACAGCTCTCTCTCTGCTGTTTAACTGTCTGTTGCCTCAGCCTGGACACCAGCCAAGGGGGTCCAATATTAACTGGAGGGATATGGAGAGTTCATTTCCTGTGGTGCCCCTCTCTCAGCTGATGGTTTAACAAGGCGATGCTCCACACGCCCCCTCACGTTTACCCCCCCCCCCCACACACACACACACACACCACCCCTCCCGGTGTGGGGGGGGTATGTGAGGGGGCTGTGGGTAAAGCTTGTACGCCGCCGTCCCCGTGCTGAAAAACTGGGCAAAAATTAATCTGTAGTTTCTTGTGTACATCCAACACACACACACACACACTCAACACACACACACACACACTCACTCACCCAACACACACACACACACACACTCACTCACCCAACACCCACACCACACACACACACTCCACTCCACCCAACACACACACACACACACACACTCACTCACCCAACACGCACACACCACACACACACTCACTCACCCAACACACACACACACACACACCCCCCACTCACCCCAACACACACACACTCACACTCACCCAACACACACACACACCCACCCACTCAACACACACACACACACTCACACCTCACCACTCACCCACACAGCACACAACACTCACCCACCACACACCACACACAACACACCCACACCCAACACACACACACACACCCACCCAACACCCACACACACTCACCCAACACACACACACACACACACCCAACACACACACACTCACCACACACACACACACACACACCCCACCAATCACACACACACTCACTCACTCAACACACACACACACACACTCACCCAACACACACACACACACTCACTCCAACACACCACACAACACTCCACCCTCAACACACACACCACTCACTCACTCAACACACTCACACTCACTCAACACACACACACACACACCCTAACACACACACACACTCACCAACACACACACACACCCACCCACTCAACACCCACACACACTCACCCAACACACACACATCACCCAACACACACACACACCCACTCACCCAACACACACACACACTCACCCAACACACACACACACACTCACCCAACACACACACACACCCAACACACACACACTCACTCACCCCCCCCACACACACACACACACACTCACTCATCCCAACACACACACACACACTCACCCAACACACACACACACTCACTCAACACACACACACACACACCCAACACACACACACACACCACTCACACTCACCACCACACACAGCCACTCACCCAACACACACAGGCACCCACTCACCCAACACACACCCAACACACACACACACTCAACCAACACACACACACACACACTCGCCCAACACACACACACACACTCACCCAACACACACACACACTCACCCAACACACACACTCACCCAACACACACAGACACACACACACCCACTCACCCAACACACACACACTCACCCAACACACACACACACCCACTCACCCAACACACACACACCCACTCACCCAACACACAGATTGTAAAAAGGCATCTCACAAGAAACTGTTTGGCAAAAAAAATATTTGTAGAGAAATAGAAGAGAGAGAGAGAGACAGCTGCTACTTTCATTTAATTGAGGTCACGTTCAATGGTAGAAAAACTTGCTTCCAGGCCACTTGTCGAAGCATCATTGTGGTTTGCAAACAGATTTGTTTTTTTAATTTAAAAAAAACCCAGTTCTTTACACACTTTTTAAACAGTGAGATCGAGGGCTTTCAAAAGTTTCATCTTCAGACAAACTTTTCTCTGGACGATGAAAGGATCAGAGCTCATTCCGCCGACAGCGTTTAATAGGTTGCAAATAACAATAATCCTTACATTTGGTACAGTGGTATTTACGTCTTCTAAACGTCCCAAAGCGCTTCACAGAATAAACTCTAAAGTGAACTGACTCTGTATTCTGAACGCAACGCAGCAGCCAATTGCACACAGCAGCGTCCCGTCCCCCCCCCCCCCCCACAAACAGTCGTGGATTGAAACGACCAATTTATTATTGATTTTTTTTCTTGAGGGATTATTATCAGACGTGTAAAGTAAGGAAGCTGGTTCAGAGTTTCGCCCTGACCTGCCTGGAATCGAACGCAGGTCTCTCGCTTGTAAGGCGAGCGCTCTAACCACTGAGCTCCGGGACTCTACAGTACTGCAGGTCTTCAAATATTGCTGTGATACACTGAACTTCTATGTTTAATTTCTTCACTCACTAACTTCACTCTGGGATTGCAGTTCCCATCATATTCCTATCGTGCAGCCAAACATTTTGTAACTCCAAATTACTTTTTTTTTTTAAATGATGAAATGCACGAAATCAAAATAAGTTTCACTTCTATACTGTGATACTATATTCCTAAATACAGTGCACCATTTGTTTTTCTTCCCGTGGGTGCGGGAGGTAAGCAAGAATCTCTTCGCAAAGAGAATCTCAGAAATCAGGTCAAGTCTCTGGCCGGTCTCTAGAGTCTCTGAGCCAGGGCTGAACCGCAGTTATTCCAGGGTTTTATTGATGACAAGAACTAGCCGGGATTGGAAAGGCAGATCATTCACACAGAGCAAAGGATTCTGTTCACTTTTAGCTCACTTAGTAAATCACCAGCCAAAAACAGGTAGGGATATCCTAGCATCAGGAAGCTTGGCAGACACTGCTCTGAATTTCAAGCTTTGCGGTGGTTAGTGAGTTAAAACTGCAGCCGTGGCCCAACGCACATTCTGAGGGTCCCTAAGACGTCCGGATGTCTCCTGCCAACCTCCACCTAATACTCTTCTACGAGGTAGGCAGAGGGCATCCCAGAGGCAGTGCGCATTCCGTCCCACCACAGGGAAATGTTCCATGTGTAGGCGGGCGTATGTGCGTAGAACTCGCGTCTGGTTAGGATTTTTTTGGTCAGCCGAGTGTCTGACACACGCGGAACCCATGACCACACTCAAGCGTATCCAAACCAAACTGAGAATTCCATGCATCCCACCCTACTCATGGAAATTCAAGATACACAAGGGAAGAGGCGGGTAAGGGAGTAGAGGGTTGGCATAATCTAGCCTGGACGTGATGAATACAAGGCGGAAAAGACGTGAAAAGCGCTATAACAAATGCAAGGATTGTTATTGTTTATTATTATTATTACTAGAAAAGACGCTATATCAGAGATGAAGAAGGAACATTTGGAACAGTTCAGGAAGGTCGAAGAAGAAAAGAGATAAGGAAGCCAGACAGAATTTTTCATCCAGGAAATACTCTACCTATAATAATAATATAATAATAATAATCCTTGCATTCGATATAGCGTTTTTCATGTCTTCTAGACTCTGTCTCAGAGCGCTTCACAGAATATACTGTAAAATGAATTGACTGTATATATTTGTGGGCGAAACGCAGCAGCCAATTGGGCACAGCAGCGTCCCCCCTACAAACAGTCGCGGATTGAAATGACCGATTTTATTATTGTGCTTTATTTGAGGGATTATTATTAGGCGTGTGGGGTAAGGAAACTTGCCCAAGGTTTTGCCCTGACCTGCCTGGATTCGAAACACAAGTCTCACGCTTGTAATGCCTGTGCTCTATCTAACCACTGAGCTATAGGAGCTCCGTTCACTCCACTCTCTTTGCATGGAAGAAGTCGGTAACAAGTTCCTGAATGGGAATTTATATAAATTGGTTAAAACAGTCAAGTAATAGGTGGAGGGAGGGAAGGAGGGAAGGGTGGATGTGGAGGATATGGAAAGAACATGAAGTTGCTGCTTTTGCCCCAGTCCTGGAGCTCAGTGATTAGAGCACTCGCACTACAAGCGTGAGACCTGTGTTTCGAATCCAGGTAGGTCAGGGTGAAACCTAGAGGTTGCTGTTTTTTTCAAAAAGGACGCATTTTGCAGTAGCTACTCACGCACGGCAGGTGCCATTAAAATCGTGGGATGCAGCTAGAAGTTGGTTGAGTAGAGAGGCCCTTTCGCCCGAAAGCAGGCAGCCATTTCAGAGGCAAAAGTCGGCGTGGGTTTAAAAAAAAACTACGGTGAAGCAGGGCTGTAAAGGTTAATAAGGTTAACTCCCCCCCCCCCCCCCAACCCCCAACCTTGGGCAGGTATAACGCTCCTGGTTCCAGGCTCGGGCCTGGGCAGTCGCGCAGTTTCCTGAAACAGAAACCCTGACGTCAGGCGGGGCTGGCTGACAGCAACGCCAACAATTAGGCAGAACCTCGAAGCACAATTCAATTGTTTTCAAAGGCACCAGCTGACAGTGTATGAGAAAGCAGCGCGACATCACCGGGGTCATATAAAAGGATTGAGTAGCAACAATAGCCAGCCAGTCAGTCAGTCAGTCACAACAGGAGGTGGCAAATTAATCAGTTTGGAACACTCGCAAGCTCCCCGCGTGTATATTACCAGCATTGGTCTCTGCCAGTCACAGCAACGTTTATACTGTAATATAATCCTCGCATTTTGATACAGCGGCTTTTCGCGTCTTCTAGACTGTGTCTCAAAGCGCTTCACAGAATATACCGTAAAGTGAATTGACCGTGTGTATATATATATATATATACATATATATATATATATATATATTTGTGGGAGAGTGAAAACGCGGCAGCCAATCGCGCACAGCAGCGCCCCGCGCCCCCAACAAACAGCCGTGAGTTGAAAATGACCAATTTTTATTATTGTGTTTTTTTTTGGATGGATTATTATTGTGTGTGTGTGTGTGTGTGTGGAGTAAGGAAACTTGCCCAAGGTTTTGCCCTGATCTGCTCTAGATTCGAAACACAGGTCTCAGGCCTGTAAGGCGAGCGCTCTAACCTCTAAGCTACAGGACTGCTAACACACAGCCTGATTTCTGCCCTGGCTGAAATCAGCGCAGATCAGAAATCTAACCTTGGGTCTTGTCTGGCTTAGCTTCTCTCACAAGTTAAATGTGCTAAGCTGATCACTAGTGCATCTGGATCCATTCCCCTGAAGTTAACATTTAGATCCCCAAATCTCAAAAGGCTGAGCTGAAAGGATTTTTTTTTTAAAAAAACAAATGGAGAAGATTACATTTAAGCAACACAGGAAATACTTGAGACATCTTTCTTCCCTTCAGCGTTCCCAGCCGCTGTGCGCACACACACACACACACACACAGACCCTCTAAACTTTCAATGTTTACTCTCCTGTCAGCAGGTTCCTGTGAACTTTCAGAAGGCAATTTAATTGCACCTACCACCTGCGCGCAGCTATACAGCGAGTTTCCTGACAGCGAGTTCATGCGTTCAACCACAACAATCCCAGCGTCGTCTTAACATCCACAAACAATGGCTTTAAGAACCGTACACATGTTGTCCAACAGACAAGCACCAGTTCTCCTGAAGCAGAAGGAACCGGCATCCACCCACACCCAACAGCTGGACATCAGAAACATCTGCTTGAAAAACTACAAGCTATCTCTTCTCCGGAGCCTCTGAGCATCACGTCGCTAACTTATCAACCAAACAAGATCTGCTGGGTGCAAAGGAAACCAATAAAATCACCCCCCCTGGTGTCTCCAGTTGCGCACTGTCGGAAAGAATTCCATCATCGGGTTAGTAATAAACCCCAAACTTCCAATTTTCTCCCTCCTTCCATTCCTCAACAAGGTGATTTTTTTTTGCGAGCGTACAGTTCCACGTATGTACGTCGACCTCTACAGTAGAGTCTGGCCGCGTCTTCATGTCGGGAGTCTAGACTGTACGGCTGTGGAGGTAACCATAGCCTAGCCCAACCCTGATGATCACACAACATCTACATAAGATCATGTTCCAATCATGGCTATTGGACAGTGATCAAAGGCCTGATTAATTCCAACCCCCCACCCCACCCCACCCCACCACACTCCTCAACAACAACATCAACACTGGTAGAGCGCCTTTCACGTCAGGTCAACCCAAGGCACTGAACAGTCAGGAAGGAACTCAATTCTCACACACCTCCTGTTAACCTGATGATCAGGTGAGAATCGTCTCACTCAGCACAGGCTGGCACACTGCAAGTTACTTTTGTTATGGCAATACAGTACATACCTCATTGATGCTTGCTTTAAAAAATGTGTGAAACAGGGCCAGAATTCTCCGCTCGTGTCTCTGCGGACGACAAAACTTTTATCAGCGCCTTGTGACGTCCTCCTGATGTGAAAGGCGCTATACAAATGTAATTTTGTTGTTGTTGTCCTGATCTTTCTTTCCAGGCCAGACCAGGACGGGACAGACTCCGCCAGAGATGTTTGCATCCACCACTCGCCTCACTCCACAATTTAAACCAACCCTCAATAGACACTGGAGTTGGAGTGACAGACAGGCAGTTTCGCACGTAAATCGCAAGACATTCTGGAAGTGAATTAACATCTCCGGCTGTCTGAGTAACCAAAGCCACAACTTCAATCGTTGCAGGGTCCCAGTGAGTATGACACACATTCGTTGTGTTTTGTTGAGGGCCGTTGCATCTCGCTAAATAGGTATTTGATAGTCTCCCAAACTGGAAATTCACAGAGACTTTCAAGAGGGGGGTTTACTTGTAAAACTGTTCGTCTGGATCGTTGCCTAGTTCTTGTACATTCAATCACTGAAGCCAAGAACAGTTAATGAAGCAACAATATGCTGCTCTTATACACCCCATTTCATCTGCAGCTGCCAGCGTTCAAACAACAACAACAACAACAACAACAGCGGCAAGTTGCGTTTGTATAGAGCCTTTCACGTTGGGAGTAAATCCCAAGGCACTGGAACTTTCGAGATTCAGGACAAAGCTGGAAAAAGGAGCCGACAGCACAAAAGACTTGAGCGGTCGACAGAATTTAGTAAACTTTGAAAACATGAAGATGTACGAAAATGTGCACAATGGAGCGAGCACCAGGCGAGGGAATGGGAAGTCACAGAGTAGCAAAAGGGAGGACAGCATCACTCCCCGGTGAAGAACTTTTCCTCAGGGGGGGGGGGGCTAGGAGCACCACACCAACTTAAACAGTGCGTAACTAATAATCCTTGCCTTTCACGTCAGGAGAAGCGTTTCATGGGGATCTACTGTGAAATGAAGTAACTTTGATTTTCTGACGAAATGTGAACTCACTTTCCTCTCTCTTTCTCTCTCTTTCCATAGACGCTGAGAGTGTTCCATGTGACTTCTGTTTTTATCGGAGCTCGATGAGCTCAGTGGTTAGAGCACTCGCCTTACAAGCGTGAGACCTGTGTTCGAATACGGGCAGGTCAGGTGAAACCTTGGACAATAAAATTGGTCATTTCAATCCATGACTGTGTGTGGGGGGTGGTGGGGGGGGGTGGGAACGCTGCTGTGCGCAATTGGCTGAAGCGTTTTGCCCACAAACATATACAATCAATTCACTTTACGGTATATTGTGTGAAGCGCTTTGAGACGTCGATAAGATGTGAAAAGGAGCCACAGTATATCAAATGCAAGGATTATTATATTATATTATTATAATAACAAAATTACATTTATAGAGTGGTTTTCATGTCTGGGGGGGGAGGACGTCCCGAGACGCTGAATCGGGGGGGGAAACTCCCTTCTCTTTATGTTGTGACGTGAGTTAACTTTATGAGTTAACGGCGCCTACCTGAACAGGTCCTCAGTTTAACGTCTTATCTAGAGGCACCTCTGGCAAGGCAAGCCCAGCACTGCACTAGAGCATCAGGTGTAGATGACGGAAGTTCGGGTCTCGACGTGGGGGTTTGAGACTAATACAAGTCACGGCCCGCCCCCCCCCCCCCCCCACCCCGAGCCCAAAGCTCAGCGAGTACCGCCAGCTAATCAGACTCAGCGGGAAGTTCGATTCGACCCGTATGAAGTGAATACACATTTGCTTGACTCCCACATACAGTTAAGAAATCTGTGCCAAGCAATTAATAATCTCACAGCGTTCCCACATAGATGGACATCTACAGCCTCAAGGGATGGGTCATAAAGTGGAACCACTACCCCCACCCCAACCAATAATCACCATCTGTGCAGTGCAAAATTAGATCGCTGGTCTCCCGAAGCATCTTTCATTAGCAACGAACAGCGCAAAGTAAGAGATTATACAGCTGTCAGTGGTGGGTTAGATCACTGCCTTGGTATCCAGCTAACCTCAAGCTTTATTTACCTGCAGAAACATGGTTAGAACAATAACTTGCAGTAATAATAATAATAATTATTGCGTTTGATGTAGCTGCCTTTTCACATCTTATCAATGTCTCAAAGCGCTTTGCAGATCAAATACTGTAAAGTGAATTCACCCTACATTTGTGGGTGAAAATATAGGAAATAGGATTAGTGAAAAAAAAACTTGCCTGCAGATGATTTAAAAAATGTATTTGTCACAAGTAGTAGTTTGTGAGACGCTGAAAATACCGATGCCCGGAAACAGTTTGTTCTAACATTAGTTTATCAGATGAATCATGATAACCTTTGCCTGACACGGCGACGAGGTTTTAAACTGTCGTAACCTTCAGATTCCACCTGTGGCCTTGTACTCGCTTCAACGGTTCAACACCCTGAGCATTTGTACTTGTCCTACTCTCAAGACCTTTAGGCTACTCGCAATTTGGTCAGCCTCATCTGTATGTATCACCACACCACACTGCAGGGGTAGTGAAGCCAGCCACACACACACACTCACTCACGGCTCACAGTGGCACTCTGTATACGCAATATGCTTTTCTATGGTAACAAAAGGTTTACAGAGCTACCCAGCCCAGTAGCTACCTCGGCAGGCGGGCAGGGGGATGGTGGGGGTGGGATGGAGGGTGAGAGAAAGAAAATTCAAACCAACAATTTTCCTAAGATTCAGGCCTGAAACATTAACATGCCGATTGAGTGCTCAGATTCTAGCGTTCCACAGAGTTCCAGCTTTTATTAGTTGAATGTTTACGGCTTACAGTTCTAATTTACAACCAAAGCCATTTTAATCATCTGCACCAAAACCTCACTCCGGCTCGGAATAAACCTATGACACAAATTAGCATCTAAATAAGTGGATGCGACTTATCACATCCTGATGGTGTGTGTAACGCGGGTATCACCAGTCTAAGGAAATCTACTCTCTCCTTGTGTATAAGCATAAGTGTGGCTCCTGTAGCTCAGTGGTTAGAGCACTCACCTTACAAGCGTGAGACCCTGTGTTCGAATCCAGGCAGGTCAGGGCGAAACCTTGGACAAGTTTCCTACTCCACACACACACAAAAAATTGGTCATTTCAATCCACGACTGTTTGCGTGGGGGACGCTGCTGTGCGCAGCGTTTCGCCACAAATATATATACAGTCAATTCACTTTACAGTATATTCTGTGAAGCGCTTTGAGACGTCGATAAGATGTGAAAAGCGCTATTTCAAATGCAAGGATTATTATTATTATTATTTATAAGTACATGTCTGACTAACATCCTCACAGGTTTCAAACCTACACATGCCGCAGGCTTACTGGACTTGCTGCTCACACAACCATTCCAATCCGCCAGCGTTCTATCGAGTCTGGAATTAAAATGCATGAATTTTCTTTCATCCAATCAATGCCCATCCCGCCGTCCAAACTCACCAATACACAAGATGAATTGGTCATTCGCCACCAGATAGTTCAATGTTAGGAGACGTAACAAAAGCAAGTAAGATCCTATGAAGTCTTGTTGACACGAGGTGCCACATATAGTAAAGGCAAGGGATTATTTTTACAAAAGTGCAAGTTCTTTCTTCGTCTAAGAGAACAGAGCTGGAGATAGAATATTAGATTTTCTACTTGCAAACCGAATTGAATCCAATACACATTTGGTCATATCCTCCAGGAGTCATATAGGGGGCTCTCGGTTTGGACGGAAGCCATTTTCCTCATGTGTGCTATCTCGGCATTCGATTAAGATAGGGCAGTAATTGACTACATCCGGACCCTTCCATTTGGCCAAGTTTACAAGGGTAATGGAGATATAGCCACCGAGCTGGCGAGGAGTCCACAAAAGGATGCCAATTTCTCTATTTGCCTGGCGGCTTAGTGGGAGCTCTGTCGATTCCATCCCAAATAACACTGTGATCTCACATGGCCCGAGAGGGTTAGGCACAAACCCGCAGGTCAGACAAACGTTGGTTTAAAAAGAATCAGAGCGCCTCAAGCATACGCTCAGTCACAGCACCGTCCATAATCTACATGTCACTGCTGCATCCCATATCTGAAATGTCTCCCAGCAAGAGGCAAAAATAAATAAACTAATACAGCACCTGCCCCACCCCCCCCCACCCCCCTGCCAACTCTCACACCAGTCACTGGGGAGCAATAGTTTGCCCCTGTTTAAATTTATCATTCCAAGGGGTCATTGAAGTGACATTAGAATAGATGCACAAACACTTAAAACGCTCTTTATTTTTCCTCCAGCAGAGTCCGTACAATAATAATATTCTGTCTCGTACATACCACCATTGAAACACACAACACCAGATGCATTATTTGCCATTACGTATCTGGGTCTGTCTCTGTCCCTATCTACCAGCGCAGCTGGTACGATTGTTCCAAGGACTGGGGCACAATCCTACGTGCTTTTAAATTTCAACTGGATTTGCAATCACCATTTCTATAGCAACAGGCTTTTTTAAATGCTGCCCTGGAGAAATCATAAAATTGAAAGGTGGGAGAGAGCGGTGGTGGGGGGCAGGGGGTGGGGGTTAAAGCGCACGCAGCTACTACACAGCTCCCAAAAAGCATGAATCCATTCATGCATTTTCCAAAATAAAATAAATGTATTTTCTAAGGTTGTAATCCAGGCCCACACATGTAAGAAGAAGGGGGGGGTGGGGGTCAAACAACACATAAAAATTAATCCAAGTGAGTTAATACGTAACACTCGTTACAGTTACAGAATGAATTTGGTACAACATTTTGACCCACAGAAAAATGAATGCCAACAATCGCTGAATCCACACAAACACACAAAACATCAGGATCAGGTCTGTTTGGTCAGGTCACGGCTGTGGAATTTATTAACCCTTAGAAAGTACTGCATTTCTCTTTCCAAACACGTCCCTGCCCCCTCAGTACGCACAGTAACAAGAGATTTTTTTTATTTTCAAATCACAACCATCGAGAAAGAGAGAGAGAGAGACTGTGAAAGAAGGAGCCAGAGGGGGCGATTGTGATTGTCTTCGCTCGAAATACACACAAGTCGTTTTGTTCTCTTTTTTCAAAACATATATTTCCGACACAAAACACGTTCGAAACAAAAAAAAATTAAAATAATCAAAACGGTATTTTTTTTTATTATATATATATTTTTTAAAAACTGCTATGTTCAAAAGTACATCGTGCGCTCGGCGAACTGGCTTTTAAATATAATATACCACGGACACACTGGGAGTGAACGGCCTCGGTCTTGCCCGATTCCTCTCCCGTGCGTCTCGATGTGAACACTGCCAATCATCCATAAAAGGCTGCTGCACAAACTCTGTGAGGATGTTAGAATATAGATAGTTATATATAAATATACATATATATAAATATAAATATATATAATAT
The DNA here is from genome assembly GCA_035084275.1 of Hydrolagus colliei. NCBI lineage: Eukaryota > Metazoa > Chordata > Chondrichthyes > Chimaeriformes > Chimaeridae > Hydrolagus > Hydrolagus colliei. The sequence continues at coordinate 20,657,664 of CM068751.1, read as the reverse complement.
AAATATATATTAAAAATATATATATTTATATATGAAATACATTGTATATAAATATAAAATATAAATAAATATCTAAATATAATATATATTTAGAGACAACATATAGCTTAGCTGTACCTCCTCTTCTTCGCTTGGCAGCCGCTGATATTCTGACTGATCAGTCATGTCAGAGAGATGTAGAGTCCAGCTTTACACAGTGAAAGATATCCGACTCGCCCGCTCGCCCGCCCGCTCGCTCCAGGGAGAGAGACAGGGCTCTTGTCAAAGATGCTGCGTAACCCACGTCTTTTCGTTATCCTTGACTTACCCTCTCCTCACTCCCCCCTCCTCCTTTCACCCCCAACTCCCGCCTCCCCAACCCACCCCCCCACACGCCACCCCCATCACCAACCACTTCCTACGTCTGCAATTAGTATGTCCCAGAAATGTTTTAGCTAAACACTGAATGGTTCAGCAACCCTGCATCAAATACACCCACCCAAAAAAGCTGTGTGTGTATGTGTCTCTCACACTCGTGTACACACACACACACACACACGGTCTATCAGAGCGGCTGCATCAACTTGTTTTAAACAGTACAGCCTGCCCTTTACTTGGCTCCCAGCTGCTGCATTAAGAACACATGATCGCTCTCAATCTCTCCTCACTCTCTCTCTCTCTCTGTCCATCTCTTCATCTCCATCAGGTCTCAAAGACTCTCTCTGGCTCTGTACGCCAGTGATTCACTGCCCCTCACCCCACAATTTACGCTTTCCTCTTTGTTCCTTTTGTTTCTTGGAAATCTACCATTAGCCTCTTACTTGGGAATCCACAACTAACACTCTCTCTCTCTCTCTCTCTATACGAGGGCAGATTCTATTGCCTTCCCTTGGATATCCATGAAAAAAATCAAGGCAATTACGCTTACACTTCTAGACACAGTGCAAAGCTACGGTATTGGAAGGCCTATTCTAAATGACCTTCTGCTACCATAAGGCACAGATCAGTCATAGAAACCTGGGCCCGGGTGGCTGGTCTGAATAACTGTACACGTACAGGCCGATTCGATCATTAACATCACCTGGGTAGCTGGGGCATATACCGTCTGTTTGTAGCACTGCGAACCTATAATATACTGTACACACTTGTGACACTGAGCAAACAGCTTCTTAATACTGCAATATAATAATAATAATCATCCTGGCATTTGATATAGCGGCTTTTCACGTCTTCTAGACTGTGTCTCAAAGCGCTTCACAGGATATACTGTAAAGTGAATTGACTGTGTATATTTGTGGGAGAGTGAAACGTGGGAGCCGATTGCACACAGAAGCGTCCCCCACAGACACAGCCGTGGATTGAAATGACCAATTTTATTATTGTGTTTCTGTTGAGGGATTATTATTAGAAGTGTGTGTGTGTGTTGCGCTCGCGCGCGTTGCGAAGTAAGGAAATTTACCTGAGGTTTCACCCTGACTTGACTGGATTCGAATCACAGGTCTCACACGCTTGTAAGCCGAGTGTTCGTTAACCACTGAGCTATTACAGAACTCCACAAGTCATTACCAGGTCCGAAAGCAAAAAACAAAAAAAAACGTTTTTAAATAGACATTTGCGAGTGGCCAAGCACCCATATCAGCTCCCACCAGCGCCCACCTCCCCTCGTACAGGCTTCACTGTCCTTACTGACCTTCAGGGTGGTTTGACTTTTGTCGCGGATTAAATTTTCGAGCAGAAAACGACTTATTCACGCATCTCCTGCCACCAGGATTCAAAGACTGACAATACCTGTACCCAGAATTTTACTGGCAGTTTTGGGGGTACCGATAAAAAGCATTGGCGGTCGGCTAGAAACGTCAGCTCAACAAGTCCGGATCTAGTCAGGGTTTTAGTGTGCCCAATAAACTTTATTAGCCATACTAGCTGATGGGGTAAAGGGCCTATGTGACAGGACACTACTGTAGCGAGGTGAGACATTAACTAGTTTTCTTAAGTGTTCATAGACGGCAGGAAGAAGGGCAGACTGAAGGAAGCAGGAAATTCCAACCTTGAGATCGTGGGAAAGAGCGATATTGGAAGATTTTGGTGCTAAGTGGAGAGAGTCAGTAATAATGATAATAATTGTTGCGTTCGATGCACAATTTATCGACGTCTCAAAGCGCTTCACAGAACACACTGTAAAGTGAATTGACTGTATATATTTGTGGGCGAAACGCGGCAGCCAATTGCGCACAGCAGCGTCCCCCCCCCCCCCCCCCCACAAACAATCGTGGGTTGAAATGACCAATTTCATGATTGTATTTTTGGGTGGGGGGAATAGGTTATTATTGGGCATGTGTGTGTGGAGTAAGGAAACCTGCCAAGGTTTCGCCCTGACCTGACTGGATTCGAAACACGCTTGTAAGGCAAGTGACTCCTAACCACTGAGCTACAGGAGGTCCCACCGGCACAGACTTGTTGAGCCCAATGTGCTATTAACATTCTATGTCATTCTTGTGATTCACGATTACTGTATGCGGAGGAGGAAGAGAAAGAGAAGAAGAAGAAGAGGAAGAAGAAGAAGAGAACAGTTTGGATTGTGCGTTTTGAAAGCGACGAAACAAAAGAAGATATTTCAGAAGAGTTGGGAGCAATAATAGTAGGATTCATAGAATACTGTGTGTGTATATATGTATACATTTTAAATTACAACCGCTTGCTTGGGATGAATGCAGGAGAACTCCCAGCGCAAATCAACAAGCAGCATCTGCTTTGTGTGAGTTTCATTCACAGACTGCTACTGTGGTGTGTGAAACACAGGAGATAAAAAATACACACGGGCGAGCAAGGCAGCAGCAATAGCAGCCCTGGAGGAATGCTCTTCCAACCTAAATCCAGACATGTGCCAGTAAGTGAGGATATAAAACGCTGTCACAAGTCGGAAATCGGAGCCCCTCACTGGCTCTGTAGGTATATTTTAACTCAAACAAGCTGCAGTGATAGAGAGAGGGCTTCGGATGCGACGCTCAGTGTTTTGTTTTTCTACTGGGAACGGAAGTGAGGAGAAGTACCCTGAGGTGGGGGGGTGGGGGGGGGGGGGGGTAAGGAGAGGGTCTTGTAACTCTGGAAGAGCCTCTTTGAATGGACAACTGGGGGTTGATGGGGAGTCAAACGCAGGCAGGGATCAAATGTTCAGAGGAAATAGGAAGAAGAAGAAGAAAAAAAAAGCAATCAATGTTTAATAAGCCCTTGCCTGCTGCGTGAACTCTGGAGGGGATGGAATTACAGGCAAAACCTTGCCGTGGGTTGAACTCACAATCTGACAGCTGCAGACAGATAATATAATAATACAGAAACACACCTCGACTGTCAGCCACAACACAAAGCACTCTGGTGATTGATAGGAGCAGGAGGGCGAGCAAGCAACGAAGCACCTTCATTACCCTTTTAGTATCTCATCCCAACTGGGCACTCAACCCAACAACAACAACAACAACAAAATTACACTGATAGAGCGCCTTACACGTTGGGAGGGCACCCAACAACCCAACCTGACCAGCGAGTGGCAGAAGATTCCTTGATGATACAGAGAGTCACGCCTGAACCCAATCCATCCCGTCCCACACACCTGTACACACAGCTCCCGGCAGGTCCTATCCACACGTGCTCATCGTCCAGTAGTGACTCGATAGACATCTCTGCTGAGAATCTTTATTTCCTCCCCCAATCTTTACTATTCAAGACTGAAATTGACAAGATTTCTTAGGGATAAAGGGATTAAGGGTTATGGGGATAAGGGAGGGGGCAGGTGGGAGTTAGATTAGAACATCAGCCGTGATTTTAACAACAACAACAACAACAACTTCGATTTCTATATTCGATTTCATTGAATGGCGGGGGCAGGCTTGAGGGGCCGAACGGCCTACTCCTGCTCCTTATCTTCTTATGTACTACCTCGGGGGGGTACAGAATGCCCTACTAACGCAAAACAGCCCATCGACCGAAGACTTTCACACATTGAAGGAATTCAGAAACCAGGGAGGGGGAAAATCTCTCCCCAAAAACAAACTTGCCTCTGGATTATTGGCCTCACAGCCTGTTACACGCTGCACCACTGACATGAGGCTGAGTACATATCACCTGGCCTCATTGTCTATCGAATCAGCCGCCAGCCAGAACAAACAAGTGAATGAATGAAAGGAAGGGAAATTAAGATCAAACGCTGGTTACATCTGTGATAGTGACATCCCTTTGGCTCTCGCATCATTATTTTGTTGGTAGGGTTTGAGCGCAGGCTTGATGAATCTACCGCCCGCTTTGATTCTGCCGACTGAGTTGCTTCTAGGGACACTGCTCTGGCAGGTACTGTGCGCTGACAGCTTACGCGAGTGCCTTTCAAACCTATATATAGGTCAGGCCATCTGGAATGTACTTTGTGCAAAACTATAGATAGATTAGAGAGTTACAAAGGAAGCGGCCTTACTAAAGGCACCCATTTGTATAACCAATATTGCAAATCACTCTCTCTCTCTCTCGTTCTCTCTCTCACCTGTAACCGTGAGCAACAGCAAGTAACTCGATTATTAATCCGGATCGATGCTTAAAGAAAGTCAATGCCACATGCTAGCTCAATGCTCCATTTAACACCTA